>CAXKVI010000001.1:54468244-54938279 GCA_964058755.1 Campiglossa producta | reverse complement strand
TCAGCCCATACAAAGTGTTCAGATGTGGAATTTGTTGCATTTCAGACAATTTCACTCTTATGTCGCTACCCTGCAGCGAAAGCAACTAGTTGAAAACTACTTTACTACTAGTTGGTGCACCGGGCTTATATGGAACAAAGACAGAACACTGACTAGTTGGGTCCGGTGTTCTGTCTTTTTTCCATATAAGCAACTGGTATTTTTTACGTGTTGATGTCCTACAAGATGTCAATTGTCAGATTTCGACCAGAATATACCAGTTATTTACTAGTCAGGAAGTACCAGTTTCATGCTAGTTGTAAGATACCAGTTCCATACTAGTTCATCCTGGACTAGTATAATTTCCAAAAAATGAACTAGTCCAAAAAGGACCAGTATGGAATATACTAGTCAAAAAGGCTTTTAACCTGGACTAGTATGATTTCAACCAGAATTTTCCTGGCTTACCCTTTATTTTATCATTTGACTTTATTTTCATGTTTATTCTTAAGAAAGCAGCGGCTATTTGTATTTACCCTATCACGAAAAAGCATCTATGAATTATAAGAGAAAACGAAACGAATGAATTTTGTTTTTTTCAACTGGTATAATTTCATCCAGAAAAATCTAGTTGTATACTAGTATGGAATGGATATTTCCTGACTAGTATGGGTTCAGCCGGAAAATTCTAGTTGTATACTAGTATTTTTCTGATTAGTTTGAGGTTTCGCTGCAGGGAATTCACTTAAACCTGTGAAATCGCAGTAAGAATTATGAAAATTCCTCAGTTTTGAGGTGTCTGGCTGTAGTTTTTGACATGGGACGAAGTATAAAAATACCCGATGTTTCTTTAAGGTGGTCTTCTATGACACATGTGTGTAGATATGCCCTTTACGAACAGCAAAAGTTGGACCAACTCGCTTAAACCTGTGAAATCGCAGTAAGAATTATGAAAATTCCTCAGTTTTGAGGTGTCTGACTGTAGTTTTTGACATGGGGCGAATTATAAAAATACCCGATACTTCTTTAAGGGGGTCTTCTATGACACATGTGAAAAGATCTGCTCTTTAAAAGCAGCCGAAGTTGGACCAACCCGATTAAACCTGTGACCAAGCAGTAAGAACTATGAAAATTCCTCAGCCTTGAGGTGTCTGGCTGCAGTTTTTTCCATGGGATGAAGTCTAAAAATACCTGATAGTACTTGGAGATAGTGTTCCACGACACATGTGTAAAGATCTGCCTTTCAAAAATAGCCAAAGTTGGACAAACTCGGTTAAACATGTGAAAGTGCAGTAAGAATTATAAAAATTCCTCAGTTTTGAGGTGTCTGGCTGAAGTGTTTGACATGAGGCGAAATCTAAAAGTAACTTATACCACTTAAGGGTGGTCTTCTATGACACATGTGAAAAGATCCGCTCTCTAAGAGCAGCCGAAGTTGGACCAACCCGATTAAACATGTGAAAAAGCAGTAAGAACTATGAAAATTCCTCAGGCTTAAGGTGTCTGGCTGAAGTTTTTTCCATGGGATGAAGTATAAAAATGCCTGATACTACTTGGAGATAGTGTTCCACGACACATGTGCAAAGATCTGCCTTTCAAAGACAGCCAAAGTTGGACAAGCTCGCTTAAACATGTGAAAGTGCAGTAAGAATTATAAAAATTCCTCAGTTTTGAGGTGTCTGGCTGAAGTTTTTGACATGGGGCGAAGTCAAAAAGTACGTGATACCACTTAAGGGTGGTCTTCTATGACACATGTGATATTATCTGCCCTTTAAAAGCAGCCAAAGTTAGAGCAACGCAGTTAAACATGTGAATTCGCAGCAAGAATTATGAAAATTCCTCAGGCTTGAGGTGTCTGGCTGAAGTTTTTTCCATGGGATGAAGTATAAAAATGCCTGATACTACTTGGAGATAGTGTTCCACGACACATGTGCAAAGATCTGCCTTTCAAAGACAGCCAAAGTTGGACAAACTCGCTTAAACATGTGAAAGTGCAGTAAGAATTATAAAAATTCCTCAGTTTTGAGGTGTCTGGCTGAAGTTTTTGACATGGGGCGAAGTCAAAAAGTACGTGATACCACTTAAGGGTGGTCTTCTATGACACATGTGAAATTATCTGCCCTTTAAAAGCAGCCAAAGTTAGAGCAACGCAGTTAAACATGTGAATTCGCAGCAAGAATTATGAAATTTCCTCAGCTTTGAGGTGTCTGGCTGAAGTTTTTGTCATGGGGCGAAGTCTAAAAATGCCTAATATTAGTTAATAGTAGTGTTATACGATACATTTCTAACGATCCACCATTTAAAAGCAGCCAAAGTTGGGTAAACCGATTTGACCATGTGAAAGCACATTAAAAATGATGAAAAGTCCCCGTGCTTTGGGTTGTTTGGCTTAAGTTTTTTTCATGTAATGAAGTCCGGAAATGCCTGATACTGTTTAAGGGTAGTGTTATACGACACGTGTGTAAAGATCCGCCGTTTAAACGTGGACAAAGTTGGAGAAACCTGCTGAAACAAGTGAAATCTCTGTAAAAATTAGTGAAAATCCCGAGCTTTGAGGTGTCTGGCTGAAGTTTTTGCCATGGGGCGAAGTATAGAAATGACTGAAACTACTTAAGGGTAGTGTCCTACGAAACATCTGAAAAGATCCGTCGTTTAGAAGTTGTAAAAGTGGGACAAACAAGAGAAAGCAAATTAATAGGAAAATAAAAGTTCCCGAACCTTTAGGTGTCTGGCTGAAGTTTTTGCCATGGGATGATGTCTGGAAATGCTTGATTCTACTTAAGGATAGCATTTTACGACACATATGTGAAGATCTGCTATTTAAAAGTAGTCAAAGTTTGTCAAATCCACTTAAACATGTGAAAGCGCAGTAAAAATTAGTGAAATTTCCCGAGTTTTGAGGTGTCTGGCTGAAGTTTTTGCCATGGGACGAGGTCTAAAAATTACTGAAACTACTTAAGGGTAGTGTCCTACGACACATTTGAAAAGATCTATCATTTAAAATTAGTAAAAGTGGGACAAACAAGAGAAAGCAAATTAATAGGAAAATAAAAGTTCTCGAACTTTCAGGTGTCTGGCTGAAGTTTTTTCCATGGGATGATGTCTGGAAATGCTTGATTCTACTTAAGGGTAGCATTTTACGACACATGCGTAAAGATCTGTTATTTAAAAGAGGCCAAAGTTGGTCAAATCCGCTTAAACATGTGAAAGCGCAGTAAAAATTAGTGAAATTTCCCGAGTTTTGAGGTGTCTGGCTGAAGTTTTTTCCATGGGACGAAGTCTAAAAATTCCTGATACTACTTGAGGGTAGTGTTCTACAAAAAATGGGAAAATATTGGGTAGTTAAAAGCAGCCAAAGTGACCCAAATGCGTGAAATTAGTAAAACAGAATAAATTTCCATAGGGAAATCCGCGAACTGGGGGTGTCTGGCTGGAGCCTTGTCACTGGTATGGGTGTAACAACACTTGATACTGACGCGCGGTGGTAATCTACGTCAAATATGTCAAAATCATCCATTATAAAATAAGTGAAGTTAGGGTAATTTTTTGGCGACTTTGACCCCCGATTCCTAGGCCCTTGTCATAGGTACAGCTTTAAAATTTTCACATTCTTTCTAGATTCGGGGAGGACTATCGATCGGTATTGGTTTCATCCATTATAAAATAAGTGACGCTTTTAGGCTCTGGGATCTTGGTCTATAATGCTGAAATGCGCTTTTTATCTGAACGCAAATCGCACGTGTAACGTAACAGTCTTGTTTTTTGACTATTACGTTTCTTTCTGAGGCATTACCAGAATTATTTTCTTTTTCTCTATTATCTACATAATGGCTAAAAATTTACCAACAAAAAATCTAAATGTGTGCCTCAAAGTATATTTCTCAACAAGGGTCAGGTTTTGTGGAGTTGGCCATATGCATTCGATATGGGCGCGCGATCTACGGGACTGACCAAAGAGAAAGTTAAAAAAAAAATGGAAAAAATATGTTTTAATTGTTTTGTGGCTAGTTTATTATTTTGAGATAAAGCACAGTGACCACAAAACTATCGTGGGTTTATTAAGGGTGCCTTCTCTTAATCAAAACGATCCTAACCTGCACTTGAAAGAAGATCGCAACTGTAAATCGATCATAGATTCAAGTCGGTTAGATATAACTAGAAATGCAAAAAAATATAATCAAATAATTGATAGACATTGGACCGAGAGCCAATGCTCTGAAAAATAATCTTGATAATCTTTTAGGTCATCATTTTTAAGATGAACGGGATCGGGTTTGCTTATATCACCAAGTGCTCATCTCAAATATGCAACTGTATTCTAGCATGCAAATACAAAGTGAAAGTAGTGAAATGTGAAATTAATTAAAACGCTGCCAAACAAAGTTACTATTTAGCAACAACAACAAACGCCAAAATTCACATTTCAAAGTCAGCGATAATAGGTTAAATTACAACAACAACGAACTAAGTTGCACTCAAAAAACGGTAATGGCGCTGACGGGTGACGGATGACGAATTTGATAGCTGAATCTAGAATTTTTGATATTCAAGACAAACTTTGTGCAGCTGTTTGCATGTGAAAAGTGTTAATTAATGCGTGCGAAAACATACAAACACGCATGTACATATATCGAAAGTGTAAAATCAGCTATATTACTTTTGAAACCGCGTAACTAAAATTTTGCAAAAATTATCTAACTCTTTGGCCTTCATTATCTATTTATTTATTATCAAATCGAGCTGGATAATTGCACGAGTGACAGTTCCGAACATATGAAAATGTCTTAACTTAAATTTTGTATTTTTCATACGATACATTTAATGTAATCAATTAGCTAAGCAACTTTCTATCAAATTTTTGCTTTCATTGCGCCAGTGTTACCGAATATTTTTGGAAAAAATCTTACCTAAAACATAGCGGTCGAAGCGAGCAGACGTGTTTTTTTCGTGCTCAATAGTTTTCTTTATTTTTTTCTACTTATCTTCCAAATTTATCGTTTATATGATGGGAAAGTGCTCTAAATGCAGTGATCAGTGCTCACCGGGCAATTTTCTATTTTGTGGTGTTTGTCACTCTAAAATTCATATCAATTGCACAAATTTACCTGAAATTGCTATTAATTTATTTAATAACAATAACAACATTATGTACAAGTGTGACAAGTGCGTTGCTATGTTTTCGCGCTCTAGAATTCATAAAGCGCTAAAAAGTGTTGGTGCGCTGCAGAGTTTTTTTGACTTACTTATACCGGCAGATGATAATAACGAGAGAAATGAAATTCGTACGCGCTCTAAGACAAAGGTCAGTGCACTTAAAGCAATAAAAAAGAGTGCAGCACAGGGCGAATCTGCAAGAGATAAAATTCAACAAACTCAACCCAAATCAGCTCAACCAGTCCAACTTAAGGCATTGGATTCTGAGGGGAGTGATAACCCGTGTTCATCATCGTCATTAATTGTGGGTGCTAATAATAATAATAGTGAGACAACAAATACGTCCTCAACCACAGCTAGTGTTGTTCCTAACAGTGACGGCTCTCCGTTGAATGCGCTCGTGGACCCCAAAACCAGTTTTAGCAACAATGACACTAACATTGACTTGTTGAGCGCTTCTGGCACTCGCTCTTTCGCTGCTGCCGCTGGCGCTGCTACAGCCTCTTATGATATAACTGCTATGCCCGAGCAACCTACAAATGTGGGCAAAGCAGCAAAGTAGATGTCACATGCATTAGTACAGGGTAGCAATAAAACAGCTGAGTTAGATGTTTTTGTTAAATACAAATGGATTCATATATCCTCTTTCAAGCCCTCTGTCACAGAAGAGCAAATTATTAAATATATCTCTGAGCATGCTTTTATTGATGCTGATAACATTGCTTGTTTCAAGTTAGTTAAGAGAGATGTCGATGTCAAAACCTTGATCAGAGTTGCGTTTAAAGTGCGTGTGCATTCTAATGACTACAGTAAACTCTTTAATGATGAACTGTGGCCCTCTAATGTGACGGTAAAGCCATTTCACTTTTTTCCGAAGAAGCAATAGATCTTGCCCTAGTCGTATTCTCAAAGCGAGCTATTCAGCGCAACTAAATATCTATTTTCAAAACGTTTCTGGCCTGAGAACGAAATCTAAAATGCTTTTCAACATGAGCTCTCATACGGACTATGATATATTTGTTCTGGTTGAAACTTGGCTCAACTCAGATTTTTATGATGGAGAATTCTTTGACTGCAACCTATATAATGTATATCGCAAAGACCGGGACTACTCTCGAACTGGTCTCTCAAGAGGTGGTGGTGTTCTGATCGCTGTACGCCGTCACCTCCGTTCATCATTAGTGGGATCTCAGTGATAAGGATTCGCTACTAGATTTTTATTTGCGTATCCTACATTCCTCCTGCAAGTTTGGATCACATCTATAAATCGCATTATTGACTTAGTTCAAAATCATGATGGTGAAAACTTCTGCATTCTTGGTGACTTTAATTTACCTAATATTGTTTGGTCACGTGTCAATGGTAGTTCAACTCTAACTCCTACGAATGTCTGCAGTAACTCCGAGATGTATCTTCATTAACCCTATTTTCAAAAACGGTAACAAAAATAACGTTGCCAACTATAGGCCCATCGCGAAGCTGTCTACAATTTCCAAACTCTTTGAGTTCATCGTTAAACAGAAAATGTATTTTGCCGTTAGGCCTCTGATCATCGATAATCAGCACGTTGCCAACGTTGCCAACTATAGGCCCATCGCGAAGCTGTCTACAATTTCCAAACTCTTTGAGTTCATCGTTAAACAGAAAATGTATTTTGCCGTTAGGCCTCTGATCATCGATAATCAGCACGGTTTTGTCTCGGGGAGATCGACTGTGACAAACCTCTCGATTTTCTCTGAATTCTGGCTATCATCTTTCAATAGTCGCCTTCAAGTCGATGCAGTGTATACTGATTTTTCTAAGGCGTTTGACAAAATCAGCCATTCAATATTGATCTCGAAGTTGGCCAATGTGGGTTTCCACTCAATATTTCTTTCTTGGCTAAGATCAGAGGAACTGTGTAGTCGTGATAGAAAACGCGAAATCAGATTCTTTTGTTGCCACCTCTGGCGTACCGCAAGGTAGTATTCTTGGTCCATTACTGTTTGTCATTTTCATTAACGACATTTCGGTCTGTTTCCAACACTCAAATTTTCTGCTTTATGCTGACGACTTGAAGGTTTTCTCTACCATTTCGAGCCCCACAGATTCAGATAAGATGCAATCTGATCTGAACAGTGTAGCGGTTTGGTGTAACACGAATAATCTACCGCTGAATGTTAGCAAATGCTTTCATGTCACCTTTTCAAAATCTCGGGATCCCATTTGTACTTCTTATTCATTGGTGGTTCTCGTCTCGCGAGTCTTACGGAAATTAAAGACTTGGGTGTAGTTTTTGACTCTAAATTTTCGTTCACGACTCACTTAAACTCTACAATTGCAAAGGCATACTCTGTTTTAGCTTTTATACGCCGTTTTAGCTCGGACTTTAAGGATCCCTATACTCTCAAAATATTGTTCACCTCACTTGTTCGTTCCAAGTTAGAATATGCCTGTTTCATTTGGCGACCCTATCATGAGTGTCATATCAAGAGGCTCGAACGCGTGCAAAAAAGCTTTGTTCGGTTTGCGCTGCGTTCTTTGGCTTTTTCCGATCCGATTCCTTCCTACGAAGCCAGATGTGCTCTCATCAACCTTCAGACTCTTGAATGTAGAAGAACCTTGCTGTCAATGACTTTTGTCTTCGACATTATTAATGGTTCCATCGATGCGCCAGCTCTCCTCGAGAGTATTCAGTTCCATGTTCCAAACAGACCGCTTAGAAATAGTAACACGTTTTATACGGGGTTAACTCGGACCCTCTATGCTTCTAACGCTCCCATCTTTAGAACATTAACGGAATTCAATCTTCTCTCAAATTCTTTAGAAGTCGACTTTTCTGTATCCAAATCTGTTTTTAAATCTATAATTGCTCATTTATAATTATAATAAATTATTTTGTATAACTCTACGTAGTCTGTAAGTTTTCTATATTCTAGACTACTTTTGTAATTTGTAACTGTTCAAATTACTAAATAAATAAATAAATAAATAAATAAATAAATAAAACAATTCATTAATCCTTTCCCACATTAGACAAAAACTCCTTAAACTTCTGCTCTTCCTAACAAGAGGCATATGTGAAAATTTCACGGGTCATAAGTTTTAAACTGATTGCGGTAGAACGATAAAATTGGTACAAGGTATACTAGCATAATAAAAAGTATACCTGATGTAATTGGACGAAATCGTTTCCCAACCACGCCCACTTCCGAAATGGAATATTTCGAAAATCATATGAAAACTACCGCTGGGTATTTAATGTTCGGTTTACCCGAACTTAGACTTCCTTACTTTTTTATATTTGTTTCTTGTTTCGTGGCAAGTAATTCCTATAACTAGTTGAAAATCTCTATATAAATGGCATTTCGATATCCCTGGCAACTTCAAAATCTAACAAACATACATACATATCTGTATATGTATGTGTATTAGGTTGGTCCTTATAATCACATGTGCAACTGTTTCAGTCTCACAAACCCCAAAATTTATGTGTGATATTTTCGAAATAATATCATATATATATATCGCATCGATTAGTGGTTGAGCCTTTGATAATCTAGTTTATACGCATACCAAAAACGCTTCAACAGAATTCCCCACTAAACAATTCATTGCGACCTTTTTCCGAAGTCTTTACGTTGCGTCGAAAGATTTTTCCGAAATCAGAACCAATTTATTTTCGAAGTTGCTAAGAAATTAGTATGAGAGGGTTGAGGCGACTTCGTTACGAATTTTTCGAAACAAAATCGGTAGTTGGAAATAAAAAAAATTTTAATTTGAAAAGGTTTTGCAGGTATCGAACCGACTCGCCTGCACTTGTACTCAAGTGCTATCCACTCAGCTACAGAGTACAATTAAATTCTTCGGGCAATAGTCAATAGCTTTCATTTCATAACTTTTTTTATCTGATACATAAATTTTTTGTTACACTTTTATTTAACGAAATGATTACGAATTATTTAAGTAAAGTCGAAATTATTTCAATTTTCTTCAGAAAAGTCTGATATCCGACTATTTCGGAAGTCTTGGTTAGGTGGGTCGTTTTATTTCAAAACACATAAACGAGTTTTTAAACCGACTTGAAAACTTTTTGCGTTTTAGTTCAAAGGGATTTTGAAATGTGTCGTAAGAAATTCGTTTTAAAATAATTCGGTTGTATACACAGAGCGAAAACCATCTAATAAAATAGAACAAAAGTAAGAAGATATCTCTATAGTTTTTCTCCAAGAGGATGGGCTTCTTATATTTGTAGAGAAAATCTTATTAATGTTTTCAAAAAGAAATCACATAATATTAAGAAGATTTTCTTCTTAATACTTCAAAGTAAAAAAAAAATGAATGCTCACAACCCAGATGTCTAGTCTAATCTACACTACCATGCCATCGTATTCTTAACTTGACAAACGTCTAATTACACCTTTGTTCTTTTTGCCTCACCACATGTCCACTTGCCTTATTGCCTTCACCGCGAATCGAACTAAGAATTATTAACTGCTGAACGGAGATCTACTATGATGCTATCGTATACTTGTGCTTGGTAGCGTCGAATTACACATTTGAAGAAGGTATACTTTTAAATAAAATTAAAAAGATTTACCTCCCAAAAATAAGAAGAAATCTCTATGGAAATATCTTCGTCTCTGACTTCTGTCCTCTTTTTGTGCCTCGAAGCTGTTCAAAGAGACAATCTTCTTATTTTTGTAAGGATTTTTTGGCTCTAGGTGTTCGTATAAAATATGCAACTGTTTCCCTACAAATAAGGACATCCCTAATGTGCATAAAAGCGTTCTAATATTACAAAATTTGTTTCCAGACTAACATTTTTTTGTTAATACCTGCATTAAATAGATATTTCTGTTTGTGAAAAATGTGCTCATTAAAAATTTATGCATTTCACATTTACTAATTGGTTATTTAATATTTTATATGTAAGTATATGTGTTTGTAGGCAGTTCATGCAGCCTTTAACAAGATTTTCAATTTAATACCCAAAATATTTTGTATGCAAGGAAAACCAAATTTTTTTCTAGTTAAAATGCCCAATACATCAGAAATATAATTTTATTTTATTAGCTGTTTGTAAATATTTAATGAACCCACTTTGCAAATTGCTCATGCTGCAGATTAAGCGCAATTTGAAATTACCAAAGCAATAATGTGCATTAATCGTATGCCCCTCCATCGATACAAATTAGAACAAACTATTTCTTTGGTAATTTTTTATAAAAATTTGTGTTTGGTTGAACATGACACCGTGTGGTTAACTATATGTAAAAATTAAGACTTTCAATACCCCTAGAATCAATTATCTGCACTGATAAAAATAATTGTCCTAAAATTGAGGAAACGTACTACTTGGCTTAAAAAAAAATATTTTTCCTATTTTTAAGGAAAAAACTCAGTTTTAGGGAGAAATCTAAGAACATTTCTACTTACCATAAATAAATCAATTTACTCATTTCAGTATTAAAGACATTTTTACTAGTTTCAATCAATTTAAAAGTTTATTAAATATAAAACTGTCCTTAAGTTCAAAATAAGTAAATATTTCCTTATGCTGAAGACATTTTTTCCAGTGATATCAAGGCAGTGTTTAACTTAATTTAGGACCATATTTACTTATTCTCGGTGTCGCCGCCAAAAACGTTCTGCACGCGTAATTTTTAAAGAATTTTATTACATATTAAGTATACAACTATCCTAAAAATTCAAAATAAGTCAATATTTCCTTATGTTGGGAGGCAACGTGAGTAAGAGTGGTGAAATTCCATAAACAGAACAAAGGTGTAATTAGACGCTGTCAAGCGTAAGTAAGTGAAAAGAAAAATCGGCCATCCCATCGCGCATTCTGGAAAAGATGACAATTTTTTCCAAACATTTTTCTAAACATTATTTTTATTATATTTTGTTTATACATACCTAAGCGTTCACTTCGATACTCTGTCGGTAATTTTTTGTTTTTTATTTGGCCTTTGTAGGTTGTTTGCTATTACGACCCTTTTATCGCGAAATTATCGTAGCGGACATTTTTTTTGTTGAGATTTACGTTTTTTGTTTAAATTTGCTTTACATACCTTAGCGCAACATCAATATTATAGACCAATACTTTTTTGTTGTGTTTTTTTGCGTATTCATAGTTGATGATTTTATTTTTAGGTCTAGATTTGAAACTTGCTTGGTAGTTATGATCATCATCATCAACTCTTTTAACACCTTTTAGAACATATAGCCGCAGTTTGATACTTACTTGGTATAGACATTTTTAAATTGCAACTAGCACGAAAGTACCAAATACGGGGCGCTGAGAAAAACAGAGGATAATTTCCGTCCTGTAGAAAATTTAAAATAATACAGGACATCGGTACGAAAAAAAGGACGGTTGGTCACCGTTATTATAGTAGCAAATAATGCATTAAAATCATTCATTGCGATGTAAAGCTCTCCCTCCTTTTCCCAGAATGTGCATATAGGACACAAAAATGCAAAATTAATACGTAAATTTTTAACATGATTTTATTCAAATTATTATTACTAAAAAACATTCGCCTTAGCAAACAATTCAAAAATAATTGGAAAAAGAAAAAAGACATCTAATTTTACCTTCGATAACGAAATTGAACTGATTTTGCACCGGAGAAATAAGCTGAGGAATATGAATGATTATCTCTCCTTCATAGAAATTTCCCTGTCTTAACAATTAAAACACAAAGAGAAAACACATGCGTACTGTGCACACCCGGGAGAAGTGTAACCTTTTTTAAACCGCTACTGACGTGTTTTCTGACAGACACCCGAAAGCTTAAAGTACATAAGTATGAAAGATTGGCTTTAGTTTCGATTTCATCAATTGCAGCACACTTTCAAATTAAAATTAGTGTCTCGCAATTCAGTCAGTGGGAGCGGCTGTGCATATCCAAACAAGACAGTTTTTTAATAACATCTGTATTGGTAGAAATCCGATCACTTTTCCTAGAAAACATAAACCCATACTTTCGGTTATCATTATTTCGCGTTTCTTCAGATTCCTCTCCAAGATTTCCAATAGGCACTGCAGCATCAATTTTTTTTTGCCTACACATTCGTTAACAAAAAAAGTTACGTATACGTAACATTTTGTAACTTTATGAAAATTTTAAGTGAATTTTCGTCACTAAAGCAAGGGGGGGGCAAATTTGGGCAAACATTTTTTTCTGGAATCAATTGAAAATATTCCTAACTTGTATTTTATTATAGTGTGGCGAATGTTCTCAAGAATCGCTCATCTCCCATCACTAGCGTCACTACCACAACTACAGCTGTTTAGATACATGGCGTGAGAGCGACAGAGGGAGAGGCAGCTCGCGTGTTTGCGAATGTGGCACAAAGAGGAGATGACGATAGATAAACGCTTCGAGAACACTGTTGCACGAATAAACCAGAAAGGTGTAGACATTTCTAGGTTGTGAAGCTGCTGTCTGCTAGGGTATATAAACCGCGCAAAGACAACGCAAATCAATCAGTTTATTTTGAAGTGTTGTACAGTGAAGTACTGAACAGTAAATTAACCCGCGATATTGTACTACGGTTTTTAGTACTGAATAAAGCGTACTACTTATTAAACAGAATCGGAGTGTTTTATTTAACGTACAGTGATCGAACTCAGGGAAAATAATCAAGAAATAATCGAATTCGTCACAATTGGTGTCAGAAGCGGTATTGTTAAATAAATTCAAAGACATTGAAAAGGATAACAAGGACATTGAAAAGGATAACAAGGACATTGGAAAGGATAACAAGGACATTGAAAAGGATAACAAGGACATTTTAAGGATAACAAGGACATGGCAAAGTTGAATGAGTTGAAGATCCAGCAACTCAAAAACGAGTTGGAACGACGTGGATTGTCAACAACGGGCAATAAAGCAGAGCTACAATCACGGTTGCGAGAGGCTATGGAAGCGGAAGGAATCAATGTTGACGATCATGTTTTTCAACTTTCGGAAGAGGGAGCGACGAAAATAGAAGAGCAAAAGGACTCTCAGGATTCAGTGGCAAATGTGGACACAAACTCTTTATTGGCTGCCTTGGCTCAAATGTCAAACAACATAACATCAACCATGTCATCAAAGTTGGAAGAACAGAAGACACACATGGCATCTCAGTTAGAAGAACAGAAGGCATACATGGCGTCACAGATCAAGGAAGAGTTGATGGAACAGGAAACACGTATAACGTTAAAACTAGAGGCACAAGAGCAAAGAGTCTCATCGCAGATAGAAGTTGTCAGTGGACGACAGGATAAGATCGAAGCCGAGGTGGATGCGTTAAAATCTCGTATCCAGGAGTTGCAGCTGAATCGTCCATCTGTTTCAACAAGCACACCCAAGGTAAAAACCCCATCCTTTGACGGCTCTGTTCCTTTCCAGGTATTTAAGCTACAATTTGAGAAGACAGCAGCTGTGAACAACTGGGGCGCTGAGGACAAAGTCGCTGCTTTATTTGTGGCATTGAAATCTTACAGACTATTCCGGACGCTGAAAGAAACAACTATGAAGCGTTGATGGGAGCCGTTGAAAGACGTTACGGCAGCGAGCATAGGAGACAGATACATTAAATAGAGCTACAGAATCGCTTCCAGAAGACTAATGAGACATTGCAGGAGTTTGCATCAGATATCGAGAGGTTAGCCCATCTGGCAAACGCAGACGCACCAGTGGAATACATCGAAAGGGTAAAAATCCAAAACTTCATAAATGGAATACGTGATGTGGAGACAAAGCGAGCCACATATGCCAATCCAAAGAGATCATTTGCGGAGACGGTATCACATGCTCTAACACAAGAAACAGCCTCGCTTTTGAGTAAACCCACGTACAAAGCTCACCGTGTGGAAGTGGAGACGCCAGACTGGGCCGAAAAAATTGACAAAATCCTAGAAGCACTAAACGGGAAGCAACAGAAAAATGAAGGGGTTATTAAGTGCTTCAAGTGCGGAAAACCTGGTCATATTGCACGTTATTGTGGATCTGGATCTAGCTCCAATAATTCCAGTAATGCAAGCGGACGTAAGCGCAAGGCTGAAGGAGATGAGCAAGTCTCCCAATCCAACCAACCGTTAAACTAAAGAGAGTCAGCCGCAAGGGGCGTAGGCTGGCTCCCGCAATTGGATGCCCCATAATCTCTGTCTCACAGATCGGAAGGAAGTCAAGTAATGTTACTGTTGGAGGACTCGTGGACGGAAAAGAGCGTTTACTGACTATTGATACGGGCGCATCTCATTCCATCATTCGATCTGATTTAGTCAACAAAGAAGTGAGGCCATTACATGGAGCAAAATTGCGCACGGCGACTGGTGAGGACACTCAAGTCCAAGAAGAAATAACATGTGAAATCGGAATTGGAAATGTCACCGTACTGCACAATTTTATAGTGGCAGATATTGTTGATGAGATCATAGTTGGTGTGGATTTCTTAAGCAACCAAGGCATCAAGATCGACATGCAAAACAGGACCATGAGCTATAAGAACATGGATGTGCCACTCAAATTTGGTTACGAGAACAAGTACATCAGTAAGCGGGTACTCGTGGAAGATAGTCAACAAATTCCACCGAAGTCGGAGGCAGTCGTTTGGGCAAGGATTGATGGAGATTATGGGACAAACAAATTGTGGGTTGTCGAGGCAGCAAACAATTCAAAGACGGATATACTAGTAGGAAAAACACTGGCTATGACAAAACAAGATGGACGTATACCGGTAAGAGTACTAAATGAGTTCCGATCGCCGATCAAGCTTTCCAAAGGAGCTATATTGGGACAATGTCAGGAGGTGGAGGTGATTATAAACTGTGAACAGCTCCAGGGAAATGTCTCTACCAGCAACAGTAATCTATCAGATAATATCACGGCGTGGACGCAAGAGCTCGAAGAAGACCACCAGAGTAAGGCAAACCAACTTCTACTAAAGTACTCTACCATATTTGACAAGGATGGCTCCAAACCAGGTCGGACCAATGTAGTGAAGCATCACATTGATACCGGTGACGCGAGACCAATCCGCCAAGCTCCTCGAAGTGTTCCCTTGGCCAAACGCCAAGTGGTAAGAGAAATTATACAAGAAATGAGTGACAGCGGCGTGATCGAACCATCAGCTAGTCCATGGAGCTCACCGGTAGTGCTAGTGAAGAAAAAGGATGGAAAAATGCGGTTCTGTGTGGACTACCGGAAGTTGAACAACGTAACGAAAAAGGACAGCTATCCATTACCCAGAATTGACGATACTCTGGACTCACTATCTGGTACGAAATGGTTCTCAACACTGGACTTGAAAAGCGGCTATTGGCAAGTAGAGGTGAAAGATGAGGATAAGGAAAAGACAGCCTTCAGCATTGGAGAGGGGCTGTGGCAATTTACGGTAATGCCCTTTGGACTATGTAACGCTCCAGCTACTTTTGAGAGACTCATGGATCAAGTATTGAAAGGACTGCATTGGAAAACATGTTTGGTGTACCTGGATGACATCATCGTGCTGGGAAAAAGCTTTGAGGAACACCTTAAGAACTTGGAGGAAGTTTTCCAAAGGATAGCTGCCGCCGGTATGAAATTAAGTCCCAAAAAGTGTGCATTGTTCAAGAAGGAAGTAAGTTACTTAGGTCACAAGGTTACTACGGAGGGAATTTGCACTGCTAAAGAGAAGATCGAAGCAGTAAAGGATTGGCCAAGACCGAAAAATTTACATGAGCTACGAAGTTTCCTCGGACTGTGCACGTATTATCGTCGATTTGTACCGAATTTCGCCAGCGTAGCCAGTAGCCTTCATGAGTTGACCAGGAAGAATATGTCATTTGATTGGAAGAAGGAACATGAAGTGGCTTTCCAAACCTTGAAGGAACGGCTGTGCACTGCCCCAATGTTAGCGTATCCAATCCCAGGCTCAACATTTATTTTGGATACAGACGCGAGCGGTTACGCGATTGGAGGGGTTTTGTCACAGATTGTCGATGGGCAGGAGAAGGTAGTGGCGTACTATAGCCGCACAATTGGAAAGCCCGAAAGGAACTATTGTGTAACACGAAGAGAACTACTGGCATTGGTAGAGTGCATCAAACATTTCCACAAGTATCTCTATGGACAGCGATTCAACGTCAGGACAGACCATGCAGCGTTGAAATGGCTTTTGCAGTTCCGTAATCCGGAAGGTCAATTGGCACGGTGGATAGAGCGACTACAAAGTTATGACTTTTCCATAGAGCATCGCAAAGGCAGCAACCACGGCAATGCTGATGCAATGTCCCGGCGACCATGTAACCTAGAATGCAAGCATTGTTCGAAAGCTGAGGCCAAGGAAGATGTTATAGATGTGCGGCTAATGACTATAACATCTACGGACGAATGGAACATGGATAAACTAAGGAAGCATCAGCTAGAGGACCCAGATCTGGTACGTGTGATGCAAGGAATCGAGCAAAACGAACGACCAACAAGAGAGGAGATGTCAGCAGAGAGTCCTGTTGCCAAGTCATATTGGGCACAGTGGAACAGTCTGAAATTGGTATCCGGTTGCTTACATAGAGTATGGGAAAGCGAAGATGGTCAATGCGCTCGGAAGCTGGTAGTTGTCCCAAGGAAGAAAATCTCTGATGTTTTAAATGAGCTACATAATGGTCCAAGTGGAGGTCATCTCGGAGTCACGAAAACGTTGGAGAAAGTCAAGCAGAGATTCTATTGGGTTGGTTGCCGGCAGTCGATCGCGGAGTGGATTGCCAACTGTGAGGTGTGCATCAAAGCAAAGGGTCCGAAGTCGAAAAGTCATGGACAGATGAAGCAGTACAACACAGGTGCACCGTTTGAGAGGGAACAAGTACGTATTAGTTGTTATGGACTATTTCAGCAAATGGCCAGAAGTTTACCCGATTCCAAATCAAGAGGCAGAAACCATTGCAGAGGTGTTCACTAACAATTGGATAGCGAGGTTTGGTGTACCGATGGAGTTACATTCCGACCAAGGCAGGAATTTCGAATCAGTTGTATTCCAAGAAATGTGCAAGACATTGGGTATTCGGAAAACGCGAACAACTGCACTGCATCCTCAGTCAGATGGCATGGTGGAACGTTTCAATCGAACCTTGGAAGAGCACATGAGGAAAGTAGTGGATAAGTTCCAGAGAGATTGGGACACGCACATCTCCTTGTTCCTGATGGCATATCGCTCGGCAATACATGAAACAACGGGTCAGACTCCAGCAAAAGTAATTTTTGGGAATGATCTTCGGTTGCCAGCTGACTTGAAGTTTGGGATAAATGCTGATGAAGGAATAAATGCCAGGAAATCCACTAGCATCTTGGAAGAAGAAATGAGAGAAATACACGATCTTGTAAGACAACGGACGAAGATCATGAGTGATAAGATGAAAGCCAGATACGACAAAGCCATCAACTCGGAAGGTTTTAAAGAAGGGGATTTAGTGCTGTTATACAACCCACAACGAAAGAAAGGTTTGTCCCCAAAGCTGCAATGTAACTGGGAAGGCCCATATAAAGTAATAAAGCGGATAAATGATGTTGTCTACCGCATACAAACTGTTGGAAGACCACGAAACAAAATGAAGGTGGTTCATCTGGAGAGGCTAGCAACGTTTGGATCGGGAAATGTGTCTGATCGGGACGATCAGACTTAGGTGGAGGGCAGTGTGGCGAATGTTCTCAAGAATCGCTCATCTCCCATCACTAGCGTCACTACCACAACTACAGCTGTTTAGATACATGGCGTGAG
This sequence comes from Campiglossa producta, assembly GCA_964058755.1. Lineage (NCBI taxonomy): Eukaryota > Metazoa > Arthropoda > Insecta > Diptera > Tephritidae > Campiglossa > Campiglossa producta. The sequence continues at coordinate 54,920,414 of CAXKVI010000001.1, read as the reverse complement.
AGCGACAGAGGGAGAGGCAGCTCGCGTGTTTGCGAATGTGGCACAAAGAGGAGATGACGATAGATAAACGCTTCGAGAACACTGTTGCACGAATAAACCAGAAAGGTGTAGACATTTCTAGGTTGTGAAGCTGCTGTCTGCTAGGGTATATAAACCGCGCAAAGACAACGCAAATCAATCAGTTTATTTTGAAGTGTTGTACAGTGAAGTACTGAACAGTAAATTAACCCGCGATATTGTACTACGGTTTTTAGTACTGAATAAAGCGTACTACTTATTAAACAGAATCGGAGTGTTTTATTTAACGTACAGTGATCGAACTCAGGGAAAATAATCAAGGAATCATCGAATTCGTCACAATAGTAAGAAGGTGTAGGTGTGTTGTCTGACACACAAACTTTTTGTCTATCCAAAGTAGAAAAGGTATCATTTGTGAAGTCTTAATTTTACTGGCTTACATATATTATTTTTAATGTTTGGTCTATTGCACTGATTTATTTATTTTATTTCGTAAAGTAAGCCCTATATTATCGTACAAAATCATAAATAAGACCACACTATCAAAAGTTATATGTGAAATATATAGCTAAAGTTAACTAAAATTCTAAGCAGTTTTATTTGAATAATATTTTTCTGACAACAGATACCACTATTTTGAAAAAAATTAAATTTTTTTAAAATTAGTAATGAATTGTTACAATTTGACTGCCTCACTGAAATCTGAAAATTAGATAGGTATTCATAAAGATGAATTTTTCCCGCTCCTGAGCCACTGTGCTCTGTTTTGAATCTCACTTCATTTCATTGTGCATGCGAAATCATTTTAATTTTACTGATGAATTTCAAGATTTAAAGGACTGAATACTCAATACATCGATGCTAATATCGTTAGATTGAAGCTGCAAATGCAAATGCTGTTTTCGGCAACCCAAAAAAACGTTGTGACTTGAGGCTAAACACCTATTGTCACAAACACGATTACCCATACATCAACTGTGTATTTGCTCGCACCAGTTTTATTGTGGTTTGTTGAAAGCCCAAAATACAAGTTTATTAAGTTATAATTTTTCCCCTTTTATCATTGTAATATTTTGTGTACCTTCTTGAGGGCGTATTAGTGAATTTTCATACTGAATTCAATTGGGTTATGAATATATTGAAAGTATAAGAATTGAATAAAAAAGCCCGGTGGTTTTTATGAAATTGAATAAGTAGCGCAAGTGGAAAATATAATAATAAGAAATAATGAGGTCGAAGATAACAAAAGAATCACAACCTACAAGGAAATAGGAAGACCTGATATTTGGGCGCAAAAAAAGCAAGAAGGCGTTGAAGCATAACCGTTATGGCAAATCTTGAAACACGTAACGTCAAGAAAGGAAGTGAAGCCAAGCAGGAGCAACATGTACGCGAATGTATGGATGTATGTATGTGCGAGCATTTACCTACGCAATTTTCGGTAATTGGACGAAATTCGGGTATAAAAATGAAGCCATGAATATAAATACATTTAAGACCAGAAGGGTTATTTTCTAACAATACACGCGCATAATAGATCCAAACCCATGCACATACACACACACACACACACATAAATAAGGAATTTTATACAATTTACGTAAAATCAATGCCTGCATTGAAAACTCTAAAAGGGGGTGGTGCAACTTTATTAACAACACAGCCGTGCCAAAGTAATAATAAACCCCAATTTGTACAAAATTGCTTCGAGAATTTACATAGTAAGTAAACATTTTATAAAACGAAAATAAATAAGAAATTTATATGAATTTTATGCGTTGTGTTGTAAAAGGCATAACAAACAATAACACGCTAATAATGAAGCTGCATAAGCTTCCTCCCGCTCCGCCAATTTGTTGCATGAAAGACTTATCTGCATGCCAAAGATGGTGAGTAATGATGCAGTAAATTTGCGGCACTATCAAATTCGCATAAAAAATTTGTAGCCTGAATAAAAATTTTAAATATGATATGTATGTGCGTATATGTGTGTGAATGCATACTCTGGATTCTTTGACAGTTTGCTACCTCATTTTAAGACCAATTTGCATAAATACCAAGATTTGATGATCGTTGCAGTTAAGCTTAAGTTAGAGTAATGTAATTGTTAACGAATGATTTATACAAGTACATTTATACAGGGTGCCTAATTAGCGGTGAAATATAAATAAACACATCGGTGCACAGTGGTTCCAGTCCATAAGTTTTTTGAAAATAAAAAAAAAGTGTTCCTAGGTCATATGTGTGGTAGTTGAGAAATAACCCAAAAATGGTTGCCAAATATTTCTCTAAAATCTAGAATACAACAATTACATTGTTGTAACCAAATATATATCTAAAAATCTTATTTGAGAAATAGTCAAAATGTAGTTGATTTTCACTGAAATTAATAAAAAAGTTTATTTTCAGGCAGGTTCTGGCAATTCACTTCCGGAGTTAATAGCAGAGCATGCCTGTTTAAATAAGCATGCTATTATCTTATTAAAAAAACAAGTAAGGAAAGCTGTCTTCGGCTGTGCCGAAGGCTAAATACCTTTCATTAATAAGCGTCACGATTTTCACTGTTTGATCCCCAGTACAGCCTGTGTGAATTTAACTTTAGCTCATACCGAAATTATCGGAGCTATCGATTATATGGGGACGATATTTTATATTGGTCCAATCTCATTGATTTTCAACATCGACATTCCACATTCTAAAATAGCAACATTTACGAAATTTCACGTTCCTACCTAATTACAGGAGTTATCTACCAAAATCCGTTTATCGGAACAATCGATTGTATGGGGGCTATGTGAAATATTTATCCCATTTCAATGATTTTCAACATCGATATTTTACATATAAAAATAGCGATTCTTCCAAAATTCCATGTTCCTATGTGTTTAATTACAGGACTTATAGCCCAAAATCCGCTTATCGGAATTAATTACAGGAGTTATCTACCAAAATCCGTTTATCGGAACAATCGATTGTACGGGGGCTATGTGAAATATTTATCCACTCTCGATGATTTTCAACATCGATATTTCACATATAAAAATAGCAATACGTCCAAAATTTCACGTTCCTACGTGTTTAATTACAGGAGTTATAGCCCAAAATCCGTTTATCGGAATAATCGATTGTATGGGAGCTATATGAAATATTTATCCCATCTCTATGAGTTTCAACGTCGATATTTCTCATATAAAAATAGCAACACTTATAAAATTTCACGTTCCTATATAGATAGTATGATTGATTCTAAGACTATCCACTTGAGGGTGTACAGGGTTGCCACCTATCTCAATTTTTTTTTAAATAATGGACCGAGACATGCCAATATGGGTAACAAATGAAAGGTATTTTCGCCGACATAACAACTAAAATATTTTCAAGTAGGGTTGCTACCCAGGGTTACCATTTTACCGTTATGTATTCGTACTGTATATTTTTGAGATCATATTTGGATTATTATAATCATTTTGGGATCATTTAGGAGTCGATTTGGAATAATTTTGGGCTATTTGGAGATCAGTTTGGGTTCCATTTTGGATAAATTTGGGACAATTTTGGGATCATTTTCGGATTATTTTGGACTCATTTTGGGATCATTTTTGGATCATTTTCTGGTCCTTTTGGGAACATTTGAGGGTCTTTTTGAGGTCGTTTTGGGATTATTTTAAGGTCATTTTTGGATAATTTTTTGTAAGTAAAGTTAGCGCTAAATTTATAGCACAGAGCAAGCTCGGTCACCCAGGTTCAAAATTATTTAAGTAAAACAAAAAAATCTTTAGTCAAGGTGGGACTCGGTTCAGGACTCTCGTACCAACACCTCCCCACCATAATAACTTGCCGTCCATGAAGCATTAAATTACTCAAGAAAATGGATCATAGTCATAGTCAAGATAAAGCAGCTGCTAAAGTTAGCATCAGATTTTTGACACGGTATTCAACGGTCTAACTTTCAAAAAAGCCAACGCTAACTTTAGTACCTACTTTATCTGGACTATGCCTATGCCCAAATATTTTCTTATTTTTGCAGTTCACGCAAAAAAAAATTTTAATATTCTCTTAGTACATATATGTGGAAAAAATATAACGAAAATGTTTAAACATTTGGCAAATCCTTGACAACAGACTTATAGACTCTTTGTTGATCTTAACGCATTCTAATAGGTGTAATTGCAGCATCAACTATTTGTTTTTCTACGCCTAGAAATGCGTTAACGTTAACAAAAAAAATGTTGCGTATACATCATGTAACTTTTATAAAATCATAGGCGACTTTTCGTCTTAAATCACGTGGAGCCAATAGGCAACATTTTTTTTAGGGCTCGATAGAAGATATTCCAAACTTTCATTAAAATAAAGTTAGAAGGTGTAGCACACTGTAGAACACGAACTTTTTGTCTATCCAAACTAGAAAAGGAAGCATTTATAAAATATAATTTTTGGTGGCTTTTATTTGCTTTAATATTTGGTCGATTGCACAGATTTTTTTTTATTTCGCCAAGGAAGCGTTGTATCCTTATACAAAATGAAAGTTAAGGCCATACCTTTAAAAGTTATATGCAAAATATATATGTAGCTAAGTTAAAAAAAATTCTAATCAACTGTATTTGAATGATATTTTTCTGACTTCTGTTACCATTATTTTATAAAAAAAGTTCAACTTCATCCAAATTAAGCGTTCAGTAGAATCAGTCCGTCAATACGTGGAACCAACTGTTTCTGCCTAACATTTTAAATCAAAATCCTTTTTTAGGATTACATAATAATCAGCCACCCTGTTTATCTATCTTACCTGTTTGGTATGCATGCAAGTCCTACTACCAACAGCTACATCACGAATATTATAACATATTTCGTATTCGCAAGAGTAAAATGTTGTGATTTATATTGGCATAATAAAGAGGAAGATTGTCGTCGTTGTAGCAACTAACAACCAAACTGTATTGAAAGCAATCAGAGCGCAATATTCTTTGGGAATGCGTTTATGAGTGGCAACGGCTGCTGAGTATAGCCACCAAATTCAATTGCATTGTTACTCCATTGTATAACAACGCCCAACATCCGGTTGAACGCAATGCCAGACCAGAGCTTCATAATGGTAATGAAAATTCAATTATGCCCGCCATATAAACTGTGATAGGCTATTATTGCCCATAGTAATTGTGGCCAGGCCAAGGTGCTATAAAATACGCCCTCAAGATTAATTGAGCTTATGTAGTAAGAATAAGTCGTCTATGGCAGCTACGAATTAAGTTGTTGTTGTAAATGTTGGTGGTTTTTTTGTCGATTACTCTGTGTACAAATAAAATAGCCATCTTAACCGATGATTACGTTAAGGCAATTAATTCGATTGTAAAAAGTGGAGCACAAGGCAAGGATACACACAAAGAAAGCACAAGGACATTGAAATAAACGTATTACATAATATGTTATGGCAACCCAAGCGATTTGTTGTCGTTGTATAATTAGGTAAGCAAACAACAAAAAAAAAACAATGGAAATATGAACAAAGTGAACTGCGTTCTACTTGGAGAAGATAAAGCAACTCAAAATTTGTAAGGCTATTCGGTACTACTCCTGTTTCAACAACAACGCGCTAGGATATCAAAACGTTCTTCACTTGGTCCCTTTTTAGGATCTTCCCTATAAATTTACGTTGTCTTCATATCTTACTTACCTACATAGATTCGATAGATTTGGAAAACTTTAGTCGTAGAATTATATTATAGCAGGTAATCATAGATTTCGCACGAAAAATATTTCAATATAAGATATATTGCGTTTCCTAAAATAGTTTCTCAATTTACCATATGGGTACTATTCGTGTGAAAGCTTTTATCAGTTTAAGGGTCGTTTCCTAATCTAGCCCTTGGTTTTAATATAAATTTACGGGCAACTTCCTCTGCCCTAGATTTTAAAAGGACGATAAAGTGGCTTAAAAATTAATTGTTTACTTTGAAGCTAAAGGCTTCCCCCCTCCCAATCCAGGGTGTTATGCGAAACCGTGCCCATTGGACGTTTGCAGCCGGGAGGCAAATCGTGGCTGTATTTGAACGGAGCCTCTCTGATACCGGGTCGCCTCAGAGAGTAAGCATGGCCTTACCGCGGTACGGGGCTCTGCCGCGGCGGACGACACATTTTCCCCTACTCTTCCCTTGACCCTAAGCTGGCCTTGTCCGGCGACGGGTCGTACGAACAAGATGAACTCAAATAACCCAAATAAAAACGATAAAACTAAAAAACAAACAACGCCAAATTTCACTCCTCAGCAAAGGAGAGCTATGGAGGAACAGGCGAGAAAGCAACAACAACGCCGGAGGACAACCTCCGTTCCACAATCAAGGGGGGGATCGACAGCGATGGCAACTACGAGTCGGTCAACCAACCCTCTATCGACTAAGATTGACTTGATGGGAGCTAGCACCAGTGCGGTTGCCAACGCAACTAAGCGGACAACGGCGGATGCTAAACTCCCATCAACCGCTGATATGAAAACCAGTATCTTTACGTCTGTGGCAGCGGTCTCACGACCTGGCCTAAGAGTTTGGAAGGAGAAGGAAGCTGCAACTGAGATTTCGGCAAGGAGAGCGACCGCGATGGCAACTACGGGTCCGCACTCCCAGGAGACATCTCCCCGCCGCTTCACATACCACGAGAAAAGATTGGCTGCAAAGATCCTGAAGAGGTATGAAGGGGTACCGCAGGAATCGCTGTCGCCGAATTCCAGTAAATCGGTAGAGCTAGCGAAAGCTGTGATACCGGATTTCCAAAATTCGTACATGCCAAAGAGGTTAAAAGTTAACCCTTTCAAGCGCCAGAGATCGGACCTGGAGTTAAATCCCCCTCCCAAGCGGCATCAGAAGACCCCTGGAGCGGGCAAACTAAGCTTTGCTGAGGTAACCAAGGACAGGATCCTTATAGGCGTCCTTGACCGAGGCAATGACCGTCTCGCCATCCCTAAGGACCGGTGGCGTTACGTGCGAAATGAACTCGGCAACATTCTTCTCAATGTTGCTCCAGAGTTTCCGGGTAGTTCGGCGCGAGTAACGGATGCGGGTTGGCACCAGGGTCAGATTAAATTACTCGCATGCGAGGATGCAAAAACTGTAGCACTGTACAAGGCAGCAGCTGCTAAGCTGGGTGAAGTCTACAAGGGCGCTAAGATAGAGGTCGTCGACTGGAAGGACATTCCAGCTCGTCCAAGGGCAAGGGCGTGGATTCCGGCCATCCCTGACGAACCCGAGAGAATTCTCGGGATGCTACGGCTAATGAATCCGTCCCTGCCAACGCATGACTGGAGTGTCAATCTGGTCGGGGATGCGGTAGGGCCCGACAGACAGGTGGTGTTCACCATGAGTAAAGAGTCAATCGAGCCCCTCAAAAGGTGCAATGGCCTAGTACATTACAGCGTAGGCCAGATCGTTATCCACGTATATCGTGGTGATGCTCAGCGCGCTGCCTTCTCGGCTGCTCCGGGGGAACCGAAAAACGAATTACCAGAAGAGGAAGCGGAGGATTCCGATGCGGAAAGCATGTTATCCGCCACGTCCCTTGGCGATAGTGCTGCGAACAACTCGGAGATGGAGGACAGCCTACAGGACGAGGAAGCCCTCGACGTCACGGTGGTAGCAGCCAACGCTGAGCGATTAACATCTAACGCTACAGACAGCAAGACACCTGCAACGCCATATCGGGCAGTTAATCGGAACAACTCGTCGTTGATAGGCAACCTCCGGGATGGGGCAAACCTCGACGATATGGGGACGGCAGGGAAGTCTGTGCGCTCTCATGTTGGTGGTGCTTCAGATTAATCTGCACAAATCTAAAGTAGCTTCGGCTGCTTTAAGTAGTCGTCTTTCTAAAGGCGACGTGGATGTGGTCCTCATCCAAGAACCCTGGGTCAATAGCTCGAGAATCTGCGGATTGGGGACTAAGGGCTTCAAGCTCATTCGAGCCAGCGAGGAGAGCAAAGTCAGAACGTGTATTCTGGTCAAGTCTGAGTTGAACTCCTTTCTCCTACCTAATTACACCAATGGGGATATTACCGCTATCAGTCTAACGGTCGACAGCACCCGCCTGACGGTGGCTTCGGTCTATATGCCCTACGACGCCGAAGAACCCCCACCACAAACGGAGGTGAAAGACCTGGTGTCAAATTTCTGCACGGGTAATCTTATTATTGGAGCGGACGCTAATGCTCACCATGTCCAATGGGGGAGCTCCGACATCAATGCCAGGGGCGAGTCTCTGTTTGATTACCTCTTAACAACCAACCTGGTGATTTGCAACGTGGGTAATGAGCCTACTTTTATCACTAAGACCCGCAGGGAGGTCATAGACCTCACTATCTGTAGTGAAGGCGCTTATGAGTGGGTCAGAAAATGGCGGGTTCTGGAAGAACATTCTTTCTCCGACCACCGTTACATAGAAATGGTTTTAGACTTTATTGTAGAACAACCAATCATGAAGCGCAATCCACGTAACACTGATTGGCAGTTACACAATGAAATATTAGACAGAGACCTACCAGTACTGCCCTCACAAGCCCCCTCATCAGTAGAGGAGCTGGAGGATCTTGTTACTACATTTACATCGGCGCTCTCAAATGCTCTAGGACAGGCTTGTCCAGTGCCAAAACCACGCGGTAAACACAGGCCACATTGGTGGTCCTACGATTTGGACTCGCTCCGAATATCATGCCGGAAACAATTTAACAAGGCCAAGAGCTTCGGCTCTGAGCCTCATTGGCACGAATATAAAGCTAAACTAAGGGCCTACAAAAAAGCTCTGAGACAGGCGAAGAGAACCTCGTGGAGAAATTTCTGCACTGGCGTCGAAAAGGTCGACGACACAGCGAGACTTAGACGAGTCCTCTCGAAAAGTCAAACAACCATCAGCTATCTGCGAAAACCTGACGGATCCTGGACCAGCACGGAAGAGGAAACCCTTGAGCTGCTCTTGAATACTCACTTTCCGGGGAATCTGCATGATGCACCACTAGCACCTGCAACAAACCTGGCAGTAAATATACCCATCACTGAGGAAAGAGTAAGGTGGGCAGTTAAGAGCTTTGAACCGTATAAGGCTGCCGGGCCGGACGGGATTATCCCCGCGCAACTTATAAACACGTTGGAGACATCAGCTAAATGGCTGGTATTTCTCTTCACAGCCTGCCTGGCTCTCAACCACATTCCGGGCTCCTGGAGAAGCGCCACGGTAGTGTTTATCCCTAAGGCTGGGAAGGCATCCCACTACGAGCCAAAAGACTACAGACCGATCAGTCTCTCATCCTTTGTACTAAAAACCTTTGAGAGGATACTAAGCGACTACCTCTTAACAACTATTGATAGCAACCTTATCTCTAGCTATCAGCATGCATACACCAAGGGTAAATCAACAGAAACCGCTCTGCACAGCCTAGTGTCTGTCATTGAGAAATCGCTGTGTGAAAAGGACTACTGTCTCGTGGCCCTCCTAGACATTGAGGGGGCTTTCAATAATATAAGCCCGGAGGCTATCAACTCCGCTCCAACTAATCTGGGCGTAGATAGACCTCTAACTGATTTAATTGACCAACTTTTAAGGGGAAGGAAAATAGCTTCTTCACTTGGTACGGTTGAGTTATCACGTTATGTCACAAGGGGAACACCCCAGGGTGGTGTTCTTTCCCCGCTTTTATGGAACCTCACAGTCAACTCGTTGCTACGTGACACAAGCTGGGGGGGCGGGAAGATAGTGGCATACGCAGACGATTTAGCTATTGCATTCAGAGGCAAGTTCCCACAAACTCTGTGTGACCTGATGCAAGTAGCACTGCGAGAAGTTTCGACGTGGTCCTCTCGATGCGGACTTAGTATCAACCCAGGGAAGGTGGAACTTGTCCTCTTCACCAACCGGTACAAAATACCGCCACTAAGCCTACCAGAACTAGATGGCACGCGCCTGGGCTTGTCGGATAAGGCCAAGTTTCTAGGCATAGTTCTGGACAGGAAATTGAATTGGAAGGAGAATGTTCTTCAGCGCCAGAAGAAAGCTTGCATCGCTCTTTACACATGCAAAAGAGCCATTGGCAAAAAATGGGGGCTCAGCCCTACAGTATGCAGTTGGATCTACACGGCCATCATTCGCCCAATCATGCTTTATGGAGTCGTCGTATGGTGGCCTGCGCTGAGCAAGGCAACACACCTGAATCTGTTGCGGAAAGTCCATAGATCCAATATGATCTGTATAAGCGGTGCGCTAAGGACAACGCCCAACGAAGCCCTCCAGGTCATTCTGGGCATTTTGCCACTTGATCTGGAAGGGTTTCGGTCAGCGGCGGCATCAGCTCTGCGCCTAAGAGAAACCTCCAGTTGGGCTGCGGGTACTATTGGACACTCCAGTATTCTGGAATCTTACAGCTTTCTCCCTCTAAGCACAGATCGCTGTGCGACTACTACAGTCGGGGATAGCTGTTTCAAAACAAACATTCCCAGCAGAGAAGACTGGGAGAGGGCGGATTGGTGTCCCGAAACAAATGGTGGCACTTCGATATACACCGACGGCTCGAAGTTGGACGGCAGAGTTGGAGGAGGAGTTTATTCAAGGGATTTGGACCTTGAGCTCTCCTTCAGACTACCTGATCATTGTAGCGTCTTCCAGGCGGAAGTCTCGGCAATCCTGGACGCCGCGGCCTGGTTAAGCAAACGTGTTATCGGAGAAGATATCGCTATTTTCAGCGATAGCCAAGCGGCCATCAAATCCCTTGGCTCATACACGTTCAACTCTGAACTGACGCTCAGCTGTCGTCGATCTCTTCAGGAGATGGCCCAACAGAACCGCGTAAACCTCATATGGGTCCCGGGACATAGGGACATTGAGGGAAACTGTAAGGCAGACGAGCTTGCCAGGCAGGGCACGACCAAGCAGGTTCTTCAGGATAAAGAGCGCTTAGGTATGCCGTTTGCCACATGCAAACTAATGCTGAAGGAGCACACACTCCGTCAAGCCAACGAAAGATGGCTGCTATCCCCAGGGTGTCGCATATCGAAACAAACCTGGCCAAAATGGGATCTTAAAAGGTCTAGACGCATTTATGCCCTAACTAGGAGGGAAATCTGCATATTGATAGGGGTATTAACCGGTCACTGCCTCATTGGTAGGCATGCAGAAAGGCTAGGTGTGCCCTACCGACGATGCTGCAGGAGTTGCAAAGATGATGAGGAGGAGGAAACAGTGGAGCACCTCATCTGCAACTGTCCGGCCTTAAGCGGCGCGAGAACGCGCTTTTTGGGAGTTCCGTTCCTGGATAGCCTAAGCCAGATCGCGGAACTGGACATAAAGGACTCGATGGGCTTCATAAAGTCATCTAAGTGGTTCGAGGAGGAGTAACGGTGTCGGGTTAGGAGTGTCAGTCCCGGGATTCTGCTATGTGGAAAATCCCAACAACTCAGGGATTTTCCATATGGCTGGGTCCCGGGACTGACTTTCCTTGTGTTGGTGGTATCACAACGGGCCTTTCAAAACTGGCCTAAGTGTGCCTCTGAGGCAGCCACTTGAACCTAACTCAACCTAAGCTAAAGGCTGGATGAGAAAACGGCTCTTGAGTTATAACAATCATAAGACCCTGATAACAAGAATAATAGAGTAAAAGAGACCACTTTTAACAAACATAACATATTACAAAGCTTGCACAGAGCCAAAAGTACCTAATAAAATAGAACAAAAATGATAAGATATCTGTAACGTTTTTTTTTAAGAAGATGTGCTTTACATTATTGTAGAGAAAATCTTATAAATGTTTTCAAAGGGAAATCACATATTAATAAAAAGATTTTCTTTTTAATATTTCAAATTAATTTTTAATATTTCAGAGAGAGAATCGAACTTACAATTTTGGGAATGCTAAACACAGCTGTTTACCATCCGGCCATCGTGTACTTATGCTTTCCAGCGTCTAATTACAGCTTTGTACTAAATGTATAGTTTTTTTTATAAAAATTTCCTCATAAAACCATAGAGATTTCCCTGTAGTTTTTATCTTCGTTTCCACCATTTCGACTACAGGTTTGCCCAAAAACTTATTAATTTTATTAGGCATTTTTGGCTCTGTGTGTGTAATCTTAATCGTGCATGAACTAGTTTGAAAAGATATAAGAAGTCCATGCGAGATTTTTTCAAGTATATATTTTAAAGGTGGGTTAGCGTGATCCAATCTCCCTTTTGGGTTTATTTTAGTTTGAAACATTAGCTTACCTAGCAGTAGTAAAGTTTGTTGAAATCTGTGAATAAAGAGAAAGTAGAAAGTTAGATTCTAAGTTGTAAACATAATTCTAGCATGTACAAACAACTTATTTCAACAAATTTGCATAAGCTTTTCACTAGCCAAAAGAGCAAAAGGGAATGTCAAGTTACTTAAGCGTGTGTGGTGGTTACGGCTCGATATATCGACCAAACTTTTTCACATTTTGGATTATTAAAAAGAAATCAGATAAGTGGCGACCCTGAAAACTGCCAATAGGTTGCCAAGATAGTTTCCTTATTTTGGCTCCAAAGATATGGCCTCCTTAAACTAGGTAAAATATTTCTTAATTTAAAAACTTTTTTCCTTAATTTAAGGAAAAAAGTCTTTAAATTAAGGAAGCCATGTCTTTGGAACCAAATAAGGAAACTATTTTTTTAGTGTAAGAAGAAAAGAAAAAAGGTGGCAACCCTGCCTTAAAATATCTTTGTAGGTAAACGGCAGAAAATACTTGATACCTTAAGAGGGCTTCGACTTTCTTAGATATTTACGTTACCCTTATATCAATCGTGCTGATTTTTTCCAGAAATGTAATAGTTACTCGAAATTTAACCCCCCTGCGACCCGCCACAGGTGTTCCCAATCAGAACCCAATTTTGTATGTAATATTTCGGAAAATAGTGCTATCGTGTTCGAATATTAGATAAAAAGAAAAATCACTTTTCTTTTTAGTCTCCATAGAGAAATCTGAAATTTGACCCCCCTGCGACGCAGTTAAACTATCGGGATAACAATTTTTGTGGAATATATTTGATTATAAGGACCAACCTAATCTACATACATACATACATACCAAATTATACCGAAGTCGCTTCAGCCGAGATATTGGTCGATATACAAAGGAAAAAATAAGATGCCATTAGGTGACAGCCCTTATTGGCATATTGCTCAAAATTAAAAAAAAAAAAAATTAGATTGGCAATCCTGTCAACCTCCCGAAGTGGCAACACCTAAGTAAAAATTCTCAGAAAGTTTATGTATGCCAAATTTGATCTAAATTGCTCCATCCGTTTCCTAGATATTAGTCCTGAAAATATCATCGTTGGTATACGGCCGAAATTCCTTTCATTTGATAGCAATATAGGCATATCTTCCTCAAGTAAAAATGATTTTTTCCAAATTGCTTAACTCGTTCCCTAGATATTGGTTGATAAACGAAGGAATAAATAAATTGTCGTTAGGTGGTAGGTGATATACTGCCCTTATTTACCTTTATGCAGGGACCAAGAACTAACTTTTATCCGAAGAGCTTAATCTAGCATGACTAAATTCTGGTGCTCGTCATATCGTAACATATGTAAGTATGTATTGATGCAACGTTAGTAAGAAGTAGCAAGTACATATGTATGTATGTATCTAAATCTATACAGCTCACAAATTAAATTTTATTCTTAAGTACCACCTCCAATTAGTCGCCATGGTCATATTCATCTCAATTAAATAGATGCACGCATATCGAAATATATCAATGGAAATTTAATGAATTCGTAGATCTGTTGTCTAATTGAAGTAATCCAAGATGCTGGCTTGCTTGTGCAGCCCCAAAGATTGAATTTCATTACTTCAATATATTGCTCATACCACTAAGTACACACATACATGCACATGTACGTAGATTTTGTGTATATTTGAATATAATGAACAATACTTTCATGGAAAATTTGATTGGAAGGATGGCAGGTGCGTAGAGGTTATGCAGCCAACTTGACCATACAAATAAACATACATACATTCAAAGTTAATATTGCTAGTATAACGAGCCGCATACGACACACTACACTCTCAAATTTTGTATATATCTACCATGTGTATGGGTATGGTCCTTATCGAGATTTTATTAAACAATACTGTAACTGCTTTGTCCAATTCGTCTTCATTGATTTGGACTGGAGAATTGTGATTGATTAGATGCGAACGTATGGAGGTGCATGTTGTCAAGTAAATATTGCAGTTGTAGTAAGTGATTAACTACTTTATTGCCTCATCTTGCGGGGTTGTCTTAGAAAATTAGTTGTCCTTTCACCACAGTCCGGTTTATTAAATTGTTCAATTGGTCATAGAGCTAATAGTATTGTGTCGATAGTGGCGAAGCTATGTAAAACTAAAAGATATAATTTGATGCATGCACCTGAGATATCTGTATGTCTTAGATAAAACTAGGTGTGGCTATGCATCATCACACTACATTTAAGCGCCAGATGTGTCAACCATGGACCGAATCACGAAATACAAACAAAACATCCTATGGACCGAATAATCCGATTAAAATACGGTACATACATTACCTATATGAATAAATATGGTATAAACACTTTCCACGAAACTCTGCTGCTAATATGTTCCTACTTTTCATAAGCTCTAGGGCTCATTTTTTCAGTGCAAGTTCAAACCACAGACAAAGTTGACTAGAGTTTATCCCATACAAATTGACCGTTTAAACTCGCTGTGAAGTTAAAACTTGCACTGAAAACCCGGACCTTAGTGAACCATCATATTAATAATAATAACAGGGTTATAACTCCTAAAAGTAATAAGTAAGGAACGTGCACCGAAAGAAAAGTCTCTTGTAAAACTAACATTTCTGTTTTATCAATTTAACATTTCAAAAAAATTATCAAACAAACAGGGGTCACGTTAAATTGATACAAAAGTTGCTGAATCCACATTAGCATGTATGACATTGTCATATCAATTTCTCATGTTAATAATACATTACTTCGAAAAGTTTTAATTAAAATTAAAAATTATGTAAACAACCGATTTCACGTCAAATTGATAAAAAACTTGTTGAGCCAACATTAGTACGCCATATCACTGCCATATCAATTTCTCATGTTAATATACATTTCGACATCATATTGATACAAAAACTGTTAATCTCACATTTGTATAACATTCTCACCCTCCTGAAGGGTGGACACCTTGCCGCGGTACGAGGGCTTAAGTCGATAGCCACAGGGCCACGCTGCCCTTGTGATCATAGCGCCGCCGGTACTACATCACGAGAGAAGCAAAGCCTCTCTGGCGCGACGACTAAGATCTTCCCCCTCCCAATCCAGGGTGTTATGCGACCACGTGCCCATTGGACGTTTGCAACCGGGAGGCAAATCGTGGCTGTAATCGAACGGAGCCTCTCTGATACCGGGCCGCCTCGGAGAGTAACTATGGCCTTACCGCGGTATGGGGCTCTGCCGCGGCGGACGACACATTCCCCTTACTCTTCCCTTGACCCTAAACTGGCCTTGCCCGGCGAGGGGTCGTACGAACAAGATGATAAATAGTAACAAAAACCCTAAAACTAAAGATACAACAATGTATACTGCACAGCAGAGGAGGAAAATGCTGGAGCAAGCGAGAACGCAACGTCGGAGGACAAACTCCATTTCTTTATCAGCCGAGAGATCGACAGCGATGGCAACTACGGGTCTATTAGCTCTGGATAACAAGTGGGCAATCCCCAAAGTAAGTACCGGTACAAACATAGTGAAGCCAACAACGGCTGATGCTAAAGCCCTAGTAAGTGCCGGTACCGAAACCAAGTCTTTAACGTCTGTGGCAGTGGTCTCACGACCTGGCCCCAGAGATCCAAATAAGGGAACGACCGCGATGGCAACTACGGGTCGAAATTTACCCCAAAAGACATCTCCCAGTCGCTCTGAGTACTTGGACAAAAGAGCGGCCGCGAGGATCCTGAAGAAATACGAGGGTATTTCACAAGAGACGCTATCGCCGAATGCTAGAAAGACGGTGGAGATGGCTAAAGCTATCTTACCGAACTTCCAAAGCGATTACACGCCAAAGAAGGTTAATGGAAATCCCTTCAAACGCCAGAGATCGGACGTGGATTTAAAACCTCACCCGAAGTGGCAGCAACACGCCCCCGTAGTGGGTAAACTCAGCTTTACTGAAGTGACTAAGGATAGGATCCTCATAGGCGTCATTGACCGAGGTAACGAAAGCTGGGCCATCCCTAGGGACCAGTGGCGGTACGTCCGGAACGCTATCGGTAATGCCCTTCTCGACATTATGGATGAGTCTCCGGGTGCCACGCCGATGGGTTCTGATGCGGGATGGCACCAGGGCCGAATCAAGGTATTCGCTTGCGAGGATGCAAAAACTGTTGCACTGTACAAGGCAGCAGCTGCAAGACTGGGTGAGATCTATTAAGGGGCAAAAATCGAGGTTGTCGACTGGAAGGACATCCCGGCTCGGCCAAGGGCAAGAGCGTGGATTCCTGCTATCCCTGCTGAACCTGAGAGAATTCTCAGGATGCTGAGGATCATGAACCCGTCTCTCCCGACGCAGGACTGGGGTGTCAATCTGGTCGAGGATGCGGTAGGGCCTGACAGGCAAGTGGTTTCACCTTGAATAAGGAAGCACTCGAGCCCCTTAAACGGTGCAATGGATGAGTGCACTACGGCATGGGTCAGATCGTGATCCACGTATACCGCGGCGATGCACAGCGCGCTTCTATTTCGGCTGCACCGGAGGACTCGGATATCGCAGTGCCGGTAGAGGAGCCGGAGATTTCCGACTCGGAAAGTATGGTATCTGCCACGTCAAATGACGAAGGAGCAGTGAACAGCTCGGAGATGGGAGACAGCTTGCTGGATGGGGAAGACCTCAACGTCACAGTGATAGCAGCTAGTCCTGAGCGCACCAAAGTCAATACTGCCACTTTTAGTAGGATCTCGGCCACGCCAAATCGTGGTCTGAACAAATCGTCGTTGAAAGATAAGCCTCCAGACGAGGTGGAACTCGACGATACGGCGGTGGCAGGGAAGTCTGAGCGCTTTCATGTTGGTGGTGATTCAGATAAACCTGCACAAATCTAAAGCAGCCTCGGCTGATTTAATCAGTCGTCTCTCTAAAGGCGACATAGATGTGGTCCTCATCCAAGAACCCTGGGTCAACAGGTCAAGGATTTGCGGTTTGGGGACTAAGGGTTTTAAGCTTATCCGAGCCAGCGAGGGGGGCAGTGTTAGAGCCTGTATTTTAGTTAAGTCTTAGCTGAATGCCTCTCTCTTGCCCAACTATAGCAATGGTGATGTTACAGCTGCCAGTTTAACAGTCGACGGTACCAGTCTGACGATGGCGTCAGTCTATATGCCCTACGACGCCGAAGAACCTCCGCCACAGAGGGAGGTAAAAGACCTGGTGGCAAATTTTTCCATGGGTCATCTTATTATCGGAACTGACGCCAATGCCCATCACGTCCAGTGGGTAAGCTCCGATATCAATGCTAGAGGAGAGTCGTTGTTTGATTATTTGTTAACAACTAACCTGGTAGTTTGCAACGTGGGTAACGAACCTACGTTTATTACTAAAACCCGTAGGGAGGTTATAGATCTCACTATTTGCAGCGAAGGCGCTTATGAGTGGGTCAGAAAATGGCGCGTTCTCGATGAACACTCATTCTCCGACCACCGGTACGTAGAATTAGTTCTAGACTTTTCTGTTGAGCAGCCGGTTATGAAACGCAACCCACGTAACACTAACTGGCAGCTACACAATGAAATACTATCTAGGGACTTGCCAGCACTGCCCCCACAAGTCCCCTCATCAGTAGGGGAGTTGGAGGATCTGGTAAAAACCTCTCGAATGCCCTAGAGCAGGCTTGCCCAGTGCCAAAACCACGCGGTATACATAGGCCGCATTGGTGGTCCTACGACCTGGACTCCCTCCGTAAATCATGTAGGACACAATTTAATAAGGCCAAGAGCCTTGGCAGGGAGACTCAATGGCTCGAATATAAAGTTAAACTCAGGGCCTACAAAAAAGCTCTGAGGCAGACGAAGAGAGTATCGTGGAGAAATTTCTGCACTGGGGTCGAAAATGTCGACGATGCAGCGAGACTTAGACGAGTGCTCTCAAAAACTCAAACAGCCACAAGCTATTTGCGCAAACCTGACGGATCCTGGACCAGCACGGAGAGGGAAACCCTAGAGCTGCTCTTGAATACGCACTGCCCAGGGAACTTGCATGAGGAACCCCTAGCACCTACAACAAAGCTGGCTGTACACATACCCATCACGGAGGAAAAGGTTAGGTGCGCTGTTAAAAGCTTCGAACCGTTCAAGGCTGCCGGGCCAGACGGGATTATTCCCGCACAACTCATAAACACGCTGGAGACATCAGCCAAATAGCTGGTATTTCTCTATACGGCCTGCCTGGCTGTTAGCTACATTCCGTGCTCCTGGAGAAGTGCCACGGTAGTGTTTATTCCTAAGGCGGGGAAGGCGTCTCATTACGAGCCCAAGGACTATAGGCCGATCAGTCTCTCATCCTTTGTGCTCAAAACCTTCGAGAGGATAATAAATGGCTACCTCTCCTCTACTATTGATAGCAACCTGATCTGTAGCTATCAGCATGCATACACCAAAGGAAATCTACAGAAACTGCGCTTCACAGCCTAGTTTCTGTTATTGAAAAATCGCTGTATGAAAAGGAGTACTGTCTTGTGGCCTTTTTAGATATTGAGGAGCCTTCAACAACATAAGCCCTGATGCTATAAACACCGCTTTAACAAGTCTGGGCATAAGCAGGTCTCTTATTGGACTTATTGATAAACTGCTAAGGGGCACACGAATAGTTTAATCACTGGGCTCGGTTGAGTTATCACGCTATGTCACAAGGGGAACGCCTCAGGGTGGTGTTCTCTCCCCGCTTCCATGGAACCTCACTGTCAACTCGATGCTGCGAGACACAAGCTGGGGGGCGGGAAGGTAGTGGCATATGCAGATGACTTAGCTATAGTATATAGGGGCAAATTCCCACAAACCCTGTGCGACTTGATGCAAGTAGCACTGAGAGAGGTTTCCTCATGGTGCTCGCGCTGCGGACTGAGCATCAACCCGGGAAAAGTAGAACTGGTCCTTTTCACCAACCGCTATAAGATACCACCGCTAATACTACCAAAACTGAATAACGTGCACCTGAACTTGGCTGACAAAGCCAAGTTCTTGGGCACAGTTCTGGATATTAAACTAACCTGGAAGGAGAATGTTCTTCAGCGCCAGAAGAAAGCGTGTATTGCACTCTACACGTGCAAAAGAGCCATTGGAAAGAAATGGGGGCTCAGTCCCAAAATATGCAAATGGATCTACACTGCAATCATTCGACCGATCATGCTCTATGGAGTTGTGGTATGGTGGCCTGCGCTGAGCAAGCCAACAAACCTTAATCTGCTAGGTAAAGTACACAGATCTTGCATGATCTATATAAGCGGTGCGTTAAGAACAACGCCCAATGAAGCACTCCAGGCCATTCTTGGCATATTTCCACTCGATCTGGAAGGGCACCGGGTAGCAGCAGCATCGGCTCTGCGTCTTAGGGAAACGTCCGGCTGGGGCGCAAGCACTACTGGACATGCCTGTATTTTGGGATCCTATAGCTTTCTTCCGCTGAGCACAGATCGCTGTGCGACCACAACAGTCGGAGATAGCGGTTTTAAAATCAACATTCCCAGCAGGGAAGAATGGGAGAGCACGGATCGGAATCCCGCCACTCATGGCGGCACTTCCATTTATACTGATGGCTCGAAGTTAGAAGGCAGAGTTGGAGGAGGGGTTTATTCAAAGGATCTGAACCTTGAGCTCTCCTTCAGACTACCTGATCACTGCAGTGTCTTCCAGGCTGAAGTTTCAGCAATCATGGACGCCGCGGCTTGGATAGGCCAACACACTATCAGACAGGACATTTTTATTTTCAGCGACAGCCAGGCGGCCATCAAATCCCTTGGCTCTTACTCGTTCAACTCTGAACTGTGGCTCAACTGTCGTCGATCTCTACAAGAGAGGGCCCAACAGAATCGCGTTAACCTCACATGGGTCCCGGGGCATAGGGACATTGAGGGAAATTGTAGGGCAGACGAACTTGCGAGGCAGGGCACGACCAAGCAGGTTCTTCGGGATAAAGAGCGCTTAGGTATGCCGTTTGCCACATGCAAGCTTATGCTGAAGGAGTACACACTCCGCCAAGCCAACGAAAGATGGCTGCTATCTCCAGGATGCCGGATATCCAAAGAAACCTGGCCGAAATGGGATCATAAAAGATCAAGACAAATTTATGCCCTAAGGAGAAGAGAAATGATGAGGAGGAGAAAACGGTGGAGCACCTCATCTGCAACTGCCCGGCTTTAAGTGGCGCGAGAATGCGCTTTTTGGGAGTTCCCTTCCTGGTCAGCCTACGCCAGGTCACGGAGCTGGACATAAAGGACCTGATGGCCTTCATCAAGTCATCTAAATGGTTCGAGGAGGCTTAACAGTGTCGGTATAGGAAGATCAGTCCCGGGATTCTGCTATGTGGAGAATTCCGTTAATACCGGGATTTTCCATATGGCAGGGTCCCGGAACTGACTTTCCTAGTGTTGGTGGTATCACAACGGGCCTTTTAATACTAACCTAGGTGTGCCTCTGCGGCAGCCACTTGAACCTATAACATTCTCATGTTAAAATAGCATAAGCCGCGCTGCAGTTGACATTTATCATGCTTCACGTAAAAAAGATATGGAAATAAACTAGCATTTGTATATGTAGTTCTTTCATTCTAAAATGAAATGAACCGCGTTACAGTTGACACTCAAGTTCGGGCGTGCTGGGAATTGACATATATAAACAAAAATAATTAACATAAAAACAATTGTAAAAGTGAAGTGAAAACAGCAGCGCAAGAGGAATTGGTGCTTCATCTCTATTACATTTACGAAGGAGCAACTGAAATAAGATATAAGAACTTTTAGTTCCTGTGAAATGCATATTAAAAGTTTGTCTAGAAAGTAATTTTATGTGCTTCTAAAAATGTTAAGTTGTCACCTTATCAAATGTATATTTAAAAAAAGTTAATAAATTGATTTAAAATAATATCATTTTGATGTGATTCTCATTTAAAATAAAAGGTTTTAGAATGTAGATTCAATGTACATATACATAATGGTCATGTTCAGTTTAGGTTTTTCCTGTAGGTGAATACATTTCATGCCAATATACATGAGCATCCCTTCAACAATACATGATGGGCATGTTCATTTTACGTTTCATGTCATTTATACGTGAGAATGCCTGCAATAATACATGATGGTCATTAGACTGGCCGCAGCTTGTATGAAGAAAATTAAAAATTGAAAATCCTGAAATTTTCGCGTGTTAAAATATGTGATTAGGAGTCAAAACAAACCATGTAAATTTTCAGCACGATCCGATGATGCCTTAACGTGCCGAGTTGGACTCAAAGTTCCGGTGGCCCTATGGAGACAAAAAAAAAATTTTTTTTCTTTTTATCTAATACCTAAAATCGATAATATTATAGTCGACGATATCACATATCAAATTTGGTTTCGATCGGAGGCCGTTAAGGCGTGTCACACAGGGATCAAAGTTGAGGTTACCTTATATGTTTTATTTTTTGAGTCTGCATAGAGCAATCTGCACTTTGATCCTCGAGTACGGTGTCCGATCGAAACCAAAATTTATATGTGGTTTCGTCGACTATAATATTATCGATTTTAGGTATTAGATAAAAAGAAAAAAAATTTTGTTTTTGGTCTGCATAGGGCCACCGGAACTTTGAGCTCAACTCGGCACGTTAAGGCATCATCGGATCGTGCTGAAAATTTACATGATTTGGTTTGACTCCTAACCACATATTTTAAGACGCGAAAATTTAAGAATTTTCAAAAAAAAATATTTACGGCCAGTCTAATGGTCATGTTCATTTTACGTTTCATGTCAATTATACGTGAGAATGCCTGCAATAATACATGATGGTTATGTTCATTTTACGTTTCATGTCAATTATACGTGAGAATGCCTGCAATAATACATGATGGTCATGTTTATTTGACGTTTTTCTGTATGTTTTTACGTTTTTTTTTTTTGCACATCCATTTCACGTAGAAATGATAGTTTCGAAAATATAAAATTGACATTTTTTCTTTTCAGTTCCATTTGGTAAACAAAAAATGTTAATTTTATGGTGGTTTTTTATATTTTTTTCTTTCGCAATATTGGTCAAAAATCATTAGGATTCGATTAATTTTTCACATAGCCCCACATTCAATCGATTGTTCTGACTAACGTGTTTTGGGCTAAAACTCCTGTAATTAAAAACGTGGGAATGTGAAATTTTGTAGCTACATATTGTATGTTTAGGGTTTGACTAATTTTTCACATAGCTCCCATACAATCTATTGTTTTGACAAATTGGTCTTGGGCTACAACTCATGCAATTGAACAGCTAAGATCGGTAATTTTTGAGCAATATAACACATAGGGGGGCTACGGCTATATAGGTATCTTGTATTTATCAGCGTAAGAATATCACTCTTTTATAGTTTGTACATATTTTAAATAACGTGACTTATACTCATGAAAGGTGGCCCTTTCCTTACACACAGAATAATTTTTTGTTTCAACATGAAGCATGTTAAACTACAAGAAAAATCCCGTTAAATTTTGCATGAGAAAGTGAGGCAGATAGTGTTGTTTTAACAGGAAGACATGATATTTTGAAAGAAATTCATGTAAAATAACATAAGCGATAGTGTTAAAAAATAATAATAACAAAAAATGTGTTTTTTTTACAGGAAAATTTTTATGCGTTTGTTGTTTCGTCACTGCTTTTGACAGAAGCCCTCCGGCCAAAACGGTAATTTCGTATTCTGTTTTGGGCTGCGGTTACCATGAATTATTTTGCCATGGTTTTGGCGCTATCCCTATGCACTATGTTATAAGAAGCCTATACAAACCTTGTATGGTGTTCAACGCCGAATTTTGTTACGAGTGCAATGCAAGTAATATTCTTCGATTTTCCAGAGACGGTAAGCGAATAAGAAGAAGCCTACTTCTGTAAGGTGGAAGGTGACGGTTGGAATCCAAATTAAGGCCGCGAAGAGCAAAGATTAAAAATTGCTTTTGAACTGACTCGATTGGATTTATATGATTTTGGTAACAGGACACTACACACAAGAGCAATATTCAAGAATTGGACGAACCAACAACGTATAAAAGACCTTAGTAAGATACCGTATAAAAGACCTTAGTAAGATTCCACCCATCGCCTTATTAGCAATAAACGAGATCTGCATTTTAAAATTCAATTTCGGATCAAAAAGAACCCCTAGATCTTTTACAGTAGAGATGCGCTCCTAAGGAGTACTATTTAGCATATAAGGTTTTAAAACTGGCTTCACACGGTCAAATGTCATTTGTTTACATTTAGCGAAGGTTAAAGCAAGTAAATTTCTTGAACACCATAATTGGAAAGAGTCCAAATCAGCCTGAAGGAGAGTAAGGAAGGCCGTGTTAGTCTGGCAATATGAGTAGCAGAGCTTCACGTCCTCCGCATACATCAGGGTTCTGGTAAAGTAAATTTCTTGAACACCATAATTGGAAAGAGTCCAAATCAGCCTGAAGGAGAGTAAGGAAGGCCGTGTTAGTCTGGCAATATGAGTAGCAGAGCTTCACGTCCTCCGCATACATCAGGGTTCTGGAATGTAAGATAATCTGAGGTAAGTCGTTTATGAACAGAGAAAAAAACAATGGACGCTGCGGCACCCCGGATAATACCTCAATCGACGTTGATAGTTTGCATTTGAAGAGAACTTGTTGAGTCCTGTTTGAAAGATAGCTTGCCAGCCATGTTAAAAGTCGATATGGAAAACCCATCAGGTCTAGTTTATGAATAAGGAGCTCATTATTGACAAAGTCAAATGCCTTACTGAAATCAGTATAGATGAAATCCGTTTGCTTTTTCTTCTTAGATCCATCTATTACTAGGGAGGTAAATGCATGCAAGGTAGTGGATTCACAGTAAAAATAAAAGTCTAACTTTAATACCATTTTGTTGTTTATATATAACAACGCCGAAAAGTATTAAATTAATACCATGTTCGGTCTAATAGAGAGAGGAATTCAGTCGAAGATTCTCTCAAAAAATCCACACAGTTTTATTATATTGCCTCCGTCGAGAGTCGAACTCACAATTTATTGAATGCTGAACGGAGATGTCTACCAACAAGTCATCGAGAACGTATGCTTGCCAGCGTATAATTGCAGCTTTGTTCTAAATGATAGCGACGAACGACGTGCTCTGAAGGTGAAACCACCGTACTTAATTTAATGCTAAAAAGTAATTAATTTAATACTTTTCCGGTTTTGTTTTCAAACCAAAAATACTTAAAACATTATAAGGAGAGAGAGCGCTTTGGTATTATTTTGGTATTATTTTAATACCATTTTGGATTAAAAAATTTTCAGAGTCTCAAAATCATACTATTTAGTATTAAAACTCAAATTTAAATCCAACAAGTAAGGAAGTCTAAGTTCGGGTAAACCGAACATTAAATACCTAGCTGTCATTTTCATATGATTTTTGAAATATTCCTTTTCGGGAGTGGGCGTGGTTTGGAAGCGATTTCGTCCAATTACATCAGGTGTACTCCCTGTTATGCTATTATACCTTGTACCAATTTCATCGTTCTACCGTAATCAGTTTAAAAGTTATGACCCGTGAAATTTTCAAATATGCCTCCCTTAAAAGTGGGCGGTGCCACGCCTACTTTTAAACATTTATCAAAAAATCATAATAGAAAGACTAGGGGGCTCATCCTACCAAACCAATTTGAGTGTTTTTCGAAGCTTTCGAGTGGGCGGGGGATTCACCTATACCGAGATATTTAAATTTATGTGATTTTCAAAATTTTCGATATCGAAAAAGGGGCCTGGTTATCATCCGATTTTGCTCATTTTCAATAGCAACGTACCTTGGCCAGAAAGTAACCTGTATACAAAATTTCATGCAAATGTCTCAATACTTACTCAAGTTATCGTGTACATGGACAGACGGACGGACGGAAAGACGGACAGACAGACGGACATGCCCTGCTGAACTCCTCTTTTCAACCTAAGAACTTTCATATATGGAACTCTATATCTATCTCGATTATTTTGTGCCGTTACATAGTACCGTTAAGTGGACAAAATTATAATACTCTTGTACTAGTACTAGTACGCTGGGTATAAAAAGGTTTAATTTCAATAGCGCCTGGCATTAAAAGTAAACTTTCATTTTTTACTGTGTGACCTTTGACGTATAAAACCATGTTGGGAAGAAGATAATAATGAAATGCACTGATATTGAAGTTGCCTTGTATTAATCTCTTCAAACGTCTTAGGAATAGCTGAATGCTTAGCTATGTCCCGGTAATTTTCGATATTTATATATATAAATGATGTTTTCCATAGTGATGGAAATGACGCACCCACGAGAGATAATTCAAATAGCTTTGAGATCGGCCCAGATGAATTCGCAGTACAATACTTAATAAAAAAGTTGTGAATAAAAATCGATTTTGGCTGTTTTAGGACTCTCGCAGGATGAAAATTTGTATCATCCCAAATTCACCGCAGGGTCATCTTTCATCCTAGGAGGGGTAATTGCAAACTTTTTTTTTGTATGGGCACCGACCCGGTCTAGAGCACACTGTAAAATATCAACGGCGGAATCAACGTCATTGCAGGGGAAAAGTTGTCCGTACACGAAGAAATGCGAGAAAGTATACATTTTCGAAAATTGGCATTTTGTTCAGGGTTCTTTTACCAAGGAACGTTCCCCATTGTATACGAAGTTAGCTAATTAATTTACTGAAGACTGAAACATGCATGCGATATAACGAAAGGGATGCGCACCACACGCAAATCTAACTCAATTTGGATTGACAAAAGTGAAAATGTCCTGCAAACAGAGGTGACCAAATGTGAATGAATGCGTGAATCAAACGTAAGAACAAACAAAAAACGGAACAAAAGGTGTTACTATCACAACCACGAATGAATGAAAAATCGAAAATTCACTTTGTACTGCCTTCTGCGGGGGGAGGGAGAGAAAACTGGTCGCGGAATGTCATTATTGTCAGTATTGAAAACACATTGCACACATTCGCATGAATACCTTTAGACGTACATTGGTTGACCATGATGGGTTGGAATGCCAAGGTGTCACATCTTGGTTCATTTGAAAAGTTGACAATCTGTGGTGGGTAGAGACTTAGGCATAGCCAAATACTGTAGATTGGCGCACCTCCACTTTTAATGGCATCTGATGTTCAATGACAAATACCACACCACTGAAAATTGTTGCACAATCACCTTACATACATATACGAGGATAACATACATGAGAAGTATATAGAAAGTGTGTAGAAGGCAGGCGTGGCAACTCGAAAGGAATGACACGTGGCAACAACAAAGCTAATATCAGTCAGGTGTGAGAGTGTCAAATTGTCTATGTAAAAGCACAACGTTTTGCTTTACGACACAGGATAAAAGTGTCCACTTTTGAAAGTTAGGATAGCGCAAGTAGAAAAAAGAAAGTGTTTAATCTCCATTAGTTCAGTTGAGGAATTCTATTTCGATAAAGGGTAATTATTCTATTGCGAATCATTTGTCAAGTAATGTTTGCCTCAATTTATAGATAGACTTGCACAGCTACAGAGATGTCCCTTTTTAAATGAAAAAAAAAAAAACGATTTTGCACAAAAGGACCACGCTCATTTTTGAAAATCTATATTTTACGCATTCCCGCGTACAAGAAGCGCTTCGAAAGTAAAATAGGATATTTTTCTGGTAACAGATGACGATTTAAAAAGAATTGCATTCTTTTACCTCAAAATCTTTTTAAGGGTCAGGGTATTGAAAAAAAATGTATAAGACCCTTTTTTGTACAGCGTTCAATTCCCTGCAAATAATGTGGTAATTGTTGGCTGTTAGATTTTTGGATGAGATGATATATTCATTTACATAGAAGCTTTTAACGAAAACAAAAATTGTCGATGAGGCATGCCTTTCTGTATACCCTTCCAAAAAATGGAAAATCGGTTTTTTTGGTCCAGCCTAATATACATAGGCTCTAGGTATTCATGAAAACAAGGTCGCGTTTTAAACGACATAGCTATAAGCAATTCGCCGGTTTTGACAGAACACATACACTCATATCTATATGGGTGTTTCCGAAAATGTGTCAACCAAAGAGAAAATTTGAAAATGTATCTAGGCCATACTTTTTGATACCATAATAAAGGCACGTACACGGAGGGAAATCTATGGATCGAACATCCATAATTATTGATATCACATTAAATAAAAATTGATATTTCTGTCCCATCAATGAATATGGATGTATCATCAATGCTTTTTTGATAAATCACTATTGAAATGGTATCCATATAAACTATTGATAAATTCTAAATAGTTTAAAAAAACAAAATTTTATATAATTTGACATCTGGTTTCAGTAAGATTCGAACCCTGCTCCTCTGGCACGTTAGCCCAGTATTCTACCATTCCGCTACGGCATATTATACATTTTTTAGAAAAATGTTCAATCATAAGAAATTCAAAAAATTTTGAATTTAAAAAAACCGTTGTTAGAAAATCCATAGTAAAAATTGTTGAACTATTATGATTATGCGTCCCAGAAAAATTTACATTTCGTCCATATATATTAATACGCTGTCTCTACCATTATTACTATGTAGTAAATATGGATATGAATATACCGACAATAGAAATTTATATCACGACCATAAATATTGACATGCCGTTCAAATATATTAGTATTCTATCCATAAATATAAAAAATAGTACATCATATCGAAATGGTTGACATGTCATTTTACTTTTTATTGGTAGCAAATAATATTTGATAACTCGCTCATTCTGAATGAATATTGCATCAAACTCGGCGCTATCAATAGTGATATTGTCACAACATTCAATGCATTTCTCTCAGTGTACATATGTCATATATGACGTCGCAAAATTTGATAAATATTGGAACACCGGTTCTGACAAAATTTAGCTACTCCCGAATACCAACAATAATTTTTTTTTTTTAGCTGAGTAGTTATGACTTTTGAACAGGGCCCAGCAGAATTGGAAGTGAGGGTGTAAAAGTGAAAGAGTGACCATCGCACGAATAAAGTTAGGCCATCTCTTTTTGCTTCTTCGCCCACTAGCAACAATTTCATAGTTCGAGAGGTCAAGCAAAGAGCGTCATAGTCCCTGCGAATTTTGGTTCTCAGATTTTCGGAAAATTGTCCTACTAGGTGCCTAGGCCTGCTTTTGAAATACTTCTGCGAATTTTCTACGAAAGCGCCTGGAAAAAAGAACTTATATGATAATTATGTATCTAGCCATAAGTCTATCCTATACAGCTTATAATAGACAAATTTGGAAAACTACCCCAAATCATATATAGAGTGAATGCAAAAGGTGTGTTTTTTCAAGCGTTCGGACGCAAAATATACTCGTACTTTGTAGTTAAATTAAAAGAAAAAAATGTTTGTCCACAAAACACAATTTGGGTGCTTTTTCCGATCGCACACAATTGTTTTACAAAGTCAGAAGAATTGACCCAGGGTGATTAAAAAAAATTGTTTAGGTGTTATCCCCTTGGATCTACACGGCCATCATTCGCCCAATCATGCTGTATGGAGTCGTCGTAGGGTGGCCTGCGCTGAGCAAGGCAACATATCTGAATCTGTTGCGGAAAGTCCATAGATCCAATATGATCTGTATAAGCGGTGCGCTAAGGACAATGCCCAACGAAGCCCTCCAGGTCATTCTGGGAATTTTGCCACTTGATCTGGAAGGGTTTCGGTCAGCGGCGGCATCAGCTCTGCGCCTAAGAGAAACCTCCAGTTGGGGTGCGGGTACTATTGGACACTCCAGTATTCTGGAATCTTACAGCTTTCTCCCTCTAAGCACAGATCGTTGTGCGACCACTACAGTCGGGGAAAGCTGTTTTAAAATAAACATTCCTAGCAGAGAAGACTGGGAGAGGACGGATTGGTGTCCCGAAACAAATGGTGGCACTTCCATATACACCGACGGCTCGAAGTTGGACGGCAGAGTTGGAGAAGGGATTTGGACGGATTGGAGGGATTTGGACGTTGAGCTCTCCTTCAGACTACCTGATCATTGTAGCGTCTTCCAGGCGGAAGTCTCGGCAATCCTGGACGCCGCGGCCTGGTTAAACAAACGTGTTATCGGAGAAGATATCGCTATTTTCAGCGATAGCCAAGCGGCCATCAAATCCCTTGGCTCATATACGTTCAACTCTGAACTGACGCTCAGCTGTCGTCGATCTCTTCAGGAGATGGCCCAACAGAACCGCGTAAACCTCATATGGGTCCCGGGACATAGGGACATTGAGGGAAACTGTGAGGCAGACGAGCTTGCCAGGCAGGGCACGACCAAGCAGGTTCTTCAGGATAAAGAGCGCTTAGGTATGCCGTTTGCCACATGCAAACTAATTCTGAAGGAGCACACACTCCGTCAAGCCAACGAAAGATGGCTGCAATCCCCAGGGTGTTGGATATCGAAACAAACCTGGCCAAAATGGGATCTTAAAAGGTCTAGACGCATTTATGCCCTAACTAGGAGGGAAATCTGCATATTGATAGGGGTATTAACCGGTCACTGCCTCATTGGTAGGCATGCAGAAAGGCTAGGTGTGCCCTACCGACGATGCTGCAGGAGTTGCAAAGATGATGAGGAAAAGGAAACAGTGGAGCACCTCATCTGCAACTGTCCGGCCTTAAGCGGCGCGAGAACGCGCTTTTTGGGAGTTCCGTTCCTGGATAGCCTAAGCCAGATCGCGGAACTGGACATAAAGGACTCGATGGGCTTCATAAAGTCATCTAAGTGGTTCGAGGAGGAGTAACGGTGTCGGTTTAGGAGTGTCAGTCCCGGGATTCTGCTATGTGGAAAATCCCAACAACTCAGGGATTTTCCATATGGCTGGGTCCCGGGACTAACTTTCCTTGTGTTGGTGGTATCACAACGGGCCTTTCAAAACTGGCGTAAGTGTGTACCTTTCCCCTTAAAAGTTAGTAGGTAATAGATAAAGTCTTCTCCAGCAAGATAACGATAATACAGTACAAGTCGTTGTTAATTCCTCTATTTATTGTGTATGTAACATTTTTTTGTAGCAGTAACCAATTCGCAGAATTTTAGGGTAATCATATATCAACTCAAATATAAGGTACATTTTCGGAACGTCCGAACGGTAGATTTAAACTCTTCTTCAGTGGTAATAAGCCATCTCTATAAAACAAATTTGAAATCATTGGATAGATGAGTAAAAAGGCTACATGTGACAAAAAAAAGTATTCTGATCCAAAGCCTACTATAGGTTTCATATTGCAAAAAGTGTGACAGCATGGAACGTCCGTAACGCTGGAAACACCCATTTATTTATACACCGCCCGATTTTTCTATTGCACTTCGATATATTTCTAAAATATTTACATAGTTACTTTAAGAATTTTCATGGCATGCAATTTGATAAATTTCGCGCATTCTTTCCTTTGTGCGTCTAAAAATAATCTAAAGGAAAATATTTAAATATCTAATGAATTTGTTTGTCAAGACAAAAAATTCGATTGTTTGCAAATGCGGATCTTTGTGAAATTTTATTGAGGGAAAAAACTTTAGATATCATCGCCAAGGTGGTAAAAGCAAAACTTTGCCATACAATTTTTTTTTTTCTAATTTAGTAGAAAACCCAATTTGCTAACAAGAGTGATTTATCTTGTCATATTTGTCTAAATATTATTCTAATAAACTCATATGTATCTTAATAGTCTATTGCTCGCACCAAATGAAAATGGTTTACCCTGTTTGAAAGGAAAGAAATCAAAATTCTAAATCTATCCCAAAAAACCATGAAGCTAGATTTCGATTGGAGGTACATTCGAGAACTAGCCCCATTCTCCAATCTCTAACGTTAGAGGATGACTCGAGAAACACTCGAGAATCACAGCATTCTCTAACAAAATGGGACATAATTCTCAAAACGAGAAATCTATAGTTTTCGAGTCCAATTCTAATGTCATTCTCTAATGGGATTCTAATGTGAATTTGCAAATGCTCGCCTTTTGGCTAGTTCTCTAACCTGTCTCGAATCGAGTTCTAGTGTAGTTCTCTAATGTTGCCTTCGAATAGAGAATATCTAGAGAATTACCCTTGTTATCTAATTTAAAGACGAACATTTCTCTAACGTTAGAGACTGTGTTTGTTGGGATCAAGGAATGAAACCGATTAAAATAACGTTCCGGTTTCGATTTCGGTTTTGTAACACGATTCGGTTTCGGTTTCGTTCTTTATAATTTATTTCGGTTTCGGTTACGGTTTCGCTCCGGTTTCGGTTTCCAAATAAAAACACGAACGCCAAAAAATTTTACAAAACTTAAGTATGTAGCTGCAAAATAAGTCTGAATTTATATAACATTTTTCCAATATAATACCACTGTACGACAAAATCCACTTTTTTCTGGATATTGGACTAAATCAAATTTTTTTAAGAGATTAAGAGATAAGTATTTTTTCATAACGGCGTTCCCTTAATTTCGAAGCTAGCCTCCAAAGATTAGTTATGGGCTTTCGAAGTTCGAAGTTGGACCCTTCCAAGATTTGGTTTTCTAATTGTTTTGTGAAAAAAAATTTAAAAAGGTTAAATGTGGGCGTGGCTTCTTGCTCCTCTTACTTCATTGGTGCACTTTCTTTTTATTTGAAAGGGTTTCTTTTTTTTAATTTCTTAAACAAAACAATTAGAAAACCCTCGAAGGCCCGTAACTTAGTTTTAAAGGCTAACTTCGAAAAACTTAAAAAAAGTTGGTTTGGTCCAATACCCAGGCGGCTGCTGTGCATTGTAATAAATATTATTAACGCTATGTATAGATGAAATTTCTGCAATATAATTTAAAAAAAAATTACTACTTTTTCTAATAGAAAAATATTAGAATGGAAACTAAATGAAATAAATCGTCAAAATATGTGATACGGGCCACTAAACATATTTTTCTCGGATCTCGTAAATTGTTTTCTATGCCATCATTCTATATGTAGCTAAATTTCCTCTTTAGGAATTTGATACTGAGGTCAAAACGTGTTTTTTGTAAAATTGCTCGACAATCTTCCATGAAAGCTTTCCAGAGTACCCTTTGGTAAAAGAAAATATGTTCCCATAAAAAGGCATAAAAAAAATTCAAAACCATTTGGAACCGGTTCCGGTTTTTGAAACGGTTTCGGTTTCGTTCGTTTTCAGATCAAAATAACGATTACGGTTTCGGTTTTGGTTTTGAAAAATGAAACGGTTTTAGTCGGTTACGGTTACGGTTTCGGTTTCGGTTTCACTCCTTGGTTGGGATGTTATCATTAGACTAAAATATACAAAAATAAAACATCGTCTTTGAAAGGTCGGCTTACTTTTATATTTGCCCCACAATCAAACAAACAATCCCGTTGCCTTAAAAGTTTAGCAGGTAATAATGACATCGCCCAATCCAAACACGGTGCGAGTACAATGAACCAGAGTGCTAGGTAAGTTGTTTTTTAATTTCGCTAATGTGCTATTGAAATTAGACTATATAAATGGTAAATAAAATAAATAAACAAACAAGCAACAAATATCAACATTCAACGGGGCTTTAGAGGTGTTGGCAGATGGAAAAAGGAAAACGATTTTGTTAAGGAAAGCAAAAGATAGTAATCATGATATTTGATATGTAATTCATTTGTTTACATAGATAAATCGTAATTTGTTTATATTGCCTGCATGTATTTAGCGTCTTATTTTGGGTTTTAGCTGGGCCCTGCTTGCTTTGATTATTTGATAATTCATAAACATGGTAAACGTTTCACGTATTGCCGGTTCTGCGAGAACGGTATTTGTACCTGTACAATACCCTTCGTACCGAAACGACCCGGGTTGTTTTTTTTTATAATGACTCGGCCAAGAGCAATACATTTCGAAGTGACCCTGTCTAACGCGTCACGATTCCCTCACCTATTGTCATCCCCGGAACAGCCCCTTGCAGCACGGCTGCTCCTTATTCTCTTGATCCGGGCTGGCATTGAGCCAAATCCTGGCCCAAGAGAATGGTTCTGCTGCGTTTGTCGGAAGAAAATATATACAAGACGATCACACTCAGTACAGTGTGCATCATGCAAAGGTTGGTTGCACAAATCAAGTTGCTCCGGACTAGATCCGAAAGCACATCGGCCCACTAGTTTCTATAAAAATTTTGTGGCGCCCTGCTGTTCACGTCGTAGGACGTCCCGAGGCAAGCGACGCTCATATGTTGCTTTATCGCCCTCTAATAATAATCAAGTCTCCACGACCTGCAATAATTATATTGCCCAGCAGAATATATGTGTTCCCGGCTGTAGCTTACTTCCTAGTGCATCAACAGCACAAGCACCCACTCATGGCTACTTTCTTCGTAGCACATCGGTTGATGCTTGTAGCACTACTGAGCTTCAGCCCCCGTCTCTAAACTCTTTAATAACTTCTTCCGGCACTAGCACGAATGAAAGTCAAGTCCATCAACTTCTGGTCCCTCACTCTTCGTGCACTGTATGTCGGCACAGGATATATGTGTCTGTGGCATCGGTCAAGTGCAACTCCTGCCTAGGCCTGTGTCACCTACGCATATGTTCTGGGCTCGCAAACAGAAATCTTTGGACTGATGTGTTTGTCGCGCCTTGCTGTCGAGTTGTGCAGCCCTCAACGCCGACGGAAGTACACTCATCTAATAGTGAACGAATTCCGCCGGCTTCAGGACTGCAACGGAGATCAATATCGCGACATAACCTACCACCATCTAGGCGAACACATCAGTCTTTAACTCCCAGAGTGGCCATTGCCTCTCCTTCGCAATTTAAATTGTTGCAATTTAACTGCAACGGCTTGACCGGCAAGATAGCGGAGATAACCACATTTATGCA
The DNA here is from genome assembly GCA_964058755.1 of Campiglossa producta. Classification (NCBI taxonomy): domain Eukaryota; kingdom Metazoa; phylum Arthropoda; class Insecta; order Diptera; family Tephritidae; genus Campiglossa; species Campiglossa producta. The sequence continues at coordinate 54,886,331 of CAXKVI010000001.1, read as the reverse complement.
GCTACATAAAATCAAAATTGCTGCAATCCAGGAGACAAAACTTGGCCCCCACTCGAATCTCCGAGCGAGTGGAGGCTACCACGTACTCCGGCATGATCGTACAGACGGCGGAGGTGGTCTCGCGTTCCTTGTACACCATACGGTGCAGTATAGGGAATTTGATATCAACACTGACCAAAGTGACTTACCTTTAGAGTGTCAAGGTATAGTTATACAAGCTGGTGGCGTTGATCTCGAGCTAATCAATATATACATTCCTCCCGTCACCTGCTGCCCCAGAAGTTATCGTCCTGACCTTAGGGCGTTTCTTTGTGGCGATAACCGTATCATCATGGGCGATTTTAATGCCCATCATGATATGTGGCATTCACACCTTTCGGTGGACGGCAGAGGACGGGAATTAGCCGAGCAAATTGATAACTCCTCTTTCTGTACAGTGAACGGAGACTCCTCAACTAGGATGGCTGTTAACTGCAGTAGCTCCCCGGACCTAACTATTGTTAGCCCGGGGTTAATTAACAGCATCAACTGGCAACCTATGGTGGCCCTGTCATCCGACCACCTGCCTATCATCCTGTCTGTCGATCGTGCCACGGATTTTATCACGTCGGAGAAACGTACTTACGTGAATTTCAAAAAGGCCAATTGGGTCGGCTTTTTGGAATTCACGGAGAGCTCCTTTGGTGATCTTCCCATTCCCACTGACGTACACGTTGGCGAGCGCAACATACGTGAGGTCATTAAAAAGGCTACAGCCCGTTTCATACCAGCTGGTAGGATAAAAGATATCAGGCCTAACTTCCCAGCTGAGGCCGCAGCCTTGGCCAACGAACGTGACCTCATACGCAACATCGATCCATCTGACCCACAGATCGGTGATCTCAACGTGGAAATCAGAAGGCTGGTTAACGAACACAAACAAACCAAATGGGAGGAGCACCTCAGGTCTTGTAACCTCTCTACCGGTGTTGGGAAATTATGGTCCACCGTCAAGTCCTTGTCGAATCCTTCGGGTCCACCAAAAAATGTCGACATTACCTTTGGTGACAAGACAATAAATGACCCCAGGAAATGTGCACAGGCTTTTTGTCGACAATATGTCCCACACCCTGCGCAAGACAGGGCTAGACGTGGAATCTTCAGGCGTGCGCATAAACACAAAAACTATGCCCCCGTTCCCATCACCGCTACAGAGGTTCAAGAGGCCATCCGGAAGGCCAAAAACTCCAAAGCCATCGGCCCTGATGGCATAGCCATGGTGCATCTAAAACACATCGGCCTAGCGGGAGTCAAATATTTAACGGCCGTCTTCAATTTGTCTCTGATCACAGCTGTCATACCCGACAAATGGAAGCAGGCAACTGTGATCCCACTACTAAAGCCTGGCAAGCCAGCTAACGTTGGGGAGTCATATCGCCCGATATCACTCCTCTCGCCAGTAGTAAAGACACTTGAGGCGGTCCTACTCCCGCTCTACACATCACACTTGATGTTAGCCGAGCACCAACATGGCTTCAGGAAGGGTAGGAGCACAACATCTGCTCTAAATGTCATAAACACTCAGATAACTGACGGTCTTAATCAAAATAGGCCTAATGACAGGACGGTTCTAGTTGCACTTGATTTGAGTCAAGCTTTTGACACAGTAAATCATGGGCAACTTGTAGCTGATTTGGAAGACTCGTCACTCCCCCCCTGTCTAAAGCGTTGGACCGCCAATTATCTCAGTGGTCGTCGGTCGTCTGTTGTATTTAGAAACAAAAAATCTAAAGCCAGGAAGATAAAACAAGGGGTACCACAGGGTGGTGTCCTCTCCCCGTTATTGTTTAACTTCTATATTTCGAAGCTTCCTCCTCCACCAGAAGAAGTTACGATTGTTTCTTACGCAGACGATTGCACGATATTGGCAACTGGTACTTCCGTTGATGAGCTGTGCTCCAAAATAAATGGTTATCTCCCCTCTCTAGTCGAGTTCTTTACTGCCCGAACCTTGACATTGTCGCCAACAAAGTCTTCGGCGACCTTATTCACGACGTGGACGGCGCAGGTTGGCATGGAATTAGAAATCTATGTAGGTGATCATAAAATACCTACTGTCGCTCACCCAAAAATTTTAGGAGTGACTTTTGACACCATGCACACTTTCGCTGCCCATTCAGCCGCAATTGTCTCAAAATTACAGAGCCGCAACAAAATCCTCAAGTCACTAGCCGGCAGTACTTGGGGTAAAGACAAAGAAACGTTGTTGGTAACGTACAAGGCAATTGGTCGGCCGATCCTGAACTATGCGTCGCCGATATGGTCGCCGGGGCTTGCAGACGTTCACTGGAATCAGCTTCAGGCCTGTCAAAACACCGCGCTCAGAACCGCTACGGGGCGCGTCCTTATGTCACCTATATCTCATATACATAATGAGGTGGAAATGCTTCCAGTTAGGGAGCATAATGAAATGCTAAACAAGCAGTACCTACTGAACTGCTGTAAACCACAGCATCCCGGTAGACAACTGCTTGAACTCATTCCGCCTCCTAGGACCATAAGGTCGCATCTACGTAAACATTTTGATGAGATCCGTCACTATATAACAACGCCGTTTGATCTACAGGTGCACAAACAGGCTTTGGGGCATATCCATACAACGTCTGTTGGCCATTACTCTGCGCTCTGTCCGCTAAACAATGTCTTACATGCCGCAACACCTGGCATTTCTGAAGAGGAGCGTCATCTTCCTCGAGAGACAAGGGTCACTCTGGCTCAATTACGCTCTGGATATTGTAGTAGGTTAAACTCCTACATATCTAGACTGAACCCTGATGTGCCGAATGTATGTCCGGCATGCGGCTCATCCCCCCACAATACCAATCACTTATTTTCTTGCTCATTTGAGCCCACTCTTCTAACACCCATCTCTCTTTGGTCCAATCCTATTGAAACTGCTAGTTTCCTTGGACTCCCGTTAGAAGATATTGATGACAATTAGGCTAAGGAAAAATACGCGTTGGGCAGGACTACACATCGTTACAACAACAACAACCAGGCTAAAGCTGCTAGTTTGCCTCTATAGTATAGAGTCTATACTTTGACTACACCTCACCTTAAATTTGTTCCGGTGTCTATATGTTATTTTTCTATTCACATCATAAAAACGTTAAATTATTTGTATAGCAGCTTAATGGTATAGGGAGTACGGCAAATCCAATGAAAATTAAAAGCCAACATTTTCCTTTTAGTATTATTGCATTTTTTTTTGTTGGCGTCATTTAAGTTGAAATTAATGAAATGATGAATAACCTTAGAAATCAAACTTACTTACCAAAAGTTAAGTATACGTATAAGCAGTGGGGTATGTCAACACACGTTTATACCCTACAAAAAAATTGTTCAACGAGTGTCTATTTTTGGTCTTTGTTTCGGGTAAACACCCTGCAGTACAGCATCAAACTAGCAAGGCAATGTACTATTTAGTACACAACTAGAAAAAAATAAAATAAAATTAAGTTACATTACAAAAATATAAAAAATAAAATAAAATTAAATTAAATTTAATGTAATGACCCAGCAAACCATAAGAGCTCTAAATGAGCGCATATGGGACTCTTTCCTCTGAGCGCTCACATTCATAAAACAATCATAAACAGTCATAAAATGCTCGTATTTGAGTGGCTTTTCCTATGAAACTGGTCATTCATAAATGAGCTCTCAGTCTTATGCATAAAAGATTCTTTTTCGGATGTTTTTATGAGGTCTGAAAAGAGCGCATGAAAGAGTCTTTTTCGAATGATTTTTTGTACGAATTAAGAGCTTCCTTTTCTTCTTAATTTTTATTAATTTCTTTCCAATTTTAATTTTTCCTTTCTCATGACTTCTCCCATTCCCGTTTCCTATCCCTTGCACTTTAAATTTTCCTTTTAAATATGTAGAAACAAATAAGTAAACATTCATTGCATATCTAACATTCAAATATTGTTCATTATTTATTTTCTTACAAAAACTTATTTCAAAAAGAAAATTCATAACGTACTTGAATCCATATAATGAAAGCAAAAGGTATTTATAGGGACACACTCAGAAAAACTCATAAAACAATCATATTTATGTACACGCTCATAAAAGCTCACATAACGATCATAATTATGGGCATGTTCTGAAAAAACTCATAAAAAGGCTCATATTAGAGCTCAGATATAAGAGCGCTCCGAAGCTGGTTTGCTGGGGAAATGAAAGGAAATAAAATAAAGTAAAAAAAAATATTATTAAACAAAAAAAAAAATAAAAATAAAAAAATAAAAAAAAGTAAAATAAAATAGGAGAAGGTAAAATAAAATAATTAAAAAAATTTAAGAAAATATAATTAAATACATCAAATAAAATGAAATGAAATTAATGGAATGAAATAAATTAAAACAAAATAAATGGATTGCTGAGTTCAGAGAAACTTTAAACTCATTCTAAAACTATAATTTTTATTTTACGCTGCTTCATTATTTCAGCGACGATAAAGTCATCCCGAAACAATCAAATTTTTGCAGGGTATGTACATATATACACAAACATTTAACTTAGTGCATTTAAATGCGTAACAGACTTAAAGCACAGCATAAATCTGCAGAAAAAATTAGGCTTCAACATAAGCTCGTAAATTTTCATTTGTATACTCTAAACGTTTGGTAAGTAGCTTCAAATTAGGGTGGGAGCATTCTACGCTTTTCTCGGTGTTTTCTCACACATAAACCAACGTTAAGCATGAAAGTAGGTATCAAAGATTTGATATATGCCAGAAGGGGGCGAAGATTAAAGCTGTTATTCATTCAGCACCTTTTAGAGTTTGACTAACCACCTTACTTGCCGTATTTGATTGTTATCTTTTGTTACTTTCTTTCAGTGGATTATGTAGCATGCGGAAATCAGTCAGATGCCAAATCCGATTTGAGCTACCTGTACAAGTCACGGACTGGTAGAAAGGCCGGAAGTCGGCGTTCTTTTGCTATCTAATCGTGAAATCAGTTATTTTACTGGCTTCAGTTTTGCTGTGACTTGAGCATTATTCGCTTTGTTTCTTTAAAATCTTTTGAACGCGCACAGATTGGCGGTGATTTATTACACCTAGAATACATGATATAAATACATCCATACATATACATTTGTATGTATTATGTAGACTTATTTATAATTTATATTGTAATGAATATGTAATTCAAATCACGAATGAATAGATTTTAGATCTTCAGTTATTGAATTGTTGATTTAATAGGTGAAAGTGCAAAGTTTGGTATATCTCTTCCGCAAAAGATCGAAACCTACACTGTAGCCAAATATTTCCTGTGGCTGCTGAGATGTTTATTGGAATTGTTAAAGTAGATTTCACCGGAGAGTGGTAAAAGTTTATAAGTCCACTAAAGGGAAAATCTGCTTACTCTAAAAAAATTATGGAACTCTTTGATCTTCGCTTACAGTAAAAGAAGATCAAAAACTAGTTTCTCAAATACATCAAATTCAAAATTTGTTGTCTAACACCCACATATGAACGAATATAAATTCATTCACACAATAAACATATTTTTGTTTAAACGCTAAATCTCTATAAAAACTATAACTTTTTATCATGAAATTCCCTCTTTTGATAGATTTTCAGTATTGATGTTGATTCATTTCGTAATAAAGCCTTAACTTTTTACATTAGCTAAAAAATTCTTATACTTTGCCAGCTTCGAACGGCACCTGCAAAGCAGATGAATTTTCATTGAGAAGCCTTCCATGGTAGGAAGACACTCGGAGAGTTTGCCAAACCACTTCCTAGGGGCGCACCGATTAGAAAAATGTGCCTAAAGAATTTTTGAGGTTACTTTTCTCGGGATGAGAACCGAGAATCTTTAATATGATATTCTGTTCAAAAGAGGGAATTTTTCATGATGAAAAAGTATCAATGTATCAAAAGACGAATTTTAAAAAAATGTGTATCAAAATTGATATAATGTATCAAGACGGCAACGCTGCCTGTAAGGCGGACTTCGAGCAAAAAGGGTTATAATTAACTAAATGAGTAAAAATTTAGAAAAATTGGTGATATTTATTCTTTTGATACTTTTTGATACAGTTTTTGTAAAAAAAAATAAAAAACAAAACTAGGTAGGTAGGTAGGTTCAAGTCGCTGCCGCAGAGGCACACTTAGGCCAGTTTTGAAGGCCCGTTGTGATACCACCAACACAAGGAAAGTCAGCCCCGGGACCCAGCCATATGGAAAATCCCTGAGTTGTTGGGATTTTCCACATAGCAGAATCCCGGGACTGACACTCCTAAACCGACACCGTTACTCCTCCTCGAACCACTTAGATGACTTTATGAAGCCCATCAAGTCCTTTATGTCCAGTTCCGCGATCTGGCTTAGACTATCTAGGAACGGAACTCCCAAAAAGCGCGTTCTCACGCCGCTTAAAGCCGGACAGTTGCAGATGAGGTGCTCCACCGTTTCCTCCTCCTCATCATCTTTGCAACTCCTGCAGCATCGTCGGTAGGGCACACTTAGCCTTTCTGCATGCCTACCAATGAGGCAGTGACCGGTTAATACCCCTATCAATATGCAGATTTCCCTCCTAGTTAGGGCATAAATGCGTCTAGACCTTTTAAGATCCCATTTTGGCCAGGTTTGTTTCGATATCCGACACCCTGGGGATTGCAGCCATCTTTCGTTGGCTTGACGGAGTGTGTGCTCCTTCAGCATTAGTTTGCATGTGGCAAACGGCATACCTAAGCGCTCTTTATCCCGAAGAACCTGCTTGGTCGTGCCCTGCCTGGCAAGCTCGTCTGCCTTACAGTTTCCCTCAATGTCCCTATGTCCCGGGACCCATATGAGGTTTACGCGGTTCTGTTGGGCCATCTCCTGAAGAGATCGACGACAGCTGAGCGTCAGTTCAGAGTTGAACGTGTATGAGCCAAGGGATTTGATTGCCGCCTGGCTATCGCTGAAAATAGTGATATCTCCTCCGATAACACGTTTGCTTAACCAGGCCGCGGCGTCCCGGATTGCCGAGACTTCCGCCTGGAAGACGCTACAATGATCAGGTAGTCTGAAGGAGAGTTCAAGGTCCAAATCCCTTGAATAAACCCCTCCTCCAACTCTGCCGTCCAACTTCGAGCCGTCGGTGTATATGGAAGTGCCGCCATTTGTTTCGGGACACCAATCCGTCCTCTCCCAGTCTTCTCTGCTGGGAATGTTTATTTTGAAGCAGCTATCCCCGACTGTAGTGGTCGCACAACGATCTGTGCTTAGAGGGAGAAAGCTGTAAGATTCCAGAATACTGGAGTGTCCAATAGTACCCGCACCCCAACTGGAGGTTTCTCTTAGGCGCAGAGCTGATGCCGCCGCTGACCGAAACCCTTCCAGATCAAGTGGCAAAATGCCCAGAATGGCCTGGAGGGCTTCGTTGGGCGTTGTCCTTAGCGCACCGCTTATACAGATCATATTGGATCTATGGACTTTCCGCAACAGATTCAGGTATGTTGTCTTGCTCAGTGCCGGCCACCATACGACGACTCCATACAGCATGATTGGGCGAATGATGGCCGTGTAGATCCAACTGCATACTCTAGGGCTGAGCCCCCATTTTTTGCCAATGGCTCTTTTGCATGTGTAAAGAGCGATGCAAGCTTTCTTCTGGCGCTGAAGAACATTCTCCTTCCAATTCAGTTTCCTGTCCAGAACTATGCCTAGAAACTTGGCCTTATCCGACAAGCCCAGGCGCGTGCCATCTAGTTCTGGTAGGCTTAGTGGCGGTATTTTGTACCGGTTGGTGAAGAGGACAAGTTCCACTTTCCCCGGGTTGATACTAAGTCCGCAGCGAGAGGACCACCTCGAAACCTCTCGCAGTGCTACTTGCATCAGGTCACACAGAGTTTGTGGGAACTTGCCTCTGAATGCAATAGCTAAATCGTCTGCGTATGCCACTATCTTCCCGCCCCCCCAGCTTGTGTCACGTAGCAACGAGTTGACTGTGAGGTTCCATAAAAGCGGGGAAAGAACACCACCCTGGGGCGTTCCCCTTGTGACATAGCGTGATAACTCGACCGTACCAAGTGAAGAAGCTATTTTCCTTCCTCTTAGAAGTTGGTCAATTAAACCAGTTAGAGGTCTATCTACGCCCAGATTAGTTAGAGCGGAGTTGATCGCCTCCGGGCTTATATTGTTGAAAGCCCCCTCAATGTCTAAGAAGGCCACGAGACAGTAGTCCTTTTCACACAGCGATTTCTCAATGACAGATACTAGGCTGTGCAGAGCAGTTTCTGTTGATTTACTCTTGGTGTATGCATGCTGATAGCTAGAGATAAGGTTGCTATCAATGGTCGTTGAAAGGTAGTCGCTTAGTATCCTCTCAAAGGTTTTGAGTACAAAGGACGAGAGACTGATCGGTCTGTAATCTTTTGGCTCGTAGTGGGATGCCTTCCCAGCCTTAGGGATAAACACTACCGTGGCGCTTCTCCAGGAGCCCGGAATGTGGTTGAGAGCCAGGCAGGCTGTGAAGAGAAATACCAGCCATTTAGCTGATGTCTCCAACGTGTTTATAAGTTGCGCGGGGATAATCCCGTCCGGTCCGGCAGCCTTATACGGTTCAAAGCTCTTAACTGCCCACCTTACCCTTTCCTCAGTGATGGGTATATTTACTGCCAGGTTTGTTGCAGATGCTAGTGGTGCGTCATGCAGATTCCCCGGAAAATGTGTATTCAAGAGCAGCTCAAGGGTTTCCTCTTCCGTGCTGGTCCAGGATCCGTCAGGTTTTCGCAAATAGCTGATGGCTGTTTGACTTTTCGAGAGAACTCGTCTAAGTCTCGCTGTATCGTCGACCTTTTCGACGCCAGTGCAGAAATTTCTCCACGAGGTGCTCTTCGCCTGTCTCAGAGCTTTTTTATAGGCCCTTAGTTTAGCTTTATATTCGTGCCAGTGAGGCTCAGAGCCGAGGGTCTTGGCCTTGTTAAATTGTTTCCGGCATGATTTGCGGAGCGAGTCCAAATCGTAGGACCACCAATGTGGCCTGTGTTTACCGCGTGGTTTTGGCACTGGACAAGCCTGTCCTAGAGCATTTGAGAGCGCCGATGTAAATGTAGTAACAAGATCCTCCAGCTCCTCCACTGATGAGGGGGCCTGTGAGGGCAGTACTGGCAGGTCTCTGTCTAATATTTCATTGTGTAACTGCCAATTAGTGTTACGTGGATTGCGCTTCATAATAGGTTGTTCTACAATAAAGTCTAGAACCATTTCTATGTAACGGTGGTCGGAGAATGAATGTTCTTCCAGAACCCGCCATTTTCTGACCCACTCATAAGCGCCTTCACTACAGATAGTGAGGTCTATGACCTCCCTGCGGGTCTTAGTGATAAAAGTAGGCTCATTACCCACGTTGCAAATTACCAGGTTAGTTGTTAAGAGGTAATCAAACAGAGACTCGCCCCTGGCATTGATATCGGAGCTCCCCCATTGGACATGGTGAGCATTAGCGTCCGCTCCAATAATAAGATTACCTGTGCAGAAATTTGACACCAGGTCTTTCACCTCCGTTTGTGGTGGGGGTTCTTCGGCGTCGTAGGGCATATAGACCGACGCCACCGTCAGGCGGGTGCTGTCGACCGTTAGACTGATAGCGGTAATATCACCATTGGTGTAGTTAGGTAGGAGAAAGGAGTTCAACTCAGACTTGACCAAAATACACGTTCTGACTTTGCTTTCCTCGCTGGCTCGAATGAGCTTGAAGCCCTTAGTCCCCAATCCGCAGATTCTCGAGCTATTGACCCAGGGTTCTTGGATGAGGACCACATCCACGTCGCCTTTAGAAAGACGACTACTTAAAGCAGCCGAAGCCACTTTAGATTTGTGCAAATTAATCTGAAGCACCACCAACATGAGAGCGCACAGACTTCCCTGCCGTCCCCATATCGTCGAGGTTTGCTCCATCCCGGAGGTTGCCTATCAACGACGAGTTGTTCCGATTAACTGCCCGATGTGGCGTTGCAGGAGTCCTGCTGCCTGTAGCGTTAGATGTTAGTCGCTCAGCGTTGGCTGCTACCACCGTGACGTCGAGGACTTCCTCGTCCTGTAGGCTGTCCTCCATCTCCGAGTTGTTCACAGCACTATCGCCAAGGGACGTGGCGGATAACATGCTTTCCGCATCGGAATCCTCCGCTTCCTCTTCTGGTAATAAGTTTTCCGGTTCCCCCGGAGCAGCCGAGAAGGCAGCGCGCTGAGCATCACCACGATATACGTGGATAACGATCTGGCCTACGCTGTAGTGTACTAGGCCATTGCACCTTTTGAGGGGCTCGATTGACTCTTTATTCATGGTGAACACCACCTGTCTGTCGGGCCCTACCGCATCCCCGACCAGATTGACACTCCAGTCATGCGTTGGGAGGGACGGATTCATTAACCGTAGCATCCCGAGTATTCTCTCGGGTTCGTCAGGGATGGCCGGAATCCACGCCCTTGCCCTTGGACGAGCTGGAATGTCCTTCCAGTCGACGACCTCTATCTTTGCGCCCTGGTAGACTTCACCCAGTTTAGCAGCTGCTGCCTTGTACAGTGCTACGGTTTTTGCATCCTCGCATGCGAGTAATTTAATTTGACCCTGGTGCCAACCCGCATCCGTTACTCGTGCCGAACTACCCGGAAACTCCGTAGCAACGTTGAGAAGAATGTTGCCGAGTTCATTTCGCACGTAACGCCACCGGTCCTTGGGGATGGCCAGACGGTCATTGCCTCGGTCAAGGACGCCTATAAGGATCCTGTCCTTGGTTACCTCAGCAAAGCTTAGTTTGCCCGCTCCAGAGGTATTCTGATGCCGCTTGGGAGGGGGAATAAACTCCAGATCCGATCTCTGGCGCTTGAAAGGGTTAACTTTTAACCTCTTTGGCATGTAAGAATTTTGGAAATCCGGTATCACAGCTTTCGCTAGCTCTACAGATTTACTGGAATTCGGCGACAGTGATTCCTGCGGTATCCCTTCATACCTCTTCAGGATCTTTGCAGCCAATCTTTTCTCGTGGTATGTGAAGCGGCGGGGAGATGTCTCCCTGGAGTGCGGACCCGTAGTTGCCATCGCGGTCGCTCTCCTTGCCGACATCTCAGTTGCAGCTTCCTTCTCCTTCGAAACTCCGAGGCCAGGTCGTGAGACCGCTGCCACAGACGTAAAGATACTGGTTTTCATATCAGCGGTTGATGGGAGTTTAGCATCCGCCGTTGTCCGCTTAGCTGCGTTGGCAACCGCACTGGTGCTAGCTCCCATCAAGTCAATCTTATTCGATAGAGGGTTGGTTGACCGACTCGTAGTTGCCATCGCTGTCGATCCCCCCCTTGATTGTGGAACGGAGGTTGTCCTCCGGCGTTGTTGTTGCTTCCTCGCCTGCTCCTCCATAGCTCTCCTTTGCTGAGGAGTGAAATTTGGCGTTGTTTGTTTTTTAGATTTTTCGTTTTTATTCAGGTTATTCGAGTTCATCTTGTTCGTACGACCCATCGCCGGACAAGGCCAGCTTAGGGTCAAGGGAAGAGTAGGGGAAAATGTGTCGTCCGCCGCGGCAGAGCCCCGTACCGCGGTAAGGCCATGCTTACTCTCTGAGGCGACCCGGTGTCAGAGAGGCTCCGTTCAAATACAGCCACGATTTGCCTCCCGGCTGCAAACGTCCAATGGGCACGGTTTCGCATAACACCCTGGATTGGGAGGGGGAAGATCTTTGTCGTCGCGCCAGAGAGGCTAGGCTGCTCTCGTGATGAAGTGCCGTACGGAGCTATGATCACAAGGGCAGCGTAGCCCTGTGGCTATCGACTTAAAAACAAAACTAAAAAAACAATAAAATTAAAAAAAATAAAAAAAAAATGATAAAATAAATAAAATAAAATTTGGTAAAATGAGATAAAATAAAATAACATAAAATAAAACAAAATAAAATAAAATTAAATTTATTAAAAAAAAATAAACAAACAGAAAGGTATTTGTTTCCTTTAGGGGTCAACTGCTAATAAATTATGGGAGATAGCTCAAAAGACGGGTTTTGTCCTCAGGATCACGAATCCGGAAGGGCTTTTTTAATTTTTTGTTTTAGTGAAAAGTTATGGTCAAAAAACCGAAAAATTACCCGGGTCCAATACCAAAATTGGGGCGGAATTCATGGTATTTATGTGCCCGCCTGAATCGATTTTAACTTCAAAGTCCGAGGTCAGAACTTCTGGCTTTACTTTATGCTAATATACGCTTAATAAACATGATTCACCCAAAAATTAAAATAATCTAACGAGCCGCTTTTGAGAAAACCGCGAAATAACCGCGTTTTTTTTAAGTGCTTCGGAAAACTTCATTTCTTGTCACATATTGGAAAATGCTACATATTCTGAAAGAGGAGTAAAACCTCCATCAGCTCCATGTTTTACTTTTAAATATCTTGCCACTGACACTTGCGAAATGCAATTGAAACTGCATTTTTTGTTACTCATACGCCCCGTGCTGTTAAAGACATTTAAAAATAAGATGAAGAAATTTTTCGAGTATGCAGTTTTATAGATCATTTAATTTTAGTCTAACAAAGGTCAAGTTTTAAATACCTACGACATATAGTTGATTTTTTACGAATTTTTTTCCTAAGGTGTCTCGGTTTTTTTTTTTGTAAAAAAAGTGGTAATATGCAGTTTTTGAGTCGAAATGGTCAAAAAAAGAGACAAAAGCAGTATTGTGTTAATGGACTTAAATTAAGAAAGCTTGCAGATTATTACTAAAAAAAACTTTGAGGATGTAATTTACCCCGATTCTGTGTGAGGGGGGAGTCCACCCCCTCTTAAAAACCCGTTGAGTGAATTTTTATATTAAGCTTAGTTCTCCCACAATCCGCGTTTAAAGCTCAAATGACCTATTTTTTGGATCATCTAAGTAAACTCGAATAACTTCTTATTAGTAGCTGACACCTAACTTTTTGAGCTGGGATAGTAAAGGAAAATGTTTATTCTATCATATTCAGTCTTCAAAAGACTTATATCGCATTTACTTTTCGACTTATGGACCTCGCAAAATTGGCAAAAAGTCGATTTTCGTCAAAAGTTGTGCAACAAAATCTGCTCGTGCTGGTCTGCTATGAATCGACGATAGTAAAACGCTATTGTATGATGAAGAGAAAGGTTAAGGCTTTCAGAATCATGTACTTTTATCAAAATATTGCTTCTAATTGCAGAGTTACAGAGGTCCAAAAAAAGGTAATTTGAGCTTTAAACGCGGATTGTGAGAGAACTAAGCTTAATATAAAAATTCTAAGAATAGGTAAAGATTCTACGGAGGATCCTCTAAAAACCCTCATACTCAGAAAATTGGTTTGGTTCACTCAACCGTTTTTTAAGAGGGGGGGGGGGGGGACTCCCACCCATCAGCTGTTCCTGCTTGCTAGTTTCTGCTTGGCGAAAAATCTCCAACAATAACTTGCAGCGAATTGGCGCTCTCTCTCTCAATTAAATGTCAAAAAGCTGCTGAATTCGCTGCTATTTTTGTTCAAGAAACACTTTTTCAGGAATAATTATTCATAATTAGCAGGAAAGAAACGAAGCTATAATCTGCAAGCTTTTCTTAATTTAAGTCCATTAACAGAATACTGCTTTTGTCTCTTTTTTTGACCATTTCGACTCAAAAACTGCATATTACCACTTTTTTTACAAAAAAAAAACCGAGACACCTTAGGAAAAAAATTCGTAAAAAATCAACGATATGTCGTAGGTATTTAAAACTTGAACTTTGTTAGACTAAAATTAAATGATCTATAAAACTGCATACTCGAAAAATTTCTTCATCTTATTTTTAAATGTCTTTAACAGCACGGGGGCGTATGAGTAACAAAAAAATGCAGTTTCAATTGCATTTCGCAAGTGGCAGTGTCAAGATATTTTAAAAGTAAAACATGGAGCTGATGGAGGTTTTACTCCTCTTTCAGAATATGTAGCATTTTCCAATATGTGACAAGAAATGAAGTTTTCCGAAGCACTTCAAAAAAACGCGGTTATTTCGCGGTTTTCTCAAAAACGGCTCGTTAGATTATTTTAATTTTTGGGTGAATCATGTTTATTAAGCGTATATTATCATAAAGTAAAGCCAGAAGTTTTGACCTCGGACTTTGAAGTTAAAATCGATTCAGGCGGGCCGTGCAAAAATAAAACAAATAAATTAAATAAAAATAAGCTAAAAGGATGAAAAGTAAATGAACAATAGTAAAAATTTCCGGGGTTTTAATCCCAGATAATGCTTTTTAACTAACTGTTTGTCAGTCCGGGATTTTGCTATGTGGAGAATCCCAAAATACAGGGATTTTCCGGAACTGACTTTCCTAGTGTTGGTGGTATCACAAAGGACCTTTTGGTACTGGCCTAGGTGTGCCTCTGCGGCAGCCACTTGAACCGAACCTAACCTAACTATATCTGTTTCAAACAAGGCAAAGAATTAAACATTAAGTATAATAAGGAATATTAAAATCTCTACATATAAAAAAATTGTAACAGGTCGATGTCTGTACATTAGGCATATAACTTTTTACAATTTTTGCAAATACGAAAAACGGCATACCATAGTCGAATAAAAAATTTTGTACAGTGTACACGTTTTCCCGTTAGATGCTTCAGTTGTGTGATCTTAAGCACATTTGCTTTATCCTTCAATTTAGAAATTGAAATAAATATTTCAAATCTGTTTTTAAAACCTTTATATTAAGTCGCTTTCTTGTTATCGGGATAATTAAATATTGTTTGTGTAAAAATGTTTAAGACAAGTGCTAAAAATGTTGAAAAGAATTGTAATAAGTGGAAAGAAAATTTAGCTAGCAAAACACAACGTATAAAAAATGTGGACATTCCATTGTTCGAATTATGTAAAAAGCCCAAAGAAAAGTTTGTTATTGGAAGATTTAATAGCCTTGGAAAGGAAATAAAGTGTAAGAAAAGAAGAACACAAATTATCGTTAGTGAACTTTCAGTATTGTGGAAGAAACTCAATTTTAAAACACTTATATGGTGTTTCCACCAAAAGCAAACACCGTGTTTTCTATCCCTAGCGTGTTTAAAATCAAACACTACTCGAAACCCTTGTCAAATCTCATACAAATTTCATAACCCAAACCCATTTCAAACCCCTTTTAAAAGCGTGTTTGCTTTGGGTTTGCATACGATTTATCATTAAAAGATGGCAATAGTGTTCATTTACGTCATTATTTCCTTTTAGTTTTTAAATTCTTATCGTAATCATGTTACCATTGCTTTCAGTTTGTCAAAATTGTTGACAATTAAAATTAAATTAATTTATATTTAAAATTTTAAAATTTTTTAATATTTTTCAAAATGCAACGCAAAATCATAGGGCCAAACACTTGTTTGATAGGTCCCACGGAAAAGTTGGACTATGTTATAAAGGTTATAGCTTTTATAAGACCCAAATGGCTACCAGTGGGCTTTCGACCCTGGATCTGCCTTTTGGGATAAATATCATTTTCCACAAAATTTTCGAATAATACATACGACAGATTGAACACAATTTATATCAAACACGCAGTGGAAACAGTTGACAATTATTTCAAACCCAAAACCTACAAACACGGTGTTTGTTTTTGGTGGAAACACCGTATTACCTTAAGGTCTATTAAAAGAAATGTGGAAAGATTAATAAGGTCGTACCAAAGCTTTTTAAAACGCCGTAATAAATATAGTTTTAATAAAATGTTTGATATAACTTCAAACAACGAAGAGCAACAATCAGAAGAATCGGAGCATTTCCCCATTTCAATATCTAAAACCGATAATGTTCCGTTGGATGATGATTACAAACTTCCAACCATAATGGACGATGATCAGGTGTCATCAGATAATGATATTACCTACAAACCACCTGCCAGGCTATTACAAAAAAAAGAAGCGTATGAAACCAGCTGTTAATTTAGTTATG
Source organism: Campiglossa producta (assembly GCA_964058755.1). Classification (NCBI taxonomy): domain Eukaryota; kingdom Metazoa; phylum Arthropoda; class Insecta; order Diptera; family Tephritidae; genus Campiglossa; species Campiglossa producta. The sequence goes on along the minus strand of CAXKVI010000001.1, from coordinate 54,870,393 downwards.
AATGCAAATGTTAGCACTAGAAAGGCCGCAAAAATATGTAAAGAGTTGTCTGAATCTGGTGTAGAAATATTGTCGCCATCCCAACCTGGAATTTACAAAGCTTACACCAAAAATGCCGAAGAAAAGAAAAAACTTTTGAAAAACACTCTTAAAAATGAAAATATTAAAAAAATAAAAAAAAAATCTGAATTTTTTTTAGAAATCCATTTTTGCGCGGAACGTTTTTGAACCGAAATCACCTAAAAAAGTGATTTTCATTACTTGTACAATATTTGCCACCACGTGGTGGTATGCCAAATATTTCGTCAAAATTGGTTATATGCCTACTGTACATGGCAGATATCAACAAAAAATTGATTGGGGAAGCATTATTAAGCGAGTATAATCCAAGTCAACCATTTTAAAAATTTTTGTGTGTCTGTCTGTCCGTATGTTTGTGGCGGAACACTCTGAAAGTAATGAATGGAATTGAATGAAACTTTTTTCGTTTTATTGCTCGACGCTCAACTTAAAATTTAAGATATTACTTTTTTCGATATCTCAACCGGTTTTGGAGTTATCGCCCAATATGTGGACCATGTCTGTCGGTATGTTTGTGGTCGTAACACTCTAAAAGTACTGAATGGAATTGAATCGTTGGATTGCTAGACGATTAACTTAAAGTTTAAGATATTCTTTTTTGCGATATCTGAACGGGTTTTGGGGTTATCGCCCAATATGTGGACCAGGGGTGACCAAAAATGTCTTCGTACAATATGGATGTCAAACGAAAGGTGTCAATGAGTGCTATAATATGCGATGTGGTTCTTTGAAATATTTAAAATGGTTTGGGAGATATCTTGATATTTCGTTAGCTCGACCGGTTTCGGAGGTATCGACGAATATTTCCACAAAAATGTGTTAGTACATTATGGTACCCTTAAGTGCTGAACTCCACCCTTTTTGTTGGATTTTATTCTTTGCTAACTTATCTGCAAAAAAAAAAACAGAAATTATACGCATACGAAGTCGCGTTCACCAGCTAGTAAATATAATAAAAATAAAAGTGAAAAAAATAATATAAAATAAAATAAAGTAAAGTGAAAATAAAATTAAACAACATGGAAAAAATAATTTAAATTATTATATAATAAAATGAATTAAAGTTAAATAACAAAAAAAAAAAAAAAAATCAATATAATTAAGAATTTTATGAGCCTTAGACCGTGCTAATAATTCTTATTGAAAAATTCATGTAAGTGTTAGGTTTTTGTTTTGAAGAAAAACTGACACGTTATGGTTATAGTACTATTTCAAGTTGGCGAAAGCTATCGACGGAACAATTTATAATATTATATTAGAAGTGTATTGCGTCCGAACGGGCTTTTATCTCGGTAGCTTCAATTTCTAATCACAGCCACTACACTCAGAAAAAAGCATTTCCTTGAAACAACGAACCAGTTTTCTTATTTCGATTTACTTAATATAAGGAAAAATATCCTTAATTTAAAGACTTTTTTCCTCAATTTAAGGTAATGCTGTCCTTAACTGTAAGAACTCAATTTCCTCAATACAAGTAATAATTTTCTTATCTAATATCTTTAAACGAGTTAATCTTGTATATTTGTATTTTTGTATGTTCGGACTATCTCGAGAACCGCTTGACCGATTGGGATGAAATTTGGCACAAAGATAGTATGATCGATTTTAAGACTACCCACTTTAGGGTTGCCACTTGGGGCGGTTTACAGGGTTGCCACCTATCCCTTTTTTTTAATTATGGAGCAAGATATGCCAATATGGGTATCATATGAAAGGTATTTTCGGCGAGATACCAACTAAAATATTTTAAAGTAGGGTTGCCACTTAGGGTTGCCACCTTACCACAATATATTTCTATATCCCGTACTATCTCGAGAACCGCTTGACCGATTTGGATGAAATTTGGTATGTAGATAGTATGATTGATTCTAAGACTATCAATTTGGGGGTTGCCACGTCATCATTTGGGATAATTTTTGGGTTATTTTGGGAACATCTGAGGGACTATTCAAGGATTATTTTGGGATCATTTTTGGATAATTTTGTGGTAATCTTCGAATCGTTTAGGGTACATTTAAGGGTGTTTTTGGGGTAATTTGTGAATTATTTTTGGACCAATTTGGGATCATTTTAGGGTCATTTTTGGATCATTTTTGGGTAGTTTTGGGTATCAAAGTAAAGATATTGTCGCCGACATACCAGCTAAAATATTTTCAAGTAGGGTTGCCACCCAGGGTTACCATTTTACCGTATTGTAATTGTATTTTGTATTTTGGGATCATATTTGGATATTTTAGGATTATTTTGAGAACATTACTTTGGGATAATTTTGGGGCTTGCTTGAGATCATTTTGGGTTCAATTTCGGATTAATTTGGTACAATTTTGGGTAATTTTCGGTTCATTTTGGAGCCATTTTTGGATAATTTTTGTATCATTTTGGGATAATTTTTGGGTTACTTTGGGAACATTTGAGGGTCTTTTTGGGGTGGTTTTGGGATTATTTTAGAATATATTTGGGATCATTTTGGTGTATTTTTTGGATCGTTTAGTGTGCATTTAAGGGTGTTTTAGGGGTAATTTGGGAATTATTTTTGGACCAATTTGGAATAATTTTAGGTTCATTTTCGGATCATTTTGGGTCGTTTTGGGTTCAATTTCGGATCATTTTGGGAACATTTAAGGGTCTTTTTGGGATCATTTTAGGATTATTTTAGGATTATTTTAGGGTCATTTTGGGATCATTTTGGGTAAGTAAATTTAGCGCTAAATTGATAGCACCGAGCAAGCTCGGTCACCCAGGTACTTATATTAAATCCAACAGCGAAGACACTGTCACTACCGTCATAGAACAAAGCAGCAATTAGACGCCGACAAGCATGAGTGCATCGATGGCGTCAAGATCTGCGTTCAAAGCAACGATAAAGGGTTTCCTTAAACTGGGTAAAATATTTTACTTATGTTAAGGAAGCCATGTCTTTGCAGCCAAATAAGGGAAATTTTTCCTTGAAATAGGCATTTTTTTCTTGCGGTAAAGAAACTTTTTATCTGGTGTATGCTGTTGCTGTGTACATTTGTAAGTAGCTTAACTGGAGTTTTTGTTTTTTTTTTGTTTCGTTGTTGTTTTTTTTTTGCTCATAGACTACTAGCGAAGAAACAATCTGTCGATCGAGCGTGCTCAAAATTCAGTTTTGAAATAATGAGTTTTTCAAAAAAATAGAAACCCGGTATTGTTCCCTATAAAATTCTACACTTCTGGCCCAATTTTCAGCTTTCTATAGTTTTTCAGTTGGGAGTTATCCGTACGCAAACATGGCACATTTTAAAAAAAGTGAGTTCAGAAATTGCATTCCAATTAAAAAAAAGTTAAAAAAAACACCTATATCTGGCTGAATTTGATTCTGTTCTATCCCAAATTTAGTTGATCCATTATTTTCCGGTTACTTTAATTACAAATTGTGGTTAAGGTTACTTGCCAAGCCAGGTTTCTTTAATTTAGACTTGTACCCTGTATTATAATATGAGTTCTTTGAAGCACAAGTTGTGTCACTCCAATTTTGTTTTTTTTTTATGTTAGGCATGAAAATGTGTGGGGAAATACGTGTTCTGCTTAAAACGCTAACGGTGAAACTCCTTATTCCCATATAAACTTACATACTTGTGTCAACAGAAAACTTTTAATATCTCGAAACAAGAAAATTGGAGAAAACCAATTTGTATACATACATATGTACCTGCACCTGCATATTTCCTAATTTCACTAACGAGTTAAAATGTAGTTTTTTGCGATTCTGATGCAAACAAATTGATTTCAGGTTTAAAAAAGTTATCAATGTGTTGCAGTATGGCCGTGAATGGGGTAAAGTGCTACACATCTACAAATCTTGTAGAGGCATAACGATTCTTATTCAAAGAAGTTGATTTCAGAATTTAAAGAAAAAACATATGCTATCAATGGATTAATACATAGCCGCTAATGGGTTAATATAATACACATTGGCTATTTTTGTACAGACATACAAATGGTGATTTAAATAATTTGGTTATAGATCTTGAAAAAACAATTGGTCACCAAAGGTTTAATTCATGACCTTTAATGGGTTAAGATTCCAAAAATGACTCGTATTACAAATATGATGTGCATATTTTGATTTAGAAATTAAGTGAAACAACTTTCGGTCAAAAATGGGTAATACGTGGTCGTTAAAAGGTCAAAATTCGTGGGATTTACTATTTTAGTATCGATATACCGATTCTGATTCAAGAAAATTAAATTCGAAACTAAAATAAAAAACATAGGTCACCAACGGGTTAACCCATGGCCGCCAATGGGTTAAGATGCTATAGATTAACTGCTTTAGTGCAGATAAAGCGATTCGGATGTAAAAAAGTTGATTTCAGAATTTTGAGCGTCCCCATATATATAAGTGGCCCCAGTGTGCAACGGTGCTATTTTTAGGCAGGGCCTTATTTTTAATACATTTAGTGTTGTAGAATAGCTCCAACTGTCTAATAAAAAAAACCAAAAATTGGAATCGATATAATCGAACATAACGGTGTATTTCGTTTTTGGGGCAAACAACAGCAACAAAAGTTATTAAGGGTCAAAGTTCATTTAAAGCATTTTTTTAAATCAAAACTTCACAAAAACCAATGAACCGATTTTCAAATTTCCATTGGTTAGGTAATTGAATTACCTTTAATTTGAGGTACCATTGCTGTGGGTGCAAAATCGCGTATGTGCAAAATTTAAAATTTAATTTGACAAACAACCCTGGGCTGCACCATGCCAACTCCTTCTGCGTAGTACACCCCTCCGCGTAGGCGGTATACACACTGTATGGCATTTTGCGTATAAGCGGTTTCGCACGGCCAGCAACGGTACGATAAAAGTTAATTCAACTACCTAACCAATGCAAAAAAAATTAAAATCGGTTTATTAGTTTTTAAGAAATCCTGATTTTAAAAATTACTTGAAATTTAGCACTTACACGGCTTTCCATTAAAAACAATAATACATCAAATGAAAGGTAATTCAATCACCTACCCAAAGGAAAAATTTGAAAATCTGTTCTTTGGTTTTTGAGAAATTTTGATTTTAAAAAACGCTTTGAATGAACTTTGACCCTTAATAGCTCTTGTTGTTTTTGTTTACCCCAAAAAAGATTATACATTTATACTCACCTCAATGATATCTATCGATCCTCATCATTTTTTTGTGTTTATTTGGGAGTTGGAGCTATTCTGCATTTATACGAAAAAATCATAGACAGTCTTACATATCTAATGTTATGTACAAATTACGTTGTAATTTTGGAAAAATTTTGAAAGATACAGCAATTTGAAGACATATACCTATATGCGGTGACGGCTAAGTGAAGGAGCCTTACAGCTTTAAAATCCAATCAATCTTATAAACCTTGACTCATTACATAAAGTGTAAGTGTTCTTATAGTTATAAGGTGTAACATTTTTTGTTCGTTTCTATGTACATATCATACATTTACATATACAAACAGTTTAAACCACGGCAGTCATGTATTTGTCAATGTGCGCGCAGAAGTGTTTGTGAACTAAGTTACTAAGTAAACTCATTACTTATGTAAATAGAGAATAGTTGGCAATGATAAAACTTTTTGAAACTATTTCAAAAAGTAACAGGATAATTGAAATTTCACTTGAGAACACAACCCTTTCTGCATGGAAACTTTTTATGCGACCCCTTCTTCTGTTGGTGTGTGTAAACAATTAGAATTTCTGCTCATTTCATAGATAGTTATAATATTGTTTGCACATGTTGCGCTCCACAAACGCCCCTTCACTTTCACTTTCTTTATTGCCATTATGGTTCCTCACTTGAGAGAGCTTTAACAATTATAAGACCACTAATGTTAGTATAATTGTTTGTATGTATGTATGTAGTTGAAAGCATAGAAATGGAAGGAAGAGTTGAATGCGGGATTTCTGTTTACATAACTAATACAGGCAAATAAGCAAGTTACAAGCTTGTTAAAACAAACAAAGAAGTGATTAGTGGGACATTACAAATATATATAAGCGAGTACGTGCATTGAGCAAGTTAGAATGCGACTAGCTACAGATTTCATACATTTGGATTCTGATTTTGTGCACAATAAAACAAAATAAAATAACAAAAACAAGAACCAAAGAAAAATAAGAAAAATAAAAAGAGGAAAAAAGAAAAAAAATATAGAAAAAATAATAAAAATAAATCAAAAAATAAAAAACTAAAAAAGAAATAAAATAAAATTAGTTTAAAAAAAATAATCCCAAATATTAAAAAAAAAACATAAAAAAATATAATAAAAAGAAGTAAAATAAAAAAAAAATTAATCCTAAAATAATGTAATCAAACATGTTTGAAACCATCTTGATTTGAAAACAAATAAACTTGCGAAAAACCCATTTGACCACCGCTGCGTATGAGCAACATTTTTTCGCAAAGTTGAAGTAAACAAAAAAAAATAAATATATGCCGCAGAAAATGAATGTGTAAACCACACTTCGCTATAACGCACGCAAATATTTACAAAACAAAAAGATTGTATCATCGAAGAGGTCCGTTGTGGGCAGATAATCCTGTGTAATTTATTTTCATTTAATTGCATACACAGTTAACGCAATTAAAACCCAATGAATATATTTATTTATAACTCAGCTACGATAAAAGCGCTTTATATTGTGCATATGTGTAGGTAGTAGGTATAGTAATATTTATTAGGGTGGAGCAATTTTAAATTGTTTGTAGAACTCAAATTCAGCATTCGTTCTAATCAATAAAAATAACACGGAGGGAAATCTATGGATGGAAAATCCATAATTATTGATATCACATTAAATAAAAATTGATAATTCTGTCCCATCAATGAATATGGATGTTTCATCAATGCTTTTTTGATAAAGCACTATTGAAATGGTATCCATATAAACTATTGATAAATTCTAAATAGTTTAAAAAAACAAAATTTTATATAATTTAACATCTGGTTTCAGTAAGATTCGAACCCTGCTCCTCTGGCACGTTAGCCCAGTATTCTACCATTCGACTACAGCATTTTATAAATTTTTTAGAAAAATGTTCAATCATAAGAAATTCAAAAAATTTTGAATTAAAAAAAAACGCTCCAACAAGTTGTAATATTGTTAGAAAATCCATAGTAAAAATTGTTGAACTATTAAGATTATGCGTCCCAGAAAAATTTACATTTCGTCCATATATATTAATACGCTGTCTCTACCATTATTACTATGTAGTAAGTATGGATATGAATATACCGATAATAGAAATTCATATTACGACCATAGATATTGACGTGCCGTTCAAATATATTAGCATTCTATCCATAAATATAGAAAATAGTACATCATATCGAAATGGTTGACATGTCATTTTACTTTTTATTGGGAGCAAATATTATTTGATATCTCGCTCATTCTGAATGAATATTGCATCAAACTCGTCGCTATCAATAGCGATGTTGTCACAACATTCAATGCATTTCTCTGAGAGAACAACTTGTTTATGTTCATATACCTCTAAAATACTTAACGTTGAAACTTCTCATTAAAGTTCATCAGTTTGCAAAGCAACCCGGCTAAACGAAAACCGCAGAGATGTTTTGTCATGATATTTTTATGATATTGTGCGTAAATCATGATTTTCTTTAGAAAGGCACCGTGTCACTTGTATTTATTTTCCCTAATTTCAAGTGCCTTTTCGTCGTTAAATCAAGTTTACTTTTAGGGAAGCATATTTGGACAAACAATTTTTTTATAATCGATGGAAAATATTACAATCTTTCATTTTACTATAATTAGAAGGTGTAGCAAACTGTAGCACATCCAAAGTAGCCTATCTTTGTTATGCAGTATAATTTTTGCTGGCTTATATTTTTTTTTAAATTTGGTCAATTGCATTGATTTATAAGTTATATGCTAAATAAATATATAAATAATTTAAAAATTCTTAGCAATACAATATCTCAGACTGTTGTTATTATTATTATTTTGTGATGAAACTTCAACTTTAAGCAAAGTAGTAATGAATAATTCATATTTGCACATTTTTTTATAAGGCTGCAGCATCACTAAAATCATAAAATCAGATATTCATAAAAAATCATTTTTTCGGAAATCTTACGCTCGAATTTTAACTAACTTCTACATCCACTTTCTCGAAAGATTCTATGCCAAAACAAAAACTCTACCCTAATGTGTATGTTTCCTTGCATCCCTTTTATAACAGGAAAAACTAACAATATTAAATGTTTCACTTCCACAAAATGTTTTGTTGTTGTGATTGCGGAACTTGTCTTCCGTTTTCCGCTGTTAGCCAAATAAATTCAATGCCTAAGTACCCAACAATGAAGTCTATTCAAATTGTAACAAAATGCTGACTAGGATCCAAAAACAAAGCCAGTTGCCTAAATGCACATACAAATTAGCAATTCATACATTCAAACTTACAAATCTATATACGTTCACACAGAGTTGCAAGCCAAGTTCATTTTATTTAATGCCTTCCTCACTGTTGCATTTGCCAAATGCCGTTGTAAAAGCGCAACAGTTGCCACTGACATTTCTCCACTCTTTTTCAACGATGTTGCCAGTATTATAACACACACACACATACACGCACAATTTACGAGCCACGAACAACCAACAACTAGCAGCTTGCAAAGGAGCAATGGTAATAAATCTTAACTCGAAAAGTTGCCACCAAACTTTGCACCAACAAAAGCGAAATGAAAACAACAAAAATTGGCTAACCAACGTTGTTACGAGTAAATGGTATTGTCGTTTGTTAGTTGGGTGACCGCACCATTACAGAATGTACTTGTACACCAGTTGCCATACCATATTGCACATGCATATGTACATATGTATATATAGCAAAATGTCTGTCCGTCCGTCTACTAGTACATCTATCTGACTACAGCCCAAAATCTGTTGCTTCGCTCAAGTGCAATTTACATGCCGGGTAGCATTATTGGGGATTTTCTTTGTCTTGTTTACATATGTATTCAGCAAGGCTGGCAACAAGCGAATTTTTCTTTGTAGATATTGAGTAAGATATCTACATGTGTACATATATCAATGGGGGTATGTAGATAGTGGAAGACTTGACCTTGAGAGTGAAGCTCATACAGAGTTGACGCGAGGTCTTAAATTAATTACTTCCCAAATAACTATTATGGGTTATGGCGAAGTATCCAATCGTGGGTCTTTGCGGTTTATCAGCCAGACAATACCTATTGCACATATTCGCTGAAGGGTTCACCCTAGGTACCACGAAATAAAATATAGTGACGGATCTCGCGGCTGGAAAGTACTTCCCTTCGCAGCACTGATTCGATCTAGTAAAAGTACTATCGTTAAGTAGGTATTTTTATCGGCACCCGCCGCGAAATTCGTGGAAGACGAATGGAAAAACCAAATGGAGACAGTTCTGCGATCCCTTGGAGTCTCCAATTGGAGCCAGTTGGTTAAACAAAGAAGCTACTGGCGAGCTGATTAGTTCGGGCAAAATCTCCTTGGCGGTTAGATGGCTATTTAAAATTAAGTAAATGTTCTAACTTTATCAACGCTTTATGCAGCTAAAATTTAACTTAAGTTATAAAAGCTGAAAGGTGACAGGACTTAGGTGCTTATCGCTTATGTTTAGAGATAGGAAAAATAGGTAAAATCTCAAGCGTTTGAAAAAAATTATTATTTTTTTATTTTACGGGGTGTGACAGTGGCATGGGTGGGTCAGCCCTTCAAAGCTAGTGGGGGTCGGTCATACATTTGGGCACGATTTGGGCACTCTAAATGGGTCAACTTAGGATTTTTCCAACTTTGGCGCTCAAGGTCAAAAGTAAAAAGTCGGGACATCAGAATTGGTTTTAGAGGTATGCTTCCTTCGGCAAAGTATCTTATTTTAATCCCTCAAATGCGATTTTCCTTGTTATTCGGGCGATTTTGAAATCGACCCGCCTAATAACACACAGTACTCCTGTAGGGCGCTTGGGACCAAAATATTAGATTTTGGTTTATGCTGCATATCTTGAAAACTTGAAGTCCTTTCCAAAAAATAAAATTGCCATAATTAAGTAGTAGTTGCCTCTCGATGATATACAACCAAAAAATATCATTCATTGTGAATTAGTGCCAAAAAAATGAAGTCAAAACCGGAAAACAGGATGAAGTTTCCCAAAAATTTCAACATCTGGCCGAAAAAACATATCATACTTTTTTCAAATGAACGAAGCACTATATACATTTAGAAAGTGTCGACAATTCTCTACCCTAAACCGTTAAGAATTTTGAAAACGGGTTTTCGGCCTTAAACCAGATTTTCGGGGTGTAACAAATCTTTTAAAGGGCGTTTCGTGTATAACTCGACCAGATGAACAATCTTTACTAGGTCGCTTCAGAAGTGTAGCACTGTGTAATGGGTGGTTTAGTTCAATGAAAGGATTGGGTCACTTCTAATCCATTCAATTCTCTGAAATACTTCGAGTTCAACCAATTGTAGTAGTTTATTTGATATTATTCATCATGACATCTATGGCAACAACCAATGAAGGCCAAAGTTAGGGCGAAATTGATCAATATTTTGAAATTCCATGGCCTTTGTTCTAAAAATTAACCACAGCAGTCACATTCTAACCAGCAAAAAAAAAATGTTACCTGAACTTATAAATTAAAATAAAAGCTTTTAAAAATTTAAATTTTATATGGCACCACTTTAATTTGACGAAAAGTTTCGAATTCTAATTAGAATGTGACTGCTAGACGAAACGTCAAGAGACGAATCGTTCATGTGGGTTATCGATTCACAATAAAGAATTAGGTCCTACATATATTACAAGGCTATTCGTAATTTAAAGCTTTCTTTTGAACAGATGGTTTTGAATAATGTTAAACATTTTTATAAAATAATAAATTGCTAGCGGCGCGTGTTTGCACTCTCATCGCCGATTGCATTTCTGCAAATGTTTTTTTGACATCGGCTTCGCAAATATGATCTTGTGCATAAACTAGATTATTTTACTAAAAACTCAACTGCGACAACAATTTATATTTATTTAAACAGTCATCCAGACTGACATAGAAAGAGATATGTCAAAAGCGTGGGCGTTTGTGTGAAAATATTTATTTAACACGAACACCCGCAGATCAAATTTCAATGCAATTTCTTTGATTCGTATTGAATTAAAAGCAACTATTTTTTTAGTGAAAAATTCTCATCTACATATTTATTTATTTTTTTAATTTTTTATGTTGTAAATGGGTATTTCCAGAGGAACTACCACTATTACTAAAAACTAAAATTGCTACAATTCAGTAAAAATCCCATGCTAACAAATACAGCAACTTCAATACATTTTTTTAAACAAATCCAATTTTTTTCGTTTCCACCTTGAATAATTAGAAAAAAAGAAATTTGTGAAACATACGACGCGTATTAAAGATGGCCGTTTTTCGCGTTATTTGACATATTTTGCAACTTTTTTGAGAGTGCAGAACGAAAAAAAAATTATTTGTTTGAAAAAATGTATTTAAAATATAGTTATTTTAAAAATTAGATCGCAAGGGGTGACAAAAAATGCAAAATCATTGGAATGGTATGAAGGGACAAAACTTTTTTTTTTTTTATTACTGAAGGTGACTGTTTTACGCGTTATTTGTAATATTTTGAATTTCTTTGAGCGTGCAGAACGAAAAAAAAAATTATTTGTTAAAAAAAATGATTTAAAGTATAATTGTTTTAACAAAAAGATCGCATAATAGTACTAATAATATAGTGAAAACAATCATCTTTAAGTAAAAAAAAAATTCATTGATTTATCTGCAGTAGTTTATGAGATATTGCAATATTATCATTATCAAAAATTTTCAAGAATATCAAAAATTCAATCTTCAATAACATTAAAACAGGAATGTTTGACGAAATATTTACAGCACGGGGTTTGATTTTGGCCCACTATCCAATGAAATGATAAGTTTCAAAATCGGTGGGGTTTAAAAAAAAAATGTGTGCACACTTCACATGGCTTTACCCATAGCTACACAGAGCCAAAAAGTTCACCTATAATCAAAGAGATCGACGTCTAAAAAGCTTTTTGGCCCGGGAGAGCGAGTGGGGACAAATTTGAAGAAATTTGTGCTAGGAAATCTTCTAGATTTTAGCTTGAATTTCTTCTCAAATTTATTGAAAAGGAAATCGGCTAAAAAGAAGGAGTTAGCTTCTTATTTATGAATTTATGAAAAGGAAAACTATATATTTTTAAAAGATCCCTTATTAATACAAATTCAGGTATGCCTTCTTCAAATGTGTAATTCGACGCTACCAAGCACAAGTACGCGAAAGCATCATGGTAGAGATATCCGTTCAGCAGTTAATAATTCTTAGTTCGATTCGCGGTGAAGGCAATAAGGCAAGTGAACATGTGGTGAGGCAAAAAGAACAAATGTGTAATTAGACGTTGGCAAGTTAAGTATACGATGGCATGGTAGTGTAGCGTTAATTTTTTTTTTAATTTGAAATATTAAAAAGAAAATCTTCTTAATATTATGTGATTATCTACTCAGTTTTATTAAAAAGAGACACCCAGTCATAATAAGACGGGCATCTTATTGGAAAAATATCATAGAGAAATCCTTCTGATTTAGAGGGCATTTTATGTGACTTTTTGCTCTGTGTAGTTCAATATTTTGGCTTAAATTGTTGTAATTTTAGTTTACCTATCTTACACAGTTTTTTCAGAAATTAGATTTTCCTGAAACCTTATATATAGTTGCCCCACTATGAAAATATTGCGAAGGATAGACGCCCTTCATAATAGCCGAAAAACTTAAACCAATTGCAAGATACTTCTACTCATACGATAGATGCACTAATAGCCCACTTTTTGGAAAAGCCACTAAGAGCCTCGAATCAATCCTTTTTAATTTTAAACAAATTATTAACAAACATTTATTAATACCTAGAAGCAGTTTCAATGAATCAACATATTGAGGTAAAAAAAAAAGAATCTCCGTAACCGTCCCCACTACATGAAAAAATGCGGTATGACCAGGCCTATTAATAGTTAAAAAAAATTAACTCACGAGTTCGGGAAGTTAGGTTTTTTGAATATGGGGAATCTATCCCCCTGGGGCATATATGTATCTCGGCTTTACCCTAAGTCAGGCGTAGCTTATACCCAGGTTTTCAGTGTGTCTTAAAACTATAGGCTTAGTTGATCTTAGCCCAATCATTTCACTTTATAATAATCTGATGAATTTTATCTTAACTCTATTGTTTAAATTAAATAGTCGACATGAGTCATGTAAAAACCATTTGACCATGGAATTACCCATATTCGAATAAGCGTAAAATAGATTCAATTAAGTATATGTATGTATTGAAATTAGAAGCATTGACAATTAAATAGGGTAAACCATGGTTCAATTATACCAGGTTAGCTTTTCGATGACAGATTCTGTCAGTTGCGGCCATATTGCTCCCTGAAAAATTGCCATTCACATTCTGGGTAGTCATTTAGCAAAATCATGTAAAAAAAGTAGTTAGAAAATTAGTTTAAAATAGTAGTAGTTAGAAAAATAGTAGAGGTTAGCTTTTGGAAAATTGATGAATTTATCATTAATAACTGACTTTAAAGATTTTTCTTCTGTGATTAGAGTATGTTATTTTCATTCTTAATCATCAGCCAAGTGTGCATGAAAGAATTGGAGGTAAATTTATTGGAACTGGTTAAATTTGGTTAGTAAAATGGTAATACTATCCCTTTGGCACACTTTTTCTGATAGTATTTATGACCTGAAAACCTTTCAAGGAACTTTTAGTAAAAATTTAGGTTAAGACTGCTTTACATGAGTCGATGTCCAATTCGATTTGACGTTTAATTGTATTCAACCATCAAATACAAGTTGTCGATCGGTCGAATTACTATAAACTCGGTGGAGCGAAAAAAAAATCGACAAGGAAATCGACACTTATTTTGAGGCTAGAATACTAGAAAACGGCTAGTCGGAGAAAATTTTAGGCTATGCAGCTTATGAAGGGATTCCGAGTTCTTACTCTTAATATGAGGTAAACTACTACCATTTCCTTGACGAAAGAAAAAACATTCCTACTTTTTTATTCGCAAACGAAACCCGTACACATTTTCATATTGGGAGTGTCAATAATAAACGTCAAGGGAAGAGCAAACCTTCTTATAATTGAACCATGAGGGTAAACAATATGAGAGAAATATTGATTACAATTTTATATTATTTTATTATTTGTGTTGAATTCTGGCTTGAGGCAGTAATGCCAGAAGTAGGGTAAATTCGTTAGAGAAAGGCAAAGTTTTTTGTGTAATAATCATAGTTTTTTAACACTAATTTTATTTTAAAAGAATGTTAAAAATCCGGGAGAATATAATACATAAATCCAGGCTTGCGCTAGGTAAAAACTATCATTATTTCAGTTAAAAGCATACTGTTGGTATCTAGGGAACTTTTTCTCCTTTTTAAAACGAAAATCTGAAATTTTTAAGGTATAAATACCGCCTTACTCTCCAATTCAATACCCATCGATCTGTATGCACATATGAATACACAATTAACTAATAGCTTCAGTATTCACCCAGAAAAGGGATGTTGAGCTCAGACGAACGATTCGTCTGCTCACAATATCGCCTAGCCATCGCATTATCTATAATTTTCGTTCGCTCCATAGATTTTTTTAAATATTTTTGATTTTCTTCGACATAAAAATCAAAAATGGAAGAAAATGCGATGTTGTGAGCAAACGAATCGTTCGTCTGAGCTATCGTTCGCCATACATAATGAGGCCATTAAAGTGAAATTGGGCTTTCTAGGAACTAACTAAGAACTGTAGGTCTACCGGACCCTCTATCAAATATTTTATTTCCTTTTGAAAGATCGATTCTTGAGTTAGCACGGATTCTAAGGTTAAAAAACGTTTCGTTATTGCATGCCGATTTTCGTGAAAAAATCGATTAGCACTCCCTAAATTGTCTTCAAAAACTTTCAATCAAGATTTGGGTATGTATTTAATGAATTGATTACTTTTGTTTTAAACAAGAAAATCTTACTACATAGAAATGCAATTTTTTGAAATTGACTTCTAAGGCGGCGATGCAAAGTTTTTATGGAGAGTGAAGTTTGAATGAAAATATAGCGGCAACAGTGTTCGGACTTGAAGCAACGAATAGTGGCAACGGACTTGAATATTTTTTGCATACATACATACATACTTACCTAACTATGTATCTCGGGAACGTCAGAAGCGATTTAAGACTTTCTTCTTCAATTTAACCTAACTACTTCATTATACAAATTTTTATAAGTAATTGATGATATCGTTACCTTAATTCACAAAGGCCCTAATTGACACATTTTTCGAAAATTACTTTTTCACATATTTAAGCATGATATAGTAAAATACACACTCACTACAAATTTTAAGGAGTTACTAGCAGTAATAACGGAGATATACCAAATTTACAAAGCTATATATGCATGGGTCCAATGTAAAATAATTTTTGTTTTTTGTTTCTCCTGTAAAAATTGTTTATGTCAGTTAGGGCCTTTGTGAATTAAGGTAACGTTATATGAAGTACTAAGCTTGTCCTTATAAAAATGTCTGTACAAAATTCAATAGGAGTTAATATGTTGGGGCAAAAGCTAATTATTTACGCATAATTGCCTTCCACCGATTTGTTATGTAAAGCCGCTTAAGTGCAAAACCATGGATGTATGTATATAACATTTTCTAAAGTAGCAAACCTGCATACCATCCGTCCCCCACCATTCATAGCGATAATGCTGCATACTCGATTTAATCCGTTATTCTCCTCATCATTCAACCCATTAAAACATTCGCCTACAAACACAAATAATTGTATACATAAATATTATAGCTAGATATTCATACTTATGTATGTATGTAACACAAGCTTTGGAGTGAACCGCGACGCAGATCTCCATCATCCTAATCGACAGGCAAATTTTGGCCTATAGAACTTTTGCTGCAAACTTCGCTGCTGGCATTGATGTCATATTGCCATATTGTCATTGTCACCGCTTAACCGCATCGCGACCACAATCTACCACTGATTGACAATAATCGAAGTTGTCTTTGTTGTGTAGACTCAAGCTCGTCAGCTGCATTCGCTATAATTCATTGTACTTACATGTCGTTGTTTTTGTTGTTGTTGTTGTTCTTGTTGTTGTTGTTGCTGCTGATGGTATGCGGTTACATTAGTAGCTTTTCTTGTTGTTGTTATTGTAAGCTGAAACATATTAGGAAACGCGTTTGACGCCATCTTTGTTTTGGCACTAATTAATTGAACTCATTGAAATTAGCGTTTCAATGCGATTGACTTAACACCTACCCCCACCCAATTGGCGGCGACCGCAACATTTTCTACATACATAAATTGTTACAAACCTATCTACAAGTGTAACACGTAAATAAGTCTCATAGATATCATGATGATTGTGACGATTGCGTGCAAGGAATTTCCAAAGCCTATGGGGTTGCTACAGGGAGGCTCAGAAGGCTAATGATGAATTTCAGGGTTAACTTCCCAAACCAAAAAGTTAACTTTTATGTGAGAGGACTTTTGGTCTTACAGTAACATTTTACACTACTTTAAAATCTAATCCTGAAAAAATATACTCATTTGGAGGGCAAGATCAAGATTTTCAAGGAAAAGGTATGGGCAGAAAGAATAATAAAAGAGACGGTGGATCTTACCTAGTTTATGTCTTCGGATGATACATATTTTGCTGTCACGGCGGATAAAACTTAGGCTCACCAAAATAGCAGCTAGTACTTATCTTATGGCATGCGAAGAAATCCAAATATTTTCATAGGATTGTTGTTGAGGGCCGTCGAAAGGAATAGAAACTTGAAGGTCCCATACATAGAGCGCATTGTAAAATTAGATACAATCGTACTTAATCTTACATTGTCCAAATTTAATTGTTGTAACTATTAAAGACCTTGAATTAAAATTTAAAAGGTTGATTTAAAAATGCATTTTCCATTAAAGTTTCGGCGACCGCCGTGGTGTAGCGGTAGTGTGCTCGGCCTACTACACCAAGTGACCTGTAGTGCGATTCAGTAACTTTTGTCGTTTCCACAAACGACAATGTTAACCTTATCACAAATGGTTTGTTTTATCACATTTGCGATTCACTAACTGGGTTTTAACAACACTAGCTAAGTAACTATTTAAAGTGAGAAAATATGGCATCTCTTGCACTGAAATGTTAAAACTTGCGAAAAACACAAAGAGGAATTGAAGAAAAACAAATCATACCTAATTATTTATTTAATTGTCTAGTTTAGCTGTCAACTGCTAATAAATTAGCTAAATTTATGGAAGAGGGCTCAACAAACGGTGTTTTGCCTCAGGATCACGAATCCGGAAGCGATTTTTTAATTTTTGGTTTCAGTGAAAAGTTATGGTCAAAAACCAAAAATTGACCCGGTTTCGATAGCAAAATTGGGGCGGAATCCAAGGTATTTATGTACAAAAATAAGCCTGGGCAGTTGACATCTAAAGTAGACAATTACCAAAAGCGCTTCCGGATTCGTAATTCTGGGGCAATCCCCGTCTTTTGAGCCCCCTCCCATAATTTTAGCCAATTTCGGAACTCACCCGGTACAATTTTCTAAACTCGGATGCCCCAAGCTCAAAGGGATTGTCCGAGTCTCTGAGGAAGCGCGGATCTACCGTTGCAAAATTGTCAACAACATTTTCGGACAAGTCGTATGCTACGAACTCAAATGCCATCTTTTTTATGTTTTTTTATTATAAAACTTTTAATAAAAACAGAAAATCCTTCATTTAAAAATTTAAACACGCCAACGAATACCGCGACAAATTATCGTTTGTTCAAACGACAACACAAACAGCTGATTGAGTTTTATCGCATTTTGTGACAAAACAGGCGATAAAAGTTAATGAATAGCAAATGTGTTAAAATTATGTGACAACGAAGTCACCGTCAGCAAATGTGGTTAAAAAAGTTACTGAATCGCACTACTGGTATCGACTACCGGTCAAACCAACCTCAAAAAATTATTTAGAGTGTATTTCTGCCATGAAAATCTTCTCAGAAAAATTCATTTGCCTTGCAGATGCCGTTTGGAGTTGGCAAAAATTGTAGGTCCCAGCAATTTGTAGGAAAACACATAACATGTTGGTATATCGCCGGCATAAGTTTTTTTTTTATTCTTAAATTAAGGTTGCTCAATTTTAATTTATCATTGAGCAATCTTAGATCAAGTAAATCGTACTTAATTTAAAATTGCCATACTTAAACTAGCGTGTTTTGGGTAACAGGGAAACGTTTCTTTGGCTAGAAAAGGTAATTGTGCTGTTATTTAATATTTTAGTATTAAAATGGAAGGAAGAAAGTACATTGATGACATCGAATCTGAGCAAAGCAGTGCAACTTCTGACGATGGACGGTGTTGCAATGTATTTAAAAAGTAAGTTTGAAGAATACTACATATTCATTACACATTCATTTACCATTTTGTAGCATGCTTTGATTGCATAGCGGCACAGAAAGCATACAAGACTACAGACATAATTTCGTAAAAAATTATTAGTAGATATGGAAACTATTGGTCTAAAATTTGAAATTTACTTATTGAAAATGCTAATGTAAATCAAATAAATTCGAAAATACCCAGTGGGAAAAGGTAATGTACAGCAATGCATAAAGTAATGTATAGCTCCTATAGACTATACATGAAAACATGCATGAATTTTTCTACAGCGATGTCATAGGAAAAGTAATGTGTCGCTCGCCTACAAACTGAAGCGACATGTTTACATTACTTTTTATATTACTTTTTATAAATGAAAAGATGCATTACCTTTCAAGAATGAAAATATGCACTACAAGGGATACATTATATCTTGCATTGCCTTTCTTGAATGAAAAGATGCTTTACAAGGGACATATTAAATTTTGCATAACATTTTATAAATTTCCTTGTGGAGTAACAAGGACATTAAGACACAGGACACAGGGAGGCTCTACAGCGGGGGAAGAGTTAAGGTCCTATTTTAAATCTTTAAATGACGAGCTCGTCATGGGCTACGACCAAGATGAGTGCACCCAAAAAAAATATAATAAAAACAAACCAAAAAGGCACCGGCATCAGGAGCAAACAGTCCAGTCGACTCTCGACTTCTGAAAAGCCTCACAGCAGCAGAAAAAGCGACGAAGATGTGCGTAACGAGCAGCAATTTCAAAATGAATTTAAATTATATTTTTTTTATGTTTGAAAGTTGTGTATTTTTTTTTTTTTTTGAAGTTTTCAAACTACAAATAAAAATAGAGCGACACATTACTCCCTTCCTTGCTTTTGGTATGATCTTTTCTAACATCAAAATTCGTACATCTTTTCATGTATGAAAAACATTTTTTTTTAAACTACAAATCAAAGATTGAGCGACACATTACTCCCTTCCTTGCTTTTGGTGTGATCTTTTCTTATAACAAAATTCGTACATCTTTTCATGCACGAAAAACAATTTTTTTTTAAAACTACAAATCAAAAATTGAGCGACACATTACTCTCTTCCTTGCTTTTGGTGTGATCTTTTCTTATAACAAAATTCATACATCTTTTCATGCATGGAAAAAGGTAATGCATTACCTACTTTCCCACTGGGTAATTGCGACTATTTATTTTGATGAGTGTTGAGGTAGACTAGACTATATTGGGTGTGGGGAATAGAAAAGTAAAATGGATAATTATTAAATTAAGATTGTTCGACTTTAATTCAAAGTTCCGACTAGCTTAAATTGATAGCGCACCATTTTATTTTATGAATACATAATTTTAAAATTTTAAATTTTAAGCAGGAGCCATCTTTATTCCGTTTTCATTATAAAAACGAGATTGTTCATACTTGGATTAAGGATTTTCGGAAACCGGAAATCATGACGGTATATGCTTGATTTTACAACGCTTTTTTCTGAATGTAGTATTGATACTAACTACGATGTATGTCCTTAGCAGAATACAAAAAGGTAGAGTGGGAAGATCATTTCCAAAATTTTAGAAAATCTTGCTATCAACAAAAGAAAAGGTGTAAGTACTGTTTCAAAAATCGTAGCATAGCTTTGACAATAAGTTCTTCAACCACAGAATCATCGACGACTAAAAGCGTGCTTCTTTGAAACTAAGGAGAGGAGATTAGGAATTTCTAAACTGCAGTGTGTAACCATTACACCAAACACTGCTTAGTGCGCCTGCAGACGAAGATGTAGTCTCTTTGGATGATTAGTTTAGAGCGACCCGATAGAAATAGCATCGATACTTCTGTTCAGTATTATTTTGATGATACTCATTCTTTTCATATGAGTTGTATTACTATAACTTACTAAGGTTCGATGGTCTATCTATCTTGTACCTGAGTAACTCAAATACCACAACTCTACTACAGCAAAACCACTGTAGCATTCAAATTATGTTATATTATAATGCCTGCATGAAATGGTGAATTTAAAGTCATTTCGCCAGCAAGGATAAAATACTGAAATGTGTGTATCTAAATAGAACAACAACTTTTGTACTTTCTTTGTGCTGCTTTCGAGCAAAAAATAGTTACCAATTAATGTACGTAATTACCCGTGTTTATGATATTGCGATTTGTATAAAATTAATTTTAATTAATTATGTAGAACTAAGTTTAACTGAACACAAATGCTGGTCACGCTGTACCGGCGCTGAACGCTAACAATTACAAACAATAAATGTATGTACTGGTGGTTGGTTTGGTAGTTTTAATTATTATTTTTATTGTTATCAGTGTTGTTTGTAATCATTTTGTTGTTGCGGTATTGTAGATACTGTGCAATATGTATTTCGAAATACAATTAGTTTAATTGTTGTTGTCCTCGTTTTTTAAATTATTTATTTAACATTTTGTTGTGATGTTGCAATTAACTACTGTTGCTCTTTTCTCTGAGCCTCGTTGGCAATTTGCCTGTATTGCAATAAATGTTATAAAATTCAATTACTGTTCAATAACAAAAACTTAACTGCATATGTGAGCCTGTTTATATGCAGGTGTGATTATGTGTGTCAATATACCCTGCAGTAGAATAAACTTGTTGTGGACTACCACACAACTTTTAGGAATACCAGATCCGACTAGTCAGTCACTTGGTTTTTGTCCTATAATACCATGTTTATATGCATCGCTAAACACCAACAATGCATTCATCGATTGAGGTCTGGATGTCTAACTGTAGGTTATAGATATACATATGGAAATATGTAGGAGCCATAAACAGAGGAGTATGCATCTCATGTAATCCCTAAGCTCAGAAATGCATAATGCAAGTATGACTGCAAACAGAAATACCATAACCACCAAAAAATTGTGTAAGTACTTTTAAGCTATTACAATTCTATGATAAAATGTGGTTGTCATTATTTTAAAGTGCATTCATTACATCACGACATCGAATTACCTTATTTTAAGGATCAATTATTTTAAGACCTTAATTTTTTCATCCATACATCGAACTAAGACTTAGTAGGCAATTGAGAAGTAAAGTTCTCTCTCGACAAACGAAGATCACGCTCTATAAGTCTCTTATCATACCAGTCCTGATGTACGGCTCGGAATCATGGACAGTGTCAATACAAGATGAGATGGCCCTTGGAGTATTTGAGAGAAAAGTTCTCCGGAAGATTTATGATCCTTCCCGTGATGCCAACGGCGAGTATCGAAGGAAATTTAACGATGAGCTGTACGAGCTTTACGCAGGCCTGACCATAGTGCAGCGAATTAAAGTCCAAAGGCTCCGCTGGCTGGGTCATGTTATGCGAATGGACAAGGAGGCCCCCACACAGAAGGTTTTCCTATCGACACTCGAATTCGGCAGCAGAGGAAAGGGGAGACCTCGACTGAGATGGAAACAACAATTGGAGCATGACTTGAACTCCCTTAGTGTTTCCAATTGGCGTCAGTTGTTGCTAAAAAGGAACGTCTGACGTGTTTTGATACGAAGCGGGCAAAATCGCCTAGGCGGTAAAAAAAAACGAATGGCGGCGATATACCAACAGGTTATCATAACCTCTAAAGAGATTTTTGTCGAGCTTCTCTTTCCAACTTGTGGTGTGTTGCTTTTGAGTTTTTCACTCAAATTGGCGGGAACTACAGTTTTTTGCCGACACCTGGAGAGTTTGCCAAAATATCAGACTATGGAAAAAAGGCGTGGCACCTCCTTTACATACCTACTTATTCTTTAAGGCTGAATATCTCTAAAAATGTAGAATATAAGATATCAGTACCACTCTCACTAAAAAAATTCGTCTTACGGGAAAAGGGGACGTGGGACCTTCCATACAAAATCCTTTTTTTTTTTCAATTGAGAAAATACGGGTGCATTCGTGAATTTTAGAAATGAATTCCACAAAAATAAATTTTGTGCAGAAGGAAGTCTGCGGAGTGATCTAGTAAAATTATATAAGCTTTATAAAAGCAACAAATGTTTTTTGTTAGGAATTTCTGTATATGGTTTGTGGTTTTTTAAGATTTAGTTCATTTTATTTTTATTTCATACGTCCATTTCATAGCTATTACAAATCGAGAGTAATGGAACTAATGAATTTACAATCAATAGAGTACATAACAAGAAATGTAATGTGTGGCTTACCATAAGCTTTAATATAAAAAAAATGCCACCCACTACACAGTGTCGCGTAAAATAAAATGGCAGCACACTTCAAGTTGGAAGATAAGCTAGAAAAAAGGAGGTTATGATAACCTGTTGGTATATCGCCGCTATTAGTTAGTTAGTTAGGTTAGGTTAAGTAAGTGGAATTGCTAAGAAAGGTATACAAAAAATTTACTACAAAATAGTTTTGTACAAATCCTTAAAAATGTTTATGCATTAAAAATTTATTTGTTATAGCAGACGCAAAATGGAATTCCCTAGTGAGCCCAATTCAATATCTGGAGGCCTTCCCAATTCTCTATTGAATATTCGAGTGTCGATGGGATCATGTTTTGCTCAATCGCATAAAATGACCTAACTAGATAAGACAGTGACGCTTACTTACCCTGCAGCGAAACCTCAAACTAGCCAGAAAAATACTAGTATACAACTATATTTATATATTTTCTGGCTGAACCCATAATAGTCAGAAAATATCCATTCCATACTAGTATACAATTAAAATTTTTCTTTTTCGTCTTTTTTCTCTTATAATTCACAGATGCTTTTTGTGATAGGGTAAATACGAATAGTCTCTGCTTTCTTAAGAATAAACATGAAAATAAAGGCAAATGATAAAATAAAGGTTAAGTCATGAAAACTCTGGTTGAAATCATACTATTCCAGGTTCAATGATTTTTGGACTAGTATGGGACTAGTATATTTCATACAAGTCCTTGTTTGGACTAGTATGGGGACTAGTTCGTTTTATCACACTAGTCCAGGTTGAACTAGTATGGGACTGGTATTTTACAACTAGTATAGTTCTAGTATATCATGACTAGTAGATGACTGGTACGTTCTGGTCGAAATTTGACAATTGACATTTCGTAGGACATCAACACGTAAAAAAACAGTTGTTTATATGGAAAAAAGGCTAAACACTGACTAGTTGGGCCAAACTAGTTGTAAAGTAGTTTTCAACTAAGTAGCTGCTTTCGCTGCAGGGTACTTACACAGCTCGTCGGTAAATTACCTTTATCACAAGCCGGTGTTATGGTGGGATGGACTATGAAGAACTCACTTTATTGAAACGAGTTTTGGTGCAACCATCGTACCCATAAACGCTCTATATCCTTTTTGCAGCTTCATTCGCTGCTATTCAAACAAACTCTTTTGGGCTGAAACAAAATTTTATTATTTTGGTGCGTTGACTTTTCGACTTTTAACTTTTGCCATGTCAGGTTAATTTCATCAAACCTCAACCAATGTTGCAATATCCACAACCAATATGCCCACAATGAGAACGCGCATACACACATTCAAGCATGTCCAAATTTATAAACAGAAACATTGGTTAACCTGACTCGCTGACTCGTTGATTCCTTATATCTGTGGTCATAAGCAATAACATCCTAAGTCGACTTAAGAAATATATATAATTATTATAAAACAGTTTTGTTACAAAAATTCGCTAGAAAAAATTTCAACTGGTCTAATTTCTAAAGTCGACTTAGGCTGTGATTGCTTATGACCACAGATATTTACATGCTGCTTACATAATTAGGTACATTGCGTTGTGCTGTCTCTGCTGTAATTGCTGTGCTCCAGCTGTTGTTAGAAAATTATTAATTATTAAATTACCGCCAATATGCGCCTGTTCATTCATTAACAAAATTGATTTATTCGTAAACATTGAAGTAACCATACGACCCACAAATTTCACCCATCAACAATGGAATGTGGAAACAAAATATAGGAGGATACACTGGTATACAGAAAGTGACTGGTCACTTTTTTACATTTTATTTTATTTTCTTATTTTATTCAGATTTTTTTAATTTTATTGTATTTTATAGTATTTAACTTTTCCTCTTTTATTTCATTAGTTTTATATTATTTTACTTAGTTTTATTTTTTTAATTTTATTTCAATTTTTTTCTTTTAATTTTTTAGGTATATAAACTTTTTTTTATAGCTATATAAACTTTTTATTTTATTTATTTTTTAATTTTTTTAATTTAAGTTAGTTTTATTTTATGTTTTTTATCTTATTTTATTTCTTTTCAGATTGTTTGTTTTAATTTAGCTTAATTTAATTCAATAAAATTAGGTTAATTTAATTTGAGTTCATTTTCTTTAATTTTGGTTCATTTAATTGGATTCAATTTTATTTTATTTTATTTGATTTCTCTCCATTTAACTTAATATTTTTTAGTTTCGTTTTTTATTCATTTTTCTTATTTCATTTCTTTTGATTTGATTTAATTTTTCTTTTCGATTTTTTTTTGTTTTATTTTTTTATTTAATTTTTTTGTGTATTTTATTTTTTTCATATTTTTTAATTTTATTTTATTTATTTTGTTTAATTTAATTTAACTTAATTTTATTATATTTTATTAAATTTTATTTTATTTCATTTTATTTTTTTTGTTTAATATTTTCTTTGATTTTTTTTATTCTTTTTTTATTTTTTTCTTTATTTTTATTCTTTTTTTTACTTAATTTAATGATCTTTTTTATTTTCTTTTATTTTATTATATTTGGTTTTATTTTTTTATATTATTTTTCTAATTTTTTTTATACATTTTTTCAATTTTATTTTTTTTTTATTTTAACTTAATTTAAATGAATTTTATTTAATTTTTTTTCATTTCATTTGGTTTTTTTATTATTTTATCATTATTTTTTTATTTTATTTTATTTTTTATTTTATTTTATTGTTTTTTTTATTTCTTCAATTAATTAATTTATATTTTTCGTTTAATTTCTTTTTTTGATTTTTTATTATCTTTTTATTTTTTTATTTTTTTGTTTTATTTTATTTTTTTTATTTATTTTATTTAATTTTTATTTCATTTTATTTTTTTTTTTACTTCATTTACTTTATGTTATTTTGTATTAAATTTTTTTTTTTTTTCACTATATTTTATTTATTTTTATTTCATTTTTTTATTTCGTTTTATTTTTATTTTATCCTTTTCTTTTATTTTTATTAATTGATTTATTTTTTATTTTATTTATTTTTTTTTAATATTTTTATTTTTTTATTTTTTGTTATTTTTTTTCAATAATTTTTTTTTTTTATTCTACACAAATCTAACCATAATTGGTATCGTATGGGCAAATACATCCTTTTTTGGACTAGTCAAAGTTTTTTTTTATTGTAAATGTATTATTCGATATATAAAAACCAGGAGCGGATCACCTTAGCAGAAAAATATATAGAAAATTTCACAAAGAAATATAGTAGAAATTAGACGAAAAATACAGTAAAAATTACGAAAAAAAATGTAGTAAAAGTAACACAAAAAATAAAGTAAAAATTACTAAAAAAAATTATGGTAAAAATTACGCAAAATATAGAGTCAAAATGACGCGTAAAATAAAGTCAAAATTAAATTTGACATTGCTCATACCAAAATATCGTCGCTCGGCCGCAGTACCGCGTACATATTTGCAAAAAGCAATGCGGCGTAACTTTTTCAAAAATACGCGGTATTGCATTGTTTATTAAAAAAAATTGGTTCCATAAACATTATTTGATTTATTTAGTTTGGTTTTTGTTGATAAAAACGCCGGAATTTTAACGTAAATACATTAGGACCGATGAGTCCTAGCCAGGGTAACGAAATCTTTTGGAATTTTGGAAGTTTTGGTATATACGCTGTATGGCTTTTTGCAAATACGCGGTATTGCGCGCCGAGCGATGATATGAAGATATATATTTTTTTGAAAAACAAGCATTAAAGGCTAGCTTTGAGAAAGTGTGAATGAACGAAATAAACAAAAAGTTAAACCCCCCGCTTCCCAAAATCCTGTATCCGCCACTGATGAAAACATACACACAAGGTACTTATTACTTTGTAGGAAATACTGTTAATGCTGCTGGTTGGTAATACAAAGCTGGCCGAAAGTACTTTAGCCATCCCTTGTCCTACCAAAATATCTGCTCTAACCAGTTATTGGCTGGTGGAAATAATTTTGTTGGTAATATATACGATGTGCATAGGTCAATTCAGGCCACAATTTATTTATGGTTTTGTTGGTATAATTTTTTGTGTGCGCACATAGTGGTTTGCATTGTTTTCATTGCGCCGGGTCGCTGCTGGCCATTTGGAGCTAATTTTAATTGAATTGTTCATTGGGATGTATGCAATTACGCGTGTCAGCAGTGAAAGTGCCTCATTATAACACGTTAGGGGATTAATTAACGCTTTTCTACATATTTTTTTTTTGTATTAATGCAAATTAAGTATATTTTTATGTACTTAAATATGGACGTGATCGAGCATAGGGATATATTTGTTGATACTGCAAATCGAATTTTGTTATTTCATATTGATGAAGGGATTCACAAATATTTGTTCGAATAGGCATTTGGGCCTTGCGCAAATATTTTTAAATAACAAGCTCGATAATGTAAACGGAGAGGGATAAGGATGGGTAAATGCTTGCAAATTTTGCGCTGGTCTACCTTTGGGTGGGATAACGTCTGCGGGGTCTTTTAATAATGAATACACTGAGCCAAAAACGTACCTGTTTTTAAGAAAAAACGTTTTATAGCAGTTCAAGCTGATATTTCTTAGAATAAAAGAAAAAAACTGATAGATTCTGCGGATTTGTTTACATATTTTAAGATCAAGTACTTATATTCTAAGAAATATTCTTAAATTTCTATGAAAAAGTTCTTTGGAGAGGTTATAATGTTGAAAAGGCTTTGAGATGCAGAGAAACAGCTATATCATCCATCGTTATCATACAATTAAATTTGCTCCTACATGACTACTTTGTACTTTTAAACAATGAGCAGCGTTTAAGAATAACATTTTTTTTAACATCAAGAAAGAGGGGTATTATGACTTAAGTAGCATCGGAGCAACAATTCAAGAACTACCCCAAACAAATTAATTAACAATAAAACAATCAATTGAACTCCAATGCTTCCGTTTGATTGCAACCGGAAATTGCTGTTCATAAAGCATGCAATCAAACAAGAAATTACACATACGAATAAATACATACATACATGTGCAAGATGTCCTTTAGGGAAAACTTCAAACTCTACTAGTTTGAAACAAATCTCCTTTTGCATGTAAAAAAAATGTCCAAATGTGAATTGAAATTCTTTTTACACAATAATGGTATCAGAAATCACACAAAAGTGCGATCTTAGTTGTACTTTTGCACAAAAATATAGCACTTCCTTGGCTAAATAAAAAAAAACCACTGCAATCGACCAAGTATTAAAATAAATATTTACCTATAGGCCAGCTAAAATGATACTTCATAAATACTATCTTTTATGCTTTGGATAGACAAAAGGCGTGTGTGCGACAGCGTGCTACATATTCTAAATATACAAAAATTAAAGTTTGGAGTATGTTTGATCGATTCCTGAAAAAATTGTTTGCCCCCCCCCCCCCTCCTTCCTTTTTTATACTGAAATTGATTTTTTTTACTACCATTTTTGAAACATTTCTTAACTAGCGGACATATGAAATTTGTGTAAATATGTAAGTGACCTAAGAGCACTCCTTTTTGTTTTCAAAAAATGCATGCAGCTGAACCGGAGTGTGTTGTTGTGAAACATTGGCATGCCGCTTTCTCGATAGCTTTCTCGCCGCCGCTATACCTGCGAATACCTTCCGCTTGATATTGTTTTCCAACGGAAACAGTTCGATCATTTTTAGCCTTTCAGCAAAGTAATTGTGTCCTTCGTGGACAACATTTAATCATATTCACGAACGTGGACATTATAAAAATGAAATTTTGCATTCGCAGTCGTAAATAAGAACTTTTTCGGGATAGGTTTTAAGATAATTTCGAGACTTTTCGACATTATTTTCGGACCATTTCGGTTTTATTTTCGGAACCGTTTTGATTTTATTCGGTCACAAGTAGGGACCCTTTTTCGAAAATTTTTCGATATTATCTCGGGACTTTTTCAAGATTGTTTTGGATCATTTTGAGACTTTGTCGGGTTAATTTGGGATCATTTCAAAATTTTTCTCGGAATCATTTTAGGACTTTTTCGGAATTGTTTCAAGATCATTTTTGGATCTTTTCGGCAAAGTTTTCGGGTAACTTCGGGATTGCTTTCAGGAACATTTTTTGAATTTTTCGGCGTTATTTTCAGACCATTTCGGTAGAGTTTTCGGAATCATTTTTGGCTTTATTCGGGATCAAGTAGGAACCTTTTTTTTGGGACTATTTTGAAAATTTTCGAGATTTTTGAGACTTTTTCGAGGTTGTTTCGGGATTGTTTCTAGGATCATTGCAGAACCTTGTCGACATTGTTTTCGGACCATTTCAGTATTGTTTTCAGAATTTTTTTTTGATCTTTTTTGGGATAGTTCAGAAATTGTTTTTTGGATTGTTCCAAAAACAAAAAAGCTCCGAAATGATTTTTGTTCGCGAATGTGAGTGATTTGGATTTTTTCATGTGCTCTCTTACGCAAATGCGAATACAAAAGAACATAGTTGAATATTCATAAATAAATAATTACGAAGGAGTCTCTACTATTTTGTTGAACAGTTTTGGTGGGAATGACTTATTACCTGAATGCGGTGTAGATCAGTCTGCCAACATCAGTTTGTGTGAAAATATTTACTGCAATCCTATTACTTCATTTTCCTACAGGGTCTATGTATATTCATATATGCGAAGTATGAGTCATACGTAAATATACATTTGCAACTGTTATTTATACATGTATTGTATGTACGTAAGTTTGTTTTATATGTATAAATATTTCGTCTATTATTTTTCTGTGTTTTTATTTTTTTTAATTTTTTTTTTAATTTAAATTTACAGCATGTCCTTCAACATCAAATTCCCTTCCACAAAATATTCGATTGTAATAATGGAAAACAACAAAAGAGCTACAACAATTGACTTTACCGCGTAAATACCCATTGGCAAATGAAATGAGCTCGATGCATTTCATCGATGTCCGATTGTTTTCATTCGAAGGCTAAAAAGAATTCACTCAAAAAATAGCAGCTACAATAAAAGTTCAAACAATGGCCGATAAAACAACATTGATGTTTGTAAAGCTGTAAAGCAAAACTGAAAGCCAAATTCATCAAATAACTATTTAATAAAATGGAATAAAAATTTAAATTTTGGTTGAGGTGTTGTGGAGCTGTGGCAGCTTTTAAATTAACATTAAAAAAGGTTTGCAAATGTGTATATGTTTGTGTTTTAAGAAGTCACAAAAATCAATCTATTGTTAATATCTCACATTCTTTATCTTCCTTGTACTCACCTTAAAGTTTTGTATTGGGAAATACCCGGTTCAAAGTGGGATATTACGTATACGCAACGTACGCCTTCAAGTAATTTATCAATTAGAATGTGTTGAGGGATAAATGCCTTGTATCCAAACACACATTTGCAAAATATCTCTGAATACCCATATAGATAAGTTTATGACTGTAGACAAAAATTATTTATTCTATGTGTTGTTTGTGTTGATTTATTTATCAGCGTTAGAACAATTGTTGACATTACAAATTCACTTTGTAAACTGAAGAGCAACGCGCTCAAATCATCGCACATGCCGAACGATATCAACAAGTTCTCGCGTATTTCAAACAACTAAACTGAGTCAAAGTGTGAAGCAGTACAATACATAGCCAAAGATATGTTTGTCATGTGCATCCACGCGTACATATACGCTGTTACTGTTGCTGCTCTTTGAAAGCAGGAGTAAAGCGTTTTGAAGTCAACTAATCACTGAATGTGCCTTGCTGTATGATGTAAAACTAAATGTGAAGCTTCAAATCCTTCGCTGTCAACGTCAACACTGTCAAAGTGCGAATAAAGGTTTTTGAAATTGTTATGAGAACTTTGACGCTACGGTGGCGCCAAAATTTCATACATACAGTCACTTTGTCACAGCTTGTAGTAATCCAAGTGAGTTAATTGGTGTTGTTGCGCTGCTTCGTTGGTATTAAATTGCATGTGCCCTGCATGGGATTTGGTTATAAAAACACACACATTTTGTTTATATCTGCTGTTGTTTTAGAAGCTTATAATAATAGAGTGACGTAGGATTCAATATCGAGGTAGGGATGCTGCGAATAGTTGCATTCGTAAACGCGGTACTTCGATATTGATTTAAAAATCCGCATTCGTATATGTCAAAGCTCGATGTAACCTCCAGTGGGTTATATTTTATTTTATTTTTACCTGTTTTATTTTACTTTATTAGCTTTTTATCTAATTATTATTTTTTTTTTTTTGTTTTATCTCATTTTATTTTATTTTGCTTTTTTTGATTAAATTTTTTAATTTTATTTAGTTTTTTTCTATTTCGTTTTATTTTATTTTATTTTTTTTAATTTTATTTTATTTTATTTTATTTTATTTTATTTTATTTTATTTTATTTTATTTTATTTTATTTTATTTTATTTTATTTTATTTTATTTTATTTTATTTTATTTTATTTTATTTTATTTTATTTTATTTTATTTTATTTTATTTTAATTTATTTTTTTTTATTTTATTTGATTTTATTTTATTTTATTTTATTCTATTTAATTTTTTTTATTTTACACTTTTTTCTTCAAACTGGCTCTAGGTCAATAAATTAAACACGTTGTTGTTGTTGTTTTTTCAATATATTGTGAAGCAGTCGCACATATCTACCGCCACTTACTTGACTCACGAAAATCAGTTCAAAACAGCACGTCGAACTGATTAGATGATCTCCACCTGACATCTAAAAACATGTATGTATGTTTGCAGGAATGCGAATTTGTCTATGCATAAATTTCTATACATATGCATACATATATATATGCCTGTGATAAATTGTGTAAAATACAGTATTTTATTTATTTATGATTGTAGTCCCAGAAGACGATCTCCGTTGGAGATCGAAATATATTGGAAAAAACAACAACAACAACGTGTTTAATTTATTGACCTAGAGCCAGTTTGAAGAAAGAAGTGTTAAATTTAAAGGTCGCCAAAATCAAACATTTTTTTATTTTATTTTATTTTATTTTATTTCGGGATTGTATGAAAATGTGTTTTTTGAGAAAAATTTACCTACGCGCTGCAGGAACCAGACAAGCCGACATATGTTTCGATGATACTGGAGTTACATCTCTTCAAGGACTTTTCTTCCCGGCATTGTGAGAGTCGAACTCACAACACTGTAGTGACTTGTATGCTTCTCAAAAAACACATTTTCATACAATCCCGAAAATTGCTTGTAAATACCGTCGGTATTTACAGCAATAGACTACAAGTCAAAAGCAACAAAGAGTTTAAATGTTATAAATGGAAAAATATTCGTGCTTAATTAAGCATAGAAAATTCTTTCATAGGTTTCACACCAAGTCCTAAAAAATCGCAAATCTTTCATATAAGTTAGCATTGAAATTAAAGAAATGTTCTATATGGAAGTATAAATATATGCAAAAATGGACACTGAGAAGGGTTTACCTTCAAGCTGGGTAGTGGCCTAAGGTGCTAGACCTTCTAGCATACAAGTCACTACAGTGTTGTGAGTTCGACTCTCACAATGCCGGGAAGAAAAGTCCTTGAAGAGATGTAACTCCAGTATCATCGAAACATATGTCGGCTTGTCTGGTTCCTGCAGCGCGTAGGTAAATTTTTCTCAAAAAACACATTTTCATACAATCCCGAAAATTGCTTGTAAATACCGTCGGTACTTACAGCAATAGACTACAAGTCAAAAGCAACAAAGAGTTTATTTTATTTTATTTTATTTTATTTTTTTTTTTTTTTTTTTATTTTTTATTTTTTTTATTTTATTTTATTTTATTTTATTTTATTCTATTCTATCTTCCTTTTTTTATTTTTTTACCTGTGATATTACTTTTTTAGTTTTTACTATGTACTTTAGTTTACTAGTTTTATTTTATTTAATTTTTCGTTTTATTATTTTTTTATTTCGTTATAGTTTTCTTTATTTAATCTTTTTATTTTATTTCGATTTATATTATGTTACATAATATTTTACTTTGTTTTATTTTGTTTCATTTTATTTTATTTTAGTTAAGTTTATTTTACTTATTTTTATACCTTTCATGAACATGAAATGGTATTATAACTTTGGTCCGATGTTTGTAAGTATGAGAAGAAGAAGAGATAGACCCACTAATAAGTATACCGCTATGATCAGGACGATGAGTTAATTCGATTTAGCCATGTCCGTCTGTCCGTCCGTCCGTCTGTTTGTACGCAAACTAGTCCCTCAATTTTAGAGATATCTCGATGAAATTTGGTATGGAGACGTTATTTTATATGAGAATAATCATTCGTACCAGAAAGATCGGACCAAAACTACTCATAGCTCCCATACAATCGATTGTTCCGATAAACGGATTTCGGGCTATAACTCCTGTAATTATAAAGCTAGGAACATGAAATTTTGTAAGTATTGCTATTTTTATATGTGAAATAGCGATGTTGAAAATCATTGAGATGAGATAAATATTTCAGATAGCCCGATACAATCGATTGTTCCGATAAACGGATTTTGGGCTATAACTCCTATAATTATATAGGTAGGGTCGTGAAATTTCGTAACTATTGCTCTGTTATAAAGTGGAGTGTCGATGTTAAAAATCAATTAGATTGGACCAACAAAACACATCGCCCCCATATAATCGATAGTTCCGATAATTAGGGTATGATCTAAAGTTAAATTCACACAGGCCGTAATGGGGATCGAACAATGAAAATCGTGACGCTTATTCATGAAAGGTATATAGCCTTCGGCACAGCCGAAGACAGCTTTCCTTACTTGTTTTATTTAATTTTGTTATACTTTGTTTATTACTTTATTTTATTTTCTTGTATGGGAAACGCACACCTAAGTTCCATCCTGGTGCGCTGCTCTTTGATCATATCGGCATTCGCATCTACAGATATTTTAAATTCCACATTTTCCACAACCCTACTAAAAACAAAGCAATGACTCATTCTTAAAACCCATGTCTCTAAGTACGCTAACCTTCACATACCCCGAATACCCTTACGCACACTAGAGTCATTAACTTGTCGTCATTCAACTAACCTTTCGCCAGCAAAATTAACGGCACTACACACTTACTAATGCTTATCACTGTCGCATGTATGTAGGTTCGCTAAATTATGAGCGCAACCAATTGCCATCAGTTATACGTGGCATTTTGGCTCAAAATTGATCAAACCTGGCTGACGGGCGGGCTTGTGGCGGCTAAAGTCTGCCGTTAATGATTGCAATCGTGGTGAGGCGTACAGTACCTTAGCCAGCCAGTTGGTGATTTTTCCTTTTTTACCACGCTTTTATTAGGTTCACTTGTATGTTTGCTTGTTTGTTTGTTTGCTTGTTTGCTTGCTTGTATGTATGTAACTCTCGTTCGGTCTAAGCCCCAGTGGCCCAAAAACCGTATAATGTGGGTATCAAACGAAAGGGGAAGGCCCCAGGTTTCATTTGGACTTCGAAATATTTCGATAAATTTATCGATAACTGAGTTATCGGTCAAAATGTGGTGGCCCGAAAACCTTAAAATTTCCCTACAATATGGGTATCAAACGAAAGGTGAAAGCCACAGGTTTCATTTGGACATCGACATATTTCGATAAATTTATCGATAACTGAGTTATCGGTCAAAATATGGTTGCCCGAAAACCTTAAAATTTCCTTACAATAAGGGTATCAAACGAAAGGGGAAG
This sequence comes from Campiglossa producta, assembly GCA_964058755.1. NCBI lineage: Eukaryota > Metazoa > Arthropoda > Insecta > Diptera > Tephritidae > Campiglossa > Campiglossa producta. The sequence continues at coordinate 54,835,946 of CAXKVI010000001.1, read as the reverse complement.
GCCCCAGGTTTCATTTGGACATCGATATATTTCGATAAATTTAGCGATAACTGAGTTATCGGTCAAAATGTGGTGGCCCGAAAACCTTAAAATTTCCCTACAATATGGGTATCAAACGAAAGGTGAAAGCCACAGGTTTCATTTGGAAATCGACATATTTCGATAAATTTATCGATAACTGAGTTATCGGTCAAAATGTGGTTGCCCGAAAACCTTGAAATTTCCCTACAATATGGGTATCAAACGAAAGGTGAAAGCCACAGGTTTCATTTGGACATCGACATATTTCGATAAATTTATCGATAACTGAGTTATCGGTCAAAATGTGGTGGCCCGAAAACCTTAAAATTTCCCTACAATATGGGTATCAAACGAAAGGTGAAGGCCCCAGGTTTCACTTGGACATCGACATATTTCGATAAATTTATCGATAACTGAGTTATCGGTCAAAATATGATTGCCCAAAAAACTAAAAAATTCCCTACAATATGGGTATCAAACGAAAGGGGAAGGCCCCAGGTTTCATTTGGACATCGATATATTTCGATAAATTTAGCGATAATTGAGTTATCGGTCAAAATGTGGTGGCCCGAAAACCTTAAAATTTCCCTACAATATGGGTATCAAACGAAAGGTGAAAGCCACAGGTTTCATTTGGAAATCGACATATTTTGATAAATTTATCGATAACTGAGTTATCGGTCAAAATATGATTGCCCAAAAACCTAAAAAAATTGTCTACAATATGGGTATCAAACGAAAGGGGAAGGCCCCAGGTTTCATTTGGACATGGATATATTTCGATAAATTTATCGATAACTGAGTTATCGGTCAAAATGTGGTTGCCCGAAAACCTTAAAATTTCCCTACAATATGGGTATCAAACGAAAGGTAAAGGCCCTAGGTTTCATTTGGACTTCGATATATTTCGATAAATTTATCGATAACTGAGTTATCGGTCAAAATATGGTTGCCCGAAAACCTTAAATTTCCCTACAATATGGGTATCAAACGAAAGGTGAAGGCCCCAGGTTTCATTTGGACATGGATATATTTCGATAAATTTATCGATAACTGAGTTATCGGTCAAAATGTGGTTGCCCGAAAACCTTAAAATTTCCCTACAATATGGGTATCAAACGAAAGGGGAAGGCCCCAGGTTTCATTTGGACTTCGATAAATTTATCGATAACTGAGTTATCGGTCAAAATGTGGTTGCCCGAAAACTCTAAAATTTCCCTACAATGTGGGAATCAAACGAAAGGTAAAGGCCCTAGGTTTCATTTGGACTTCGATATATTTCGATAAATTTATCGATAACTGAGTTATAGGTCAAAATGTGGTTGCCCGAAAACCTTAAAATTTCCCTACAATATGGGTATCAAACGAAAGGTGAAGGCCCCAGGTTTCATTTTGACATGGATATATTTCGATAAATTTATCGATAACTGAGTTATTGCCAAAATGTGAGGCCAAATACCTTAATATTTCCTAACAATATGGGTATCAAACGAGAGTGGAAGTCCAGAGGTTTCGTTTGGACTGCTGTATTTTTCGATATATTTATCGATAATTCCATAGGACATGTGACTAAAAAGTAAAAAATAAATATAGTTTAAAAAGCGAAAACACGCGCTTTTAAAGAATATTGCGCTAAAAAGGTAAAAATAATTTAAATAAAAAACGAAGATTATGGAACAAAGCGGACCACGCTTTTTCCACAATACTACTGTGTAGGGTTTTTAAAATTATTTTCAACTATTTAGTTCAATACTCTCTAAAAGCGTGAGTTTCAGTTTTTTCAAACTATATTTATTATTGCTCATGTTCAAGGCAGCAGGTGGCACAATTACGATGTCAATTGATATCGCTTGAATGTGTCCCATTATCAACCAAGTCAACAGAAGGTGTGTCCCCTGACTAATTCTCTTTTTTTATTGATTTTTTTTAAACTTTTGATGCCACACAGTCAATCAATTTATGCGGATTATAAAAAAAAAAAAAAACTAATGGCGGCGATATACCAACAGGTTATCATAACCTCTAACGAGATTTTTAGCCGAGCTTCTCTTTTTCAACTTGTGGTGTGTTGCTTTTGAGTTTTCCTACAAGTTGGCGGGATCTACAGTTTTTTGCCGACTCCGAACGGCACTAGCAAAGCAAATGAATTTTTTGCTGAGAAGCTTCTCATGGCAGAAATACACCCGGAAAGTTTTCCAAACTACTGCCGAGGGGCGACCCCGTTTAGAAAAATTCTTTTCCTAAATAATTTTTGATGTTACTTTTGCCGGGCATCGAACCGCCACGGCTTGGTGTAGAAGGCCGAACACTTAACCGCTGCACCACGGCGGCCGCCTTATATAGCTCGTTCCATAGTAAACAGATGTATTTCAAAATTTTAATTTTTTTTGGAAAACGAGTTCAAACTTTTATTTTTTGTCATTTATATTTAAGAAACGGTCATTGGAATATGTGAATGGGATTTCATAAAACTATTGCTGGATTTGAAGAAGCTCATTTATTAGCTGTAGCTCCCCTAAATGTGATGCCAGGCAACCTTCTTGTGTGATCTGTAAATTGGTGTCAAAATCTTAAAAGCGAAGAGTGCGAGCTAAAATCTCTGCCAAAACGACTCGATGTGACGATTAAAGGGATCACTACAAGGAAATCGATGGAGTCGCGGTCGCCAAAGAGCAGCACAGAACAATCATTTCGCGAAGGGATTGAGAGTCATACCACCTAGGTAGCAAACTCTCCTTCTTGCTTACTCAATGCCTTTGCAGAGAATATGGACCGGCGTTTCATCATCCAGTTCGCAAAACCGACAGATTACCACGACGACTGCAATGTCCCGTGAGGGTTCTTAAATCCTCCCTCATTAAATTAGTGTTTGTAAGGAGTGCTATACAGGGCAAAAGTGAGATCTTCAAAAAAAATTAAAAACATCGAAGGGTCCAATTTCAAACTTTGAAAGCCAATAAAGTTTTGGGGACGAACTTCGAAACTCGGTAAATGCCATTTTTTTTCTTATGTCCTATCTCTTCAAAAAAGTGATTATGTAGTACACCAATAGAATCCAAATCAAACGGTTTTAGAATTTTTATCTGTATGCCTGTCTGTGTGTATACTTGTGGTGGTATCATTCGAAAACTGTTCAATGGAAATGAATGAAATTTTCACCAATATATTAATAGACGTTCAACTTAAAATTATGATATACGTTATTTCGATAACTCTTCCGATTTCAGAGTAATCGGCCAATATGTGGACCAGGGGTGAAAAATGTTTTGGTATAATATGGGTATCAGACGAAAGGTGCTTAAGAGTGCTGTCCTAAGCAATGTGATTAGATTAAATATCTCAGCTGATTTCGGAGATAACCCTTAAAAAGTGAAATGGAGAAACAGAAGGGTGGGAGGTTCGCGTAGATCTACTCTTTGGCGAAAAATCATCTGCCCGGTCTGCTAGTAAATGAATAAAATAAAAATTTCGTGGTTAGTAGATCCTTTTACCAACCTACATACATATCTTCAGTCGATAATACTGTTAAATCCATTATTCCTAAATATTTATTCATTTAGGTAGATAGAAGTTAAAAGTCCTGTACAATAAATAATCCATAAGGAAATATTGTGTAGGACGTATGAATGCTTTATTATGTATTTCAATTACTTAGTTAAAATATAATATTATTTTCTTTTTTTTTTAGGACTAATACTAATACTTAACTTTAAATTTATGAATTAAATAATTTTTGTTATGTTCATTTTCCAACAGAATTTATTTACACTGGTTTATCCATATTATCAGTAATGATGTAGGCAGCCATCATAACTATTTGTCTTTTACTCACATTATAATATAGCATTCAAAACCATGCTACAAAATTGACTGCACAAGAATTTGTTCGTGGTTGTAGGGATTTTTCGCCAACGAATTAAAAAAGGTAAACAGTTTTCAGGAAAGTTGATGTTTTTTCAGTCCATTTTTTAGAAGCAAATACCTTGTCAAAATTGAATTAAAAGAATTAAATCAGCATCCGTCGGAAATTTTGAAATAAATCTACCTTCGAAATTCGTATACCATGTGTTCATCTACATATATAGCCCGTTTCTGTAATTCTTTTCGATCGATCGTCTCGAATAAAATAGTCGATTTGGCATCATAATTAGGTCACACTCAAATTTTTTTATGTTCGAAATTTAATTTCGGCGATTTTCCTTATCACTGGTTTTTTAGGTAGTGACGAAATTTTTTTTATGTAGATAAACTTTCAATCGAATCGGTATGAGGGCAATAAAATCGACTCACCAAATCCACGAAATTCAAATTTAGATCGATTACATTTTTTCGATAGATCTACCCACATGTAATTTATTAAACTTTTGTAGTCGTGATAGCTTTTCAAGCCGATCCCGACTATGTTTCGAACATACTTCAACATTACAGTAAAGATTTTTTTGCGATCCTTACTACATACTGCACACATTAAGGCAGCTTTTGTGGTAACTTGAGAGCACTTGTCAATCAATACAAGGGCATAAAGTCCGACAGCCTTCGGATGACTATTTCAACTTGCTTATAATATAGTCCATCCATTTACAATTTGCATTGACTTGTTGTTGTTTAACCATTTTGCTTTTCTGAACCGCTTTGGGTGCTGCATGATGCTGTTGCGTTTGTTGAATTGGTGATAAGGGTTGACACTGGCAACGGAAACGAAACACTCGGAAACGGAAATGAATCGAAAGCGTAAATACATAGAATTGGTAAGTCAGCAATATAACCGTTATGTCTCAACATGTGTTTGTGCATAAAGAAAGCGAAAGTTAAAATTTTTGTTTGTGTGCTATTTAGAAGAATGTTAGAAGATTTATAGGCAGGCAAACCTCACACACGAAGGAGTAGCATGTGGTGGTTTTTGATAGAGCAGATCGTACGACAGGCAGAGAAGATGGGTCGGTTAAAATTGAAATTCGAAAGTGTTAATAGAATAACATTGGCTCAATGCGGTCTGACTAGGTCAAGTTTAGTTGTAGAAGTAGTAGCAGAATCTCATAAACTAAAAAATTTTGGTAGAAAAAAAGTTGGTCGCAGAGAGCAGGGCTCGGAAATATTCATTTATGTATATTCAAGTACATTATTTTACATTCGCACTCGCGAAAAAGAACGACTCAAAAATACACATCGTCCACGTTCGCAAATGCAACATTCTCGAATGTTGTTCATATTAAAAAACTAATGCATAAGTTGCGTAGAACAATTCTTGAATACATTCGCTAATCAATGTAGGAATTTTCTTCTTGTCGTTAACCTTCAGAAAGGAATATATAATTTGTGTTTAGTATTCGAAGAAGGATGGAGAAGTTAATTTGGATAATTGCGCACACCGACCAAAAATCTAAAGTAAAAACAATTGTTTCGGGATTTCTTGGTTTTGTTTCCAACCTTTTTGCAGACTATTTCGGAAACTTCTTGAGACAATTTGGTCCAATTTGAATTTTTGAGGTCCATTTCGGTACTTTTTTTTATAGTTTTTGGCACAATTAGGGATTGCTCTCGAGATAATTTTTGGACTTTTTCAATTGTTTTGGGACCATTTTGTTATCATTTGGGAGGGTTTTCGGCATTGTTTCCGACCATTTCGGGATATTTTAAGGGTTGTTTTCGGGATAATTAAGGGACATTTTCGGGAATGTTTTCCGATTGTTTCGGAGCAATTTGAAAACTATGTTCAAAGTCATTTCGGGACTTTTCGGCCCCCTTTTTGATTGTTCGGAACTGTTTTTTGATAGTTTTGGCACTATTTCGGAATCATTTCGGAGCTTTTCGGGATTGCTTTTTTCGATAATTTTTTGGGAATCATTGTCCGATCATTTCGGGATAACTAAAGGACTCTTTTTCCGATCGTGTGGGACCATTGAAGATTGTTTTGAAATAATTTCGGAACTTCTTCAGGATTATTTTCCGATAGTTTCGGGTCTGTTTTCGGCAAATTTTTCGGGTACATTTTATGATAATTTCGAAACATTTTCGCGATTATTTCGAGACATTTTCGGGGTTGTGTTTGCCTGAATTTGGCATCGTTCTCGGGATAATTTGTGGCCTATTTTGCGAATTGTTGTACAATAGTTTTAGGACCGTTTCGGGATGGTTTTCGGGATCATTTGGAAGATTTTTAGCGATTGTTTTGAAGATTATTTTCGGAAACATTTCCGGACTTTTTCGGTATTGTTTTCCGCCCCTTCAAGATAATTTCGTAACTTTTTCGGGATAATTTCGGGACTGTTTCTGGCTCATTTTTAGGATTGCGCCAGGGTTAATTTGGGGAATTGTTTTCCTATAATTTTGTGACCGTTTCGGGATCATTTTGCAGCTTTTTGAAGATTGTTTTCGAAATAAATTCAGGACTTTTTTGACATTTTTTCCTGATAATTTTGGGATTGTAGACGATGTACTTAAATTTTTAATACGTTCTTATTCGTGAATGCGAATGCTAAATATTTTAAATGTTTACATTCAAGTTCGCGAATGCGTATGAACGAGTGTGAATGTTTCCGAAACCTCACAGAAAGTAAGAGTTCGAGTATGTATTGCATGTCAGAAGACTATAAAATTTTTAAATTTGTTTTCATTTAAAAAACACTTACCTTCGCTTGATTATGAACAGCTGCAGCTTGAGTGAAACGTGGATAATAGTATATCCTTTCTGCGAAACAAAATGCAGAAAAAACAATACAACCTAGCACGTGTATGGGTGAGTGGGTTAAACCTGTAAGGCTTGTTATGAACGTTGAGCCTGCTGCTGCTTACTCACGCCTCTCTCACCAAAGTTTATAACGTTTGTGGTGAATTTTACGCGGTATTGTTCACTATATTTTGATTGTGTTGATTGTGGTGGTTTGGTTGTTGATGTATAGTCGATGAAGATGACTGACGTACGGTTTGTATGCCGAGCGTTTGGGCTGTCCGTTGAAGCTGTTGCTATACTCGTCGTATAATAAAACCACGACTCGATGACTGCATGCCTCGGTGGGTGTTTTTGGTTTTGGCTTTGATGACCGGTGGGTGAGTTTATTGAGTGCTCGGTTAGTTTGACTAACAGTTGCATATGCTAGTTTTTAATTCAAGTACAAGTAGCTACGTATGTTGGTAAAGTCTTACGTCAAGTTTGCAGGTAACGTGCTTGAATGTCATTTGCATTTAAAACCAACAATTTCGCACTCATAAAAAGCAGTTACTTGATGAGTACAAATTCTTTTTAGTTATTCACCCACTTACAAACACATTTACATACAACGATAGAACTTATCCTTGACGACTCGCGTAATATATATTTATTTTGTGTAGCATTTGTTGTTGTTCACAATTAATTTATTCAATGCACGCACCTCATTTGCTCTGTTACCCAACACATTAGTTGAAATGAATTTTTGTGACCAAGCAGAAAACTTGCACCGACTTGACAATGAGTGCTTTATGTTTTTGCAATGTTTTGTACCGCCTCCAAATGAGGTTAACGCTGTCAATGCATGTCCTGGCAATCGAGCAACAGGATAATGGCGCAAACATACACACACTTAAATATGTCAGCTTGTTTATGATATATCGCCCTCTTGTTGCGCCACTGACACAGTAATGAAACAAATTTTCACCTCACCTGATGCGTGAATAGCAGGAGGTTAAGCGAAGTTTGGGTGAGTTTGAATATGGCGAGTGTGGCTTGCAGGTACTTTTTTGTGTGTGGTAGCTAATTAACTGCGAATCCTCTTGCCAAGCCCTAGCCAGCTTCAAAAATGTTCGATTTTATTGCTTAGAAGCATGCGAGATTTCGTAGATTTGGTTGCGCTTTTTCAAACGTTCTTCTTCACTAAATAGCTCAAGTTTGCTTTGCTGTCAACACGTTTTTAGTTAGTGCAAAATCAACAAAACCTGGTTTTTCTTTGACAGATGCTTTGCCAATGCACATATTTTACTCACTCTGCCGCAGTTTATTTCTACTATTTGTATATAGTTCATCTCGCTACGATAAGCCTGTTATAGGTACTATGTCTATATTTTGGTTAATTTGATTTCTTGTTATGCTCTCAAGTCATCGGCACTCTCTCACTATTTTAGCTCTGCTCTCAAATATGCTTTTCCACAACCGAACCTTGTTGTTTGTTTTTGTGAGCACTTTTCGCAAAAAAATCACTACACTTTCACAATAAATGTTGCATTTTTCTCACCCGATTTTTGTTAAATCCAATACAATAAATATTTATAACACTTCTTCGAAAATATCACTATCATGTATATTAATTGAAGAAAACCAAATTCCCTTCAAATAAATGCGAAAATTTGCTGAGCATATGAAGCCCGCATGAATCCTGTATTGCCTTCTATATTAATACTAAAAGCTGCAGCTGCTACACTTTCAATGTGGAAAGCATACCGAATGAACAATACATTTGCAAATTGTTGTTGCTATTGAGTATATATGTGCTTTGACTCTCACAGGACACGATGAAACTCACCACGTGAGACAAGTGGCAGTATTAGCAGTTGCGCACTTTTCTCTGTGTTGTGATTGCTGTTCTTGTAGTTCTGATAGAACCTGGTACTTGTACGAGTGTTTACAAAAGAAAAAAAATCGCTTTCTACCGTCAAAGTATAAAGTTTAGAAAATCATGGTAGAGTCCTTCGATAATTCAAAAGTAATTGTCGAAACGTCTATTAGTTTAGTTGAAGGTTTATCATGCTGAATGTTTCAAAAAATGTGTGTATGCAACTCGAATGTTTCGAAATTTCAACCTAGCGGACCAGAACTGAAGGGTTACTCGGTTCATCAAATAACTCTTGTTAGAGCACACAATTTTTGATTTATCCAGAAAACTCACCACGCTGCCTGAGATGTACGTAAAATTTAAGGGAGAGAGAGATATCAAAAAATATGGTGTGAGAGCTAAAAAAAATAAATTTGCCAATTCTCTCAATTGTGAAAATCACATGGCCTGTGCGGGTGACGTTCTATGGAAAACTGTTGCACGAACAACAGCAGAATACAACAATTTAGCTAGACATTCAACCGTATCGCTTTCACTTGTAGAGCGTATCGGTAAAGCGTATATGTAAAGGTACCATGAAGGAAAAGTCTTTATATTCTAGAAAGTAAGTAACTGGTTAAGTAATGCAACTTTATGAATCTTAAAATGAGAGGGAAACCTGGGCCGTTCAACCAAAAGTAGTGTTGGAAGGTCGATGTACCACATAAAATCGACTTGTAGAATAATTCGACTTTCAAATAGCAGATTTCTTTTACTATTTCTTAAGCCAGAAATTTTTTTTTTTACTTTTCCAGGTCGCCCCTTCTAAAAAAGAGATTCAGATTGCCTGCAAAAAATTGCTGTATTGTTGTTGAATTTTGTTTTTGAAGAAAAATACCCAAATTTGATATTCACCTCTTTGTACAAAAGTCTATTTAGAGGTTCTAACAATAACCTGTAGGTATATCGGCGCCATAAGTTTTTTTATTTAACGAAATTTTTTATTATACCGAGCGTACTAACACTAGTACAAGGGTATTATAATTTTGTCCAAATAACGGTACTACGTAACGGCACAAAATAATCGAGATAGACATAGAGTTCCATATATGAAAGTTCTTAGGTTAGAAAAAAAAGTTCAATAAGGCACGTCTGTTCGTCCGCACGTCTGTCCGTGTACACGATAACTTGAGAAAAAATTGAGATATTTGAATGAAATTTCGTATACAGGTTACTTTCTAGCCAAAGTAGGTTGCTAATGAAAATGGGAGATATCGGTTAATAACCACGCCCCCTTTTTCGATATATATAAATTGGCATAACTTGAGTAAAAAGTAAGTTATTTGCTTGAAATTTGTTATACAGGTTACTTTCTGACCAAAGTAGATTGCTATTGAAAATGGGCGAAATCGGTTGATAATCATAAGAAAGACTTCTTCGTCCATTCGCACCACGTGTGCTAGCCAGCGAAGCCGCTGGGTTTTAAATCGCTGAACTATGCCGACGTCTGCGTAAAGCTCGTACAGCTCATCATTATATCTTCTTCGGTACTCGCCGTCGCCAACTTTTAGGGGTCCATAAATCTTTAGAAGAATTTTTCTCTCGGGCTGTTTGCAAGATTTGGCGTATTGTAAAAATCTGGTCGATGACAGATTTACCAGGTCTGAAGCCACACTGATAAGGTCCAATCCGTCCGTTTACGCCAGGCTGCAGTCTTTCGCACAATACGCTTGATATGACCTTATATGCGATACTCAAAAGGCTGATTCCACAATGGTTAGCGCAGTTTGCGGTATCGCCGCTTTATTGTTATATAGTAATTCGCACCACGTTATAGTCGAGTTGTGGAACTTCAATTCTATCGTCTTCGATTGTGGGGTCGAGCTCGTCCTCTTCTCTGAATTGTTGCTCTGTTCCTTCGTTTAAAACGGCAGAGAAGTGATACCTCCATAACCATAGTACACTCTGACATCTACCACCAGGTCGCCGTTGTCATTTCTACAGGAGTTTGCCCCGGGTTTAAAACCTTCCGTCATTTGTCGAATTTTTTGATAAAATTTTCGGGCGTTGCTTTTGCTGGCTAGCATTTCAAGGTCTTCGATTTCACGCTTTTCCGCTTCCCTTTTCTTCGCCCTGAAAAGCCGTCTCGCTTCCCTCATCATCTCGCGGTAGTGTTTACACACGCTCCTCGTTGCATTCGCTTTTATCGTTGCCTTATAGGAGTCGTCCTTTCTTTTCACTGCGTCTTTGCACTCTCTATCATCGTACCAGCTGTTTTTTGCACTTGCCGGAATCCAATTACTTCTTCAGCTGCGGTACGAAGTGCTCCGGAGATATTTGCCCACTGCTCGTGCACTCCGCTGGGTTGAGTTGTGCTTTCAGAGAGCAGGTGTGCGAGTCGTTCTGCGAAATCATTGGCTGTTCGTTGTGACTTTCGTTTTTTGTGGTACCTCTTTTGTTGTACTTAGGCGGGTACGAATCTTGGCTTTTACCAAGTAGTGATCTGAGTCGATGTTCGGACCCCGTATCGTACGTACGTCCATAACGCAGAAGTATGCCGTCCGTCTATCACAAAGTTATCGATCTAGTTGCGTGTTTCGGTCAGATCAAAATATTCGCGTGCGAGGATGCAAGAACTGTCGCACTGTATAAGGCAGCAGTTGTCGTCGACTGGAAGGACATTCCTGCTCGGCCAAGGGCAAGGGCATGGATTCCTGCCGTCCCTGCAGAACCCGAGAATATTCTTGAGATGCTGCAGGTCTGGAATCCGTCTCTCCCGACGCAGGATTGGGGCGTCATCTGGTCGATGATGTGGTTGGGCCCAATAGACAGGTGGTTATCACTCTGAATAAGGAGGCGCTCGAGCCCCTTAAACGGTGCAACGGACGAGTGCATTACGGCTTGGGTCAGATCGTGATCCACGTATACCGTGGCGATGCACAGCGCGCTGCTATTCCGGACGCTCCGGAGGACTCGGAGATCGAGGCATCGGAAGGGGAAGCAGAGGAGTCCGACGCGGAAAGTATGTTATCCGCCACGTCAAATTGCGATGGTGCTGCGAACAACTCGGCGATAGAAGAAAGCCTGCTTGACGAAGAAGGCCTCGACGTCACGATCGTGGCTAAACCTGAGCACACTAACGTTGATGCTGCTTCAGACAGCAGGGTTCCCGCCACGCCAAATCGTGCAGGTGCTCTGAACAACTCCTCGTTGAGAGACAGCCCCCGGAACAGGCCAGACCTCGACGACACGCTGGCGGCAGGGATGTCTGAGCTCTCTCATGTTGGTGGTGCTTCAGATAAATCTGCACAAATCTAAAGCAGCCTCGGCTGTTTTAAGCAGTCGTCTTTCTAAAGGCGACGTAGACGTGGTCCTTATCCAAGAGCCCTGGGTCAAGAGCTCTAGTATCTGTGGATTGGGGACTAAGGGGTACAAGCTCATCCAAGCCAATGATGAGGGCAAGGTCAGAACCTGTATTTTGGTAAAGTCTGAGCTAAACACCTTTCTATTACCCAACTACTCAAATGGTGACGTTACAGCTGCCAGCTTAACAGTCGGCAGCACCAGCCTAACGATGGCGTCGGTCTATATGCCCTATGACGCCGAAGAACCTCCTCCACAAAAGGAGGTGAAAGATCTGGTGGATAATTTCTGTACGGGCCATCTTATTATTGGAGCTGACGCTAATGCTCATCACGTCCAGTGGGGAAGCTCCGATATTAACGCTAGGGGCGAGTCTCTGTTTGACTACCTACTAACAACTAACCTGGTGGTTTGTAACGTGGGTAACGAGCCTACTTTTATAACTAAAGCTCGTAGGGAGGTTATATACCTCACTGTTTGTAGCGAAGGCGCTTATGAGTGGGTCAGAAAATGGCGTGTTCTTGATGAGCATTCATTTTCTGACCATCGGTACATAGAAATTGTGTTAGACTTTATTGTTGAGCAGCCAGTTATGAAACGAAATCCACGCAACACTAACTGGCAGCTACATAACCAAATATTAGCTAGGTGGTATCACAACGGGCCTTTTATTACTGGCCTAGGTGTGCCTTTGCGGCAGCCACTTCTACCTACCTACCTACCTTGCGTGTTTTCCGATCTGACGATAGCCATGTTGCTTGATAGATATTTTAAAACCTTTATATTAAGTCGCTTTCTTGTTTGCACCACCTTTTTCATACGAAATTTCGGAATTTTGCAAAGTCTTTTTAGGCAGCTTCCCGTTGAGCCAGACACTTGAAACTTGGAACATAGTTCGGGGCTCTGTGACAATGCAATGTGAACGAAAAAAGTATCCGCTAGGTGGCGCACGGATCAAGGAATACGGTAAATTCATTTAAAAATTCAAAATTTGGGACGCATATTTGAAGAACTTCCCGGTAAGCTAGATTATTGAAAATTTGCATACATATGAACAATTAAAGACAATACAAACTGTTGTACAAGAAATTCCGCTAGATGTCACACTGGCCGAGATAATTACAAAAAATATGAAAAGAGTCCTGGAATTTTGCTATCGATTTTTAGTAACTTCCAGTTAGAGACTTCAAACTTTACACATTTTTCACAGCCCCATGACAATGCAATGCCTCATCAAAACAATTCCGGTAGGTGGCGCCCGGATCGAGATATTTCGAAAACTAATTTCAAGTTGAGAATTTTGTGATCGACTTTTGACCAACTTCCAGGTAACCTAGGAACTTGAAACTTGGCATCAATTGAGGGAACGGCGACACTACAAATAGTAAAAATCAAAATTCCGATAGATGGCACGCTGGTCTATATAATTGCAAATCTTTAAAACAAAGGGGGAACCTTGCGATCGAATTTTGAGTAACTTCCCCGTAAGCTAGAGACTTGAAACTTGACATGGCATTTCTGCTCTGAGTTGCTCTAAGTAGCTCTATTTCTATTTTGACAGCTGCCCTGCTCTACTCTGCTCTAACCTGCTCTGAACTTCTTTTTGGTCAGTAAACAAATCTCATGTCTTTTTTTAACGACAAATTTGCTGAGGCTTTTTGACAGCATTCATATAAAGGTTGTCTTTAAAATTTTTTTGTATCATCTTTTTATTTATGCTTAAAGCTGGTGCTGGATAGGACCATATTTCGTGCACAGGCGAAATCAATCAGTCCGTATCCATTTGGCGAAGTCTCTTCATGGAGCTTAACTTTCCGAAGGTGGAGCCAAATACACCCTCTTTGCCCACCCTGGCGTTAAAGTCACCAAGCACGACGTTGATATCATGACGAGGGCAGCGCTCATAAATTTCTTCTAATTTCGCGTAGAATGCGATGTTCAATGGCTATTCAGAGGATACAAAGTGTAAGAGTAGGTCGCCTCCCCGGGGTGCACGGTAACTCTAAATGACCTAATTGGCCTACATGGCTAGTTTCTTGTATTGCCGGTTCTACGAGAACGGTACCAGTACTTGCGCTGTACCCATCGTGCCGAAACGACCCCTGCCGTTTTCTTATATCGACCCGGCCAAAAGCAATACACTCGGGGTGGCCCTGTCTGACATTTAGGCAGGGCTACACCTCGCTACAACAACAACAACAATAAGTGGACGTAGTGAGCTGCTTGGACCGCACATAGAAGAGTCGCACATAGAAGAATCGCTCTGGCCATTCCCAGTTGAATGGCGGTCAGAAGATTTCCCCACTTGTTTGGACTTCCACACACGATTCCATCCTCCAAACACACGATCCCATCCCTAAACAGATTAAGAATTTTAAAAGAAGTTTCCCAAATTTTTGATCAAATATTTCGTGTTTTGAAGCAGCTGTCAATTTTCAAGTCTCCAATATCCTGAATTTTAAATAAAATGTCCGTATACCTCGACCAGTCACGCAATTGGAACGATGTCCAGATTTTAAAGCTCTAGCTCAACGGAAAGCAACCCAAGAAAACTTGGTAAGATACCGATATTTCGTAGGGATATATCTTATTGTTTTAAAGAGTTCAATTTAACACAAACACACACAAAATTTGTTTATATACACCTGCAAATGACCTTAAGACGGACTTTTCTTTCAAACTTAAGCGCAATTGCATGTATGTTCTTGACAAAAACTAAACACCCGCCACCTTAAGGCGAAATTAAGTAGAAATTACTTGCTCCCGTCGCATAAGTGCCCACTCTCACACACCTACCCACGATCTTATAAGCAATTACCTTGGATAATTAATTTAATGTTGTCATAATAAATAATAAGTCTTGCAGTAGGTTTGTGTGTAGTTGATACTCGGGTTTGCGAGAGAAATCTAAAGAAGGATAGTGCAAGGCTTTTATTAAGTTTCCTCTTAAGTAAATTGTAGAGAACAATTGAAATAAACAAGTGACTCATGCTCTTTATTTTTATGTGAGAAAAAATGCATTCGCACAAACCAATCTCCGTATAGCACCGGACGATGCCTTAGATTTTAATATTTATAGAGTTCGCACTTTTAGTGTACGAGAAAAAGTAGCGGAATCAAAAAAAAAAAATGTTTAAGCATCAAGTATTCGCTAAAAGCGAAAATATTTATCTACTTCCACAGCATTTGACTTTGACTCTGACGCTTACGCTTTGACGCGGTAGAAGGGAGAGGCTTAGTGGTTTCTTAAAATAAAAGTGGAACACTCTTTGCATTGCTCTTACTTAATCACCGACAGGTGATGAATGAGAAGACGCATTTTAACATTGAGTGGAAAACACTCCAACATACCCACACAGCTAACACAACCCACAACCGTTAAGCAGCTGAAACAAATGCTAATGAAAATTACATTTCCAGCTGCTGCGATTTGAATAAAGTTTTCCATTACGAAAAAGAAAGATGTAAAAAATATGCTCAAGGACTCTGCATTTAACTTCTGGCTCCATTTTACGTAAATATGTAAATAGCAACACGCCTCGAGCGGGTTCTGGTTTTTATTCGCTTTTCATCAATTTAATTTTTCAAACTATTTATGTTGCTTGTCTAATTGACTTTCTTCTCTGCCACTCTCATTTGCATGGTTAATTTGATTTTAATTAAATGCTTAATTGGTTTGCTGATACTATTTAAGTGATTTTCAAATATATACTATAATAAATACTTAACATTAACATTCTAAAAATCAACCAATCAATGCCATAAGTGTGAGCTTTTGCTCTGATACGCTACCCGAATAAGGATTAAAAGGAATTCAGAAACTTGATTAAGTGTGCATTTCTCTTCTGTGATTGATGCTTGAACGTGATTGACGTTAGTCGACTTTAGCCTACTTCTGCTTCTATACTTACCGCAGCACACACCCACAAATTCGACGAAGAGGTTTGAAATATATAAATATGTTCCCGGGTGATGGAGTTTTGATCATGCTTTTTTTCGAAGTTGATATCAGCTTTCCAAAATAGATTTTCAAAACATATGGATCACTAACGCGAAAGAAAAATACCAAACGAAGAATCAAGTGACATAAACCTGTTTGGCTGTTACTTCTCGATATATCGAGCAAAGTTTTCAATTTAAAATTTGGGATAGTGTTCGATATACGGAGAAATAAATAAAATGTCGTTAGATGGCAGCCGTAGGTGCCTGAAAATATCTTCGTTTGTATACGGCTGAAAATACATTTAATTTGTACGTATATCGACATATAACTAGGTCTAAACAGCGATAAACTCAAAAAATCAAAATGTTCAAAAAACTCGAAAAACTGGCTGCTGCTCCCATATATCCCAATGGCATTTAAATTTTTAACAGCCCTTTTCTCGCTGAGTAGTATAACTATTAGTTAATCGAGTATACAGATCGGTGGGTATTGATTGGGAGAGCATACTATGCATAGCTCAAAATTTAAGATTTTTGAATTAGCTCCCTTTAGATCTAGCCAAGTAGAAAGTCTTAACCGCCTAAGCGATTTTGGCTGTTGCCTATCAAAGCCTTCATCCTTTTTAGCGATAACTGACGCCAATTGGAAACCCCAAGGGAGTTCAAGTCATCCTACACCTGTTGTTTCCATCTCAGTCGAGGCCTCCCCCTTTCTCTGCTGCCGAATTAAGGTGACGATAGGACAACCTTCTGTACTGGAGCTTCTTTGTCCATTCGCATAACATGACCCAGTCAGCTTAGCCTTTGGGCTTTAATTCGCTGGACTATGGTCAGGTCTGCGTAGAGCTCGTACAGCTCATCGTTAAATTTCCTTCGATACTCGCCATTGGCATCACGGTAAGGACCATAAATCTTCCGGAGAACTTTTCTCTCAAATACTCCAAGGGCCATCTCAACTTCTCTTGACATTGTCCATGAATCTGAGCCATCAGGACAGGCATGATGAGAGACTTATATAGCGTGATCTTTGTTCTTCGAGATAGGACTTTACTTCTCAATTGCCTACTCAGTCCAAAGTAGCACTTGTTGGCAAGAGTGATTCTCCGTTGGATTTCTAGACTGATATTATTTTCGGTGTTAATACTGCTTCCCCAATAGACGAAGTCCGTCACAGCTTCAAATTTGTAACTATCAACAGTGACATGGCTGCCAAGGCGCAGGTGCGCCGATTCTTTCTTTGATGACAGCAAATACTTCGTCTTGTCCTCGTTGACCGCAAGACCCACTTCGCTTCCTTATCCAGCCCAGAGAAGGCAGCGTTTACGGCGCGGTTGTTAAGGCCAATGATATCAATATCATCGGCATACGCCAGCAATTGCACGCCCTTGTAATAGATTGTACCGTTGCGGTTTAGCTCTGCTGCTCGAATTATCTTCTCCAGCATCAGATTGAAGAAATCGCACGAAAGGGAGTCGCCCTGTCTGAAGCCTCGTTTGGTTTCAAATGGCTCAGAGAGATCCTTCCCGATTCTGACGGAGCTGTTGGTATTGCTCAACGTCATTTGGCAAAACCGTATAAGCTTTGCAGGGAAGTCAAATTCAGACATGGCGGCATACAGACAACTCCTTTTTGCGCTGTCAAAAGCGGCTTTGATATCGACAAAGAGATTGTGAGTGCTATGGATACACACAATAAATCTTCTTTAATCAGATCCAAATTTTACCCTGACACACACAACATTGAAGATTAGCATTCCACCATCTCGGCGCCATCTAGCGTCCAATCCGTCATTTTGGTTGTATTTCTTGCTGTTTAAAGCTGGATGGCACCCATAATTGTTTATTTATCGGCGATATCCAGCGGTCACTATCCACACACTATAGCGACATCTAGCGACATTTGTTTCATTTCGTTGTGTTTCTGGCTGTTTTTGTTTATTTACCGGCGCTAGATGTCACCGATACTCTGAACTTCTTTCATTTGGTTATGTTTCTTGCGGTTTTTGTTTATTTATCTGAAGAGTGTGTTTCTGTGCTCTTATATCTACTCAAATCTCCTTCATTTTTGGGTATTTATAATGGAGATTATGCTCAAGTTAATTCCCAAAACCGCAGTTAATTACGGATTTGCGCTAATGTGTCCGAGATATTGGTTGATATAAGAAGGAAAGTAAAATGGGGTTAGGTGGCAACCCTAGGTAACATCCTACGTGAAAACCTTTTCGTTGGTATACGACCGACAATACCTTTCATTTAATGCCCATATTTGCATATCTTGCTAAATATTTAAAAACAAGTAAGTTCGGTGGCGTAAGACGCTTGAAATGGCAACACACAAGGAAACAGCCTTGGATCTTTGATCCAAATCGCTTCAGCAGTTCCCTAGATATACGGTTAACAATTCGAGCCTAAATTTTAAACTTTTCTGGACTACATATGCATATGACCAAACCAAATTTGGTTTCAAATTTAATATAGACCAGTTTTCAAGAAAATTGGCTAAATAAATGGGGTTTCAATTTTAAACCAGAAATGTTTTTACAATTTTTCTGTCCGTTGGCTGAGATTTGAACCAAGACTCTTTTTTATCATGCCCGTCTGCTCTTCGCAAACATAAATGTTGTGGGCAAAATTCAATCGAAAATAAATGAAAACAAAACAAAAATTGTAGACCGAAAAGGTTTTAATTTTAAATCGAAAAGTTTTAATTTTCAGACCAAAAAGTTTTAATTTTAAACCGAAAAGTTTTAAGAATAAAATAAAATTAAAAAATTGGCACTTGGCACTGCCCTACCGCTGAGCTATACCGCACACAAAGTTTTTGAGGGCAAAATTGAATTACTTTCGAAAAAACAAAAAACAAAATTTTGACTGCTTTTCATTTAGATCTTAAATCGAAACCAAAAGAAATTGAAAATCTTTGAAGGCATTTGGAAAGTTTAAAATATTCTAAAATAAAGTTAAAAATCGCTTAAATTTTAGACGGGGTTAAAACTTAAGCTCATTTTTTTAACCGAGTAGTAGTGGATATACAAAATATTTATTTCCAAATGGCTGGTGCGCCATCTGTTGGATGCTAGACACACTAAAAGTTTTCATTTACGCAGCCTTATTTCCTATTCGAATTCCACCCTCTATAATAAAAACCCTAAATTGGAAATAAAAACATAGCATCGCTTTCTAAGAAGTTAACTTCAAATCGCCCCCTGGCAGTATTTTGACAAACTCTCCGAATGTATTTCTATAATGAAAGACTTATCAACAAAACTATAGGTCAGACCTTGGACCAGAAAAATCCCAAACGTGTTGTCTTATAGGGCTGATACATTAGCGCTAATTCCGAATTAACTCCGCTTTTTGGAACTACCTTGGGCATAGTCTTCTTTATAAACTCCCAAAAATGAAGAAGATTTGAGCAGATATCATAACGATTTGACCGCTACTGTCAACGATAAATAAACAAAAATAGCAAGGACAACTAGCAAAATTACGATATTACCGCTGTTGGACACTAGAGTCACCAAAAAATAAACAATCCCCAGCGACATCTAGTTTTAAATAGCAAGTACTACAACCAAAGAACTAGATGGCGCCGATTGTTAACCTGCAATTTTGAGTGTGTCAGGGTAAAATTTGCATCTGATTAAAGAAGATTTATTGGAGGTAATCTCCGTGTGTGTATCCGTAGCATTACTGAGGTAGCTCACGAATAGCATAGTTTTAAAATTATAACAATAGGATAATATGTAGTTCCGGGTAGACCCTATTGGAATATTGAATCGAATTTTATTCAGCCATTATGGACAGTCAATGAGGCCATTAATAACAATATCTTAAGTGAATGATAGGCAAAGTACTTATAGATTAAAGGTTTAGGGAAAAATAAAGCTAGCAGTGTAAGATGGTATAGGATCTAAAAAGTTAATCGATACTGGGCATATTTGAGAAAAACTTTTTGAATTGAATGAGTATGTAGGGAACAAAAAACTTAGTGGCATTAGAAAATTTTTCATGGACTATTTGACCGATGGAATAATTTATTTTTAAATTATTCTATTTTTGTTATTAACGAACAAACTGAGCAACAACTCACAAACAAACAATACCAGCTACCGTGATTGCAATTTCGTTCTTGCTAAAGAACTAGACGTACGGCTTTGTATTTGTTGTTAGAAACTTTTCATTTTTCCCTTTATAGTGGTCATTGAACCGAGGAGAAATTAGGAATTTCTAACCGCAGCGTGTCATACTAGTTACACCAACACTGCTTGTTTGATTTCGTGGGATAATTGCTACTATGTTCGTTAATACGTGTATATTTTTTGTTATTTTTTTTTTTTTTTTTTTTTTTTTTTGTATATGTATGATCAATCAGCAGCGACATCTGTAGCTTGCGATGTATGACTAGGGCTTTTAAGCTGCATCCTCTGTTACGATTTTTACAGCGCCACGAGTCCTTGGCTATAATATAAAAGCTTGATGTTATGGTCATGTTATTGTACAGTATAAAATTTTTCATGGACTATTTGACCGATCGAATAATAAAAAAAAAAAAAATAACATCAAAAATATACACGTATTAACGAACATAGTAGCAATTATCCCACGAAATCAAACAAGCAGTCTAGTTCCTTAGCAAGAACGAAATTGCAATCACGGTAGCTGGTATTGTTTGTTTGTGAGTTGTTGCTCAGTTTGTTCGTTAATAACAAAAATAGAATAATTGAAAAATAAATTATTCGATCGGTCAAATAGCCCATGAAAAATTTTCGACTGTACAATAACATGACCATAACATCAAGTGGCATTTCCTCTTAAAAAACCTAACATGGAACTGCTTGCCCAGCGATACAATCAATTCACAATAGTTAATATTGAAGCATAGTATTATTGTAATAACATAAATCTCATTGGCATACTTGCATAAGTACTTGTGGTTTTTCCGTTTGTGTGTAATTTAGTACATTTTCTGATATTTGATTGAAATTTTTCAAAGAAAATAATTTCGTCCCTAACAATGCGCACCTGTACATAATTCTGCATTTGGAAATGTGGAAAGCTAATTTTATTTTCTCATTTTATAACTACCTTTACGAACATGCAAAATGCTAAAAGGAAAATATATAATGAAAACTGCAACAATAATTTCCATTTTCCCATTGCTAGTCATTGCATTTAGCATTCGAGGCAAAACCTCTAATACTATTAAAATTTTCATTAACAATAGACGTAGACTTTTGCCAAAGGCTCGGCGTATTTTTCCCCCTTTTTTGCATTGTCCAACTCAATGGAAAATATACCTTTTTTAAAATCAAGTAACTAAGCATTTGCCCACCTGGAGCTGGTCCAATTACAAAATTCCAATAACACAGCAAACAAATGCAACAACAAAAGCCACTTACAACACCTGTGGTCTCTGTGATGACCGTTGAGTAACATCCTTTGCCACTTTATATTTAGCTTATAGTCAGTGGGTGAAAAACTTCAAAATGATGCCAATGGAATCAAATGTGATGTCTGTGTGTATGAGTTCAGATGTTAGGGTGCTTGAAACGACGCGTTTCAATGAAAGTCCTGGCAGAAGAAGTTGGTTACGCTAGTTACTAGTACCTTATTAATATAACATTTGCATGAGAAAATCCGATGGATAAGGTTTCTAGACTGGGCGGAGCTCCTTCAAAAATAATAATGAAGAAACACTCCCTCTTACGCGCAATCCACTCGACTATAGCGAATGTTAATGTCAATATATCTCTTATGGACTACGCTTCTAGAATCTAATGTGGGGTTCATGCTGCATTAAACATGCAGCGTTTTGCATTTTCGGAAATGAGCTTTCGAAAAGCTTTCATGCTGCTGCATTTAGTAAATGCACATTTGGCTCATGTCGAATCACGGTCACGGTTGCCGTATTGGTCCATTTTGGACCAAAATTGGTCATTTTTTTAAGGTTTGGTCCACTTTTTTCAGATTTGGTCCTTTTTGAACGATTGTAAGCCGGTTTGTCCGTGTGCACAACATCCGTGGACAGATTTAACAGCACAGAGAATTTTGGTGGTACAGCCAATACTGACAACAATTGCCATCTTGAGCAATCAACTTTAACGCTCACTATAAATGTATAGGCCAGGGCCTGGATTCTCTAACTGTGAGTTTTGAAATGTACACTTTTTTCCCATACATTTTAAATGATAAAAATTTGAAATTTCAAAACTCACAGCTAGAGAATCCAGACCCAGTTCATGCTATCTTATCTAAGGATGGAGAAAAATTGGAGAATTGTGTTGGATATCAACTTGAGAACTATACACTTTTTCAAAGGTTGGAGAAAAAGTTGAGCCATGTTTGCTGGGAGGTTTCACAGTTAAATATGGATTCGCAATTTTATTTAAGTTATTTAATTGAATTTTTACTTCATTAATTGTTGTGGCCTGCGCTAGGAAAGGCAACAAACCTAAATCTGTTAGGAAAAGTCCACAGATCGAGCATGATCTGTATAAGCGGGGCGTTAAGAACAACGCCCAATGAAGCTCTCCAGGCCATTCTTGGCTTTTTGCCACTCGATCTGGAAGGGTACCGGGCAGCAGCAGCATCGGCTCTGCGTCTAAGGGAAACGTCCGTCTGGAGCACAGATCGGTGTGCGACCACAACAGTCGGAGATTGTTGTTTTAGAATAAACATTCCCAGCAGGGAAGACTGGGAGAACATAGATCGGTGTCCCGCTACTAATGGCGGCACTTTTATATACACCGACGGCTCGAAGTTAGACGGCAGAGTCGGAGGAGGGGTTTACTCAAGGGATTTGGACCTAGAACTCTCCTTTAGACTACCTGATCACTGCAGCGTCTTCCAGGCGGAAGTTTCTGCAATCATGGACGCCGTGACTTGGATAGGTAAACGCACCATCGGACAGGATATCTGTATTTTCAGCGACAGCCAAGCGGCCATCAAATCCCTTGGCTCTTACTCGTTCAACTCTGAACTGACGCTCAGCTGTCGTCGATCTCTTCAAGAGATGGCCCAACAGAACCGCGTGAACCTCACATGGGTCCCGGGACACAGGGACATTGAGGGAAACTGTAGGGCAGACGAACTTGCCAGGCAGGGCACGACCAAGCAGATTCTTCAAGATAAAGAGCGCATAGGTATGCCGTTTGCCACGTGCAAGCTAATGCTGAAGGAGCATACACTCCGCGAAGCCAACGAAAGATGGCTACAAGCCCCAGGGTGCCGGATATCCAAGCAAACCTGGCCAAAATGCGATCTTAAAAGATCTAGACACATATACGCCCTAAAAAGGAAGGAAATCTCCATATTAATAGGTGTTTTAACCGGGCACTGCCTTATTGGTAGGCACGCAGCAAGGCTAGGCGTTCCCTACCGACGATGCTGCAGGAGTTGCAAAGATGATGAGGAAGAGGAAACGGTGGAGCATCTCATCTGCAACTGCCCGGCCTTAAGCGGAGCGAGAAGGCGCTCTCTGGGAGTTCCCTTCCTGGTTAGCTTAAGCCAGGTCGCGGAGCTAGACATAAAGGACTTGATGGCCTTCATCAAGTTATCAAAATGGTTCGAGGAGGGGTAGCGGTGTCGGTTAGGAGTGTCAGTCCCGGGTTTCGGCTATATGGAGAGTCCCAACAGCACTGGGATTTTCCATATGGCCGGGCCCCGGGACTGACTTTCCTAGTGTTTGGTGGTATCACAACGGGCCTTTTATTACTGGCCTAGGTGTGCCTTTGCGGCAGCCACTTCTACCTACCTAATTGTTGGAATACGAAATTTTCATATCTGACCACAGGTTAACTCACCAACGTTGGGCAGTTAACCTTAGGTTAACTCAAAATGAAAATTGGAAATCTGTGGAGCGTAAGTTACCCAGCCACTGTGAAATCGGCCTTTAAAGTAAATAAAACAATTAGGGAACTCCAAATTTGGGTGAAATCCAATCTATCTGCGTGTAGATTTTTTTTTTTATATATTCAACAAGAAATTTAATTTTTTTTTAATATTTCAAAAAAATCAATAGGGTGCGTTTTTTTTAATGTACACAACAAATTTGGTCCTTTTGGGTTTACTATGAAATTCATAATTACCTTCGTTGTATTGCTGAAAATATTAGATAACGTCGCTCCTTGCCAGAAGCTTACATGAATTATTATTTTTGAATTATCATTTTATTCAAGATGTTTATATAACATAGATCATTAACCCTAGAATGGTAATATACGTAAATTTTACGTGTATGTCTCATAAAAAGTGCCGTTACAGTTTACCGCAGTTCCGTATAGCTGTGAGCACTCGGCAGTGCTTTCTTCATTTTATTGTTTCATTAAAAAGTGAATAATTAATCATTTGTCAGTTCCTGGTTCGCTTTTATCGTTCTTACAAAAAAAGTGTGTACGTAAATTTTACGTAGTCTTAGCATTAACGTATGTATTATTATCCAAACTTTCTATACAATTGAAGAACAGTTTCTGTGATAAACCTAATAAAACGCAATTACTTTAACTTTTTCACCAAAAGGCGAACTTTATACTTAAAACTTTGTAACTATTTAAAAAAAAGGCGGACAACTACCTCTTTTTGAATACATAATGAAGCTGCCCTGTGTGGTGAGCATCAAATTAAAATATTCGACGGATGTATGTAGAAATTCTTATTATTTAGTTTTAAAAACAAAAAAACTTTGTACTTTCATTTAATAAAATCAACACAAAAGAAAAACAGGTTTTTATTAAACATTTATCTAAAATTACTGCCGCAAACGGTGTAGTACGTAAAATTTACGTATATTAGCATTAACGTAGGGTAAAACTGTATTACGATTCTAGGGTTAAATAGTTTATCAAGAGGACTAAATGACTAAAGGTCGAAAAAATGGTACATTCATGTTTCTGGCAACTGACGACGATATAAAAGCTATTTTATATACTAATTAAAACAATAATAAATTCTCGTTTCGGTCCTTTTTCTCAAAATCCACCGTTTGATTTGGAGTGGCAACCGTGATCACGGTTGCAATTTTATTAGGTTATGAGCACGTGTACAAAATGTTACACTTTTTACATTTGGCCGGTTTAAATGGTGTCAGAAACATCAGTTCACTTGCAGTTTTACTTTTTTGAAGTTAACTTCTTAGGCGGCGGTATAAAGTTTTGTTTGAGAGTAAAATTTTAAAAAATGGATGATGATGCGGAAATTATGCAACGGAAATATAAATTGTAGCCGACTTTCAGGCGTATGTTGCAGGCTCTAAGGCGTAGGGGATTTTCACCACAATGTTTGCTGTGCAAATCAAATAGGAGGTGAAATTCTAGGATCTGCACAAATTGTAATAGTTCGGCCTAGCACAATTCATGGGTGTTGCCATTTATGGCGGTTTACAGGGTTGACACCTATCCAATTTTTTTTTTAATATAGAGCTAGATATGCCAATATGGGTATCAAATGAAAGGTATTTTCGATCGTATTCCAAGTAAGATAATTTCCAGCAGGGTTGCCACTTAGGGTCGCCACCTAACCGCAATTTATTTATTTTTTCGTATACTTCAGGAACTGCTGGGCCGATTTGTATATAATTTGGCATATAGGCAATTTGATTCATTTTTATATTGCCACATGGGTCGGTTTACAGCGTCGCCACCTTTCTCAATTTGTTTTTAAATATTGAGCAAGATATGCCAATATGGGTATCAAATGAAATGTATTTTCGACCGTATTCCAAATATGATGATTTGAAGCAGCGTTGCCACGGGAAGGCATGGGCCTAATTATATGCGTAGTAGAAGCAGACGTCCTGTCTTAATGTAAGCTCTCTGTCCCCTCTTCTCAACTCTGCTTTCTATCTTTCTTCGCTTTCACACTATCTCCCTCAATTTTTCTCTTCATTTCCCTCGCCCCTATTCCCCTACATATATCCATATTCTACTACGCCCCTCTTCCCTTATATCCCATTTTTATTGGCCCCTGTTAATTTAGGCATAATAATAAAAGGTAAGCAATTGCTTTTTTTTACCTTTTGCTTGAATTTCAATGTTAAAAAATCCAAGCAATTGCTTTTTCTATAAGCATTTGCTATTTCTATAAGCAATTGCTATTTTCATTCAGCATTTGCTTATTTCTATAAGCGATTGCTGAATTCCGAATGAATAAATGAAGCTTTTGCTATTTTTTGGTAGCATTTGCTTACGAAATCAGTTTTTATTCGACTTTTCTTCGCGCAACATTCAACTATGGCACAGTTTTTTGCATGTTCGTAAATGAAAATACTATAATGTGCGAAGGAAATGTAAAAATTTTGACTTTCGGACAGCGTTGCCGTTTTGTGGGTAATTTGGGGATATAGGGATTTTTCTGCGGATTTTTCGAAATAAGGACAAAAAGCGAAATTAAAATTCTTTTAATAATTTTAATATACTGTATTTTTAGTTCATCAAAGAATTTATATTAGGTGATAGATAGCAAAATCCAAAACACGCCTTTTGATACCTAACCCAACATATTTCAAATTCTAATTTCCATATTTCTGAATTTAAGAAGTTAATTTCTTTCACGTGTACTGGCTACACCCGTTTTTTTTTTATATTTAATTTCATCACACACGCCCGAATTTGCAAGTTCTTCAACACAATAAATTTGACAATTGTTTACGAATGAAAGAGAATGAACGAATATCAAGCAACCAGTACCGCCTACTAAATTTTTTTAAGTTCGAATCCCCTTTTTTCTTTGAAGATTGCAGGGTTGATTCTGCATTTATAATGCTAAATGCAGATATAAAGTTGGAGGCCTAGCATGAACCCCACATAAGGGCCTCTGTGTACTAAGCCTCACAGTCACAATCTGGTACAAGCGTTTTGCATTAACTGCTGGGACATAATTTCACTGATTAAAAGAAAAAATTACACACGACAGGCAACTAGTTAAACTCCCTAGTTCAATTTAGGCTTTTATTTCATAGCCCAAAGGTGACTCAATTGCCACAAACGGTATAAGGGCGCAGGGCTGTTGGTGGCGTTTCTAAGCTATTATGTGCAGTGTCCATTGTTTTACCGAGACACCAAAATTGCTCTTTGATGAGTACTCAAATGCGATTTGTTTGTTTCAAATGGTTTTGCTGTTCCCGTAGCCTCAGTAGATATTGGCTTTTCTAGTTTATTGGACCATACTTTGTTCACAGTGGAACCGTTTATGAAAAATTGCTATCAAAATATTCTTAAAACTGTGACTTACTCTTTATACCAGAGACAGTGCACAGTTCCATCACCTGCTCTATTTTTAAATTGGTTTCAGGAAAAGGCTTCTATTTCTGGATCGATTTTCCTTTGTTGGCTGATGCCGTTTTCGGTTTCGATTGCGGGATCTCTTAAGCCTTCAACTTGGGATGTCTGTTTTTCGTTCAGATTCTATTCGAATATCGGTGTCGACTTTGGGCCTTCCAGCCTAGCCGGACAAAATAATTTAAGTGGAACTAGAGGTACGTCAATAAAAATTGGTGTACAGTTAAAAAGAAATTGATTCATGCAATATTTGCGTGAAGTATATAGTGCTGGAATTTTCCGTCTTGCGTAAAAATGCTTACTTCAAATTGAACAAACTAGCCGCATCATGGAAACTATAGATGTAGACCTTTTATTGCCTCTCAGAAGTTTTTCCTTCTCTAAACTTTACCCTCTAACTCTTTCTATTTCCATACCTCTCTAACTTTCAAGGAACTCTTTCTTTAGGTTAGGGCGGAAATACGACCCATTAGACACTTTTTTATTGAAGTATGTAAGCACATAAATGATAGGGCAATTCTCTGTTTCTGAAATATAATAAAAGCGTAGAAAGTTGTCCACCTTAATCTCATAATTTTTCCTCACGCAACAACAAAATATACATGTTAAAGATTTTCAATGGGTTATTCTTTTCCTACACCCATTGTCACGAAAAAAAAGTATAACTTTGATTTCGGCGTGTTAAAATATTTGACATGAAGGAGGGAGACAATTTTCAGCCTTTTCTGCGCTTTCTAGAGTTTGTTCTAGAATTTCCCCAGTATTCTAGCTTGTTTTTTTTTTATCTCCATAAAAAATTCACAAGGTCTACTATTTCGTGCTATTCGTTTTATGTGCTATATTTTAAAAAAAATGTATATGGGAAACCTTAGAAACAAAATACAAAATACAACGATATGACAAATGGACACTTTTGTGAATTGCCCAAATATTTCTATTATAACCTCCAATAAAAAATTTTACTAAAATATTAAATTTGTGTGTAACACTTTAAATTTGAAACCATTGTTCATAATAACGAAACTATATTTTTTTGTTACAGTTACTTTGTTGCGAAAATGTATTGTTTTACAGCCGCAGGACATGCGTCACTGGCAAAGCTGCTCACTAACTCAATGGTTCACTGGACACGAAAATTTTAAGAGCATGAAACCACTAATTACTCATACGCCCGAAAACACGCCCTTAAGCAAAGTAAGTAAGCAATATGCATTTGTTCCCAACACTGAGCAGATTTTAAAATTGAAATTGAGTTTTGCCAAATATTACTAAAGGTAAGAAGTAAGAAAGTAAGTTCGAACTTAGAGAGCAGTAAATTAAAAGTGCTTAAAACAAAACGTTGTTGGGGGAATCAAAAGAACAAGCTAGCGAAAGATCACAAAACAGAGCCTCGAGTATCACATGTAAAGATCTCCATGGAACAACAAGTGTGACTGCGGATATGGAAGCATTTTAACTTACCTTTATTCCATTAAGCACAGTATTGCGAACGTCATCTGTTGTAGACTTTATCTGTACCGACTCCATTTTCTTTAGAGTGGGCCAAAAAAAATCTATTTTCGTTTTTTTTCGAAGGGCATACAGAAATTCGTATTCGTGACCATAAATGCAGTACAATCTCCAAATATGAGTTTTTTATGTTAAAGGGAAAGTGTGCCTCATCGCCGTTTTTTTGTTTTCGTGAAAAGCTTCTATGTAAATGAACCAGTGGCGTGCTTTCCATATAAGCCGAAAAGCCCGGCTTGCTAGCTAATCCCCTATGAGCTACAATATGTATGTTCATTTGGCTTCTTAAAAGGATATCCGGTTTTTATTTCCCTGCCTGCCACCTACTTCCTAATAGCTGTTAATAGCATGGAAACATACCTGCAGCTTTTCCTGCCATTTACATAAAATTATTTCAGTGCGTGATGGCCATCTCTTACTTACTTACTTAAAACAGCCTTTAACCTCCTAGGCAATGACAGCCATCTCGCTTTTACTTATTGGCTTTTACGGGGCTTTCAAAACCAGTACGAATCTGCGTGCTGAAGCAATTGCTTTTTTTTTGAATTTGGAAGTAATTTTATATGAAACTTTGAAGCTGGCTTCTGGCTTCTGGCTGGTGTTACCGTACGCAATAAATGCTTACGATAAAACGAAAATGAAATTTGTTTATGTATGTATCTACAATTTTAAAGTGCAAAGCGCGCTACTATTAAGCATATGAAAAGGATGAAGGTGGGGTGGACGGGAAGAAGATTGTTCGAAATTTGATATGCATACAGTTTACACATATCGGTGCGTTTTAGCCTAAATAACATGTGTGCGAAGTTTTATTGTCCGATTCTTAGTTCAAGTTTTTGCTACCAGATTATACTAAGTTCGCAAGAAAGTGCAGTAAGGCTTCGAAAATTACATAATTTTAATATTTGGCTCATCTTTAAAAGAGTGTGTAGCAAATCTCCATCTTTGAATTTTTGAATGATAACAGGATTCTTTGCAAGGACGTTAAAAAAAATATTCACGAGAAAAAGGACATTGGAATTTCAAAAGTGTTTTAGATTGTGTGACAGTATGTTTTCTAGCAAAAATAATTTGGTGCACTTTTTGACATTTACCAGTTCCATTACCTGTTCTTGTATATGAAAAGAACAGGTAAGGGATTGAAATATCGAAATAAAATTTACGCTACTTTCAGGCCTGCGTGGGCACCTTTCATTTGATACCCATATTGTAAAATCAATTTCTGAGGTATGTTCGAAATTTGGGACAGTCCAATATACATAATTTTAGGGGGTTGTATCTATGGTCCGATTATAATTCATATTTGGCACGTATGTTTGATATACTATTAATAACTCTGCTGCAAAAAAATTAGATTAAGAACACCCGAATTTATGGTTCGTCTCCAACACCTTACAAAGGGGATTTGTCAAAATCAATATGTATGGATTATTAGAAGTAAAAATCTGTTGCAACTTAGCATGGCATTTGGTTATTTGTGTTTAATTTAAAAATTTTAGCGCAAGATTAATTCAAGTACTTATGATTTGAAATGGACTCAAAAATGTTGTCAGCCTTTTTCTATCTGTAGATATGTTTTCTCGATTAGACTGAGATGCAGCGAAGAATGGCCTGTTTCCAGTGCCGGATTCACCCTAAGGCAGAATAGGCAACTGCTTATAGGCCCCGAATAGACCCGGGGCCTCGTCCACCCACAAAAAAATATATATTCTAATGAACGAAAACTCTATTTGAAAACTACCAAAACTGCCAAATACCGGAATTTTTTTGATGAGAGATTGCATTGTCATCGGGTTCTGACAAATGTGACAAGTTTCAAAACTCTAGCTTAGCGGGAAGTTACTCAAAAATCTATCACAAGATTCCCCCTATAGTTATATTAATGCTCTCTGAGCGTGGTTTACTCTCTATTTGGAAGCGTCCGTTACTTAATTTATTCTTTAATCTCATCTTTCTTTCTTTTCGTATTTTCTCTTACTCTAATTAGTTTGTAAGCTTACTTATAAGTTTAGTCTTAAGATTGATATCGTACGCTTAACTCAAAGCTTAAAGAGCGCAAAACAAATTTAAACAAAATATATTTTTAAATAAAAAAAAAAATGAAATTATTCGAAATATCTCGATCCGTGCACAACCTACCGGAATTATTTTGATGAGGGATTGCATTGTCATCGGGTTGTGACAAATGAGTATAGTTTCAATTCTCTAATTCTCTAAAAATCGATCTCAAAATTCCAGGAGTGTTTTAATTTTTTTTTAAGATTTGCAATTATATAGACCAGCGTGCCATCTATCGGAATTTTGATTTTTACTATTTGTAGTGTCACTGTTGCCTCAATTTAATGCCAAGTTTCAAGTTCCAAGGTTACCTGGAAGTTGGTCAAAAGTCGATCGCAAAATTCTCAACTTCAAATTAGTTTTCGAAATATCTCGATCCGTGCGCCACCTACCGGAATTGTTTTCATGAGGGACTGCATTGTCATCGGGTTGTGACAAATGTGGAAAGTTTCAAGTCTCTAACTAATCTGGAAGTTACTAAAAATCGATCGCAAAAGTCCAGGAGTCTTCTAATTTTTTTTTTAAAGATTTGCAATTATTTAGACCAGCGTGCCATCTATCGGAATTTTGATGTTTACTATTTGTAGTGTCACTTTTGCTCCAATTTAATGCAAAGTTTCAAGTCCCTAGGTTACCTGGAAGTTGGTCAAAAGTCGATTACAAAATTCTCAACTTCAAATTAGTTTTCGAAATATCTCGATCCCTACGCCACCTACCGGAATTGTTTTGATGAGGGATTGCATTGTCATCGGGTTGTGACAAATGTGTCAAGTTTCAAGTCTCTAACTAAACTGGAAGTTACTAAAAATCGATCGCAAAATTCCAGGAGTCTTTTAAAATTTTTTGTAATTATCTCGACCAGTGTGACATCTAGCGGAATTTCTTGTACAACAGTTTGTATTGTCTTCATTTCTTCAAATGTGTGCAAATTTTCAATAATCTAGCTTACCGGGAAGTTCTTTAAATATGCGTCCCAAAATTTCAATTTTTAAATGAATTTTCCGTATTTCTTGATCTGTGCGCCACCTAGCGGATACTTTTTTCGTTCACATTGCATTGCCACGGAGCTCCGAACTATGTTCCAAGTTTCAAGTGTCTAGCTCAACGGGAAGGTACCTAAAAAGACTTTGCAAGATTCCGAAATTTCGTATGAAAAAGGTGGTGCAAACAAGAAGGCGACTTAATATAACGGTTTTAATAAAAAGCATGATAGAATGCGTCGGTTTTAGGAAAGTTTTTTGTACTTTTACAGACATACCTTTCGTTCGCACACTTTAGTGGGAAAACGGATCGGGAAAAGTTCTTTAAATGGAGCATGAAAACGGAAAAATATACAGTTTTTGCCAGATTTTTTTCCATTTACAGATGCGTTTACGGAAATTTTGCTGGCTGGGTCTCTACAAATATGGTCCTGCCATTTTTTCTCCTAGAGCAACTAGTTCTAAGATATCGTAAAAGTTCGCTCTGGAAAATATATGAGAATATATGCCACGTACAGACTTTTCAGTATTTTTCTCGAAAACTTTAGTATACCTAGCAAAATTTTCACTAACCGTTTATTTGTCACGAAGTTTCTTATCGACAATGAAAATAGTTATTTTGGTAAAGCCCATAGTTTTCGAGCTAGATCCACCTTTTCTCCATGAATAATATAAAAAAACTACGAGTCTGGTAAATTTAGTTTATCTTGTATAAAAAAAAAATCAAACAGAACCAATTTTTTGTCAGGAGCCTAGTTTCACGCCCAGGAAGAAATCTGCAAAAGTCCCCATCGATACCATTTGGCATATAAAAGTTATTCGGGGACAAAAAACGAGATAAATCCAAGTAGGAGGGTCTTTTGTTTAATTTTCCTCGACTTTTGCCCCCAAATAACTTTTTTATTTTTAAGCTCTCTACAAAAATTTCGGTCTGTGGGAATTTTTGTTATACAAGATAACTCAATTTTTCCAAACTAGTATTTTTGGATATTATGGATGGACAAATGGTGGCTCTAGCTCGAGAACTATAGGCTTTACAAAATAACTATTTTCATTGTCGATGGGGAACTTCGTGACAAAAAAACGGTAAAACAAAATTTTTCTACGCATGCTAAAGGTTGCAATAAAGATCCTGAGAATTCCGTACGTGGCATATACATATGTATTTTCATATAATTTCGACCGCTTCGATAAGGGCTTACGCAAGGAAGCATGACATAAATAACCACCAATAAGTCGGCGTAGATTATGATTGACCGTCGAAAAATCTATAGGTGTATTCCCCACAATAAATGCCAAAATGTTACTTTGCTGTCAAATATTCCATTTTCATTATGGGTTCTTAAAAAAATGCATTATCTAGGGGCCGCGACAGGATTTTTGCCTACGGCACCCGAAGGTGTTAATCCGGCCCCGCCCGTTTCTAGTCTTCTATAAAGAGCATAAACATATAGACCCATTCATTCTCATTAAAAAGATTTTGTATGTCGTACGGAATAAATTCAATTTTAAAACTTTATTATTGATTTCTAAAGATATTTATAACGCATAAACAAATTAAAATATTCGAAAGGGTGAAAAATTTATGCTTTGGAAAATTACTTTTTGAGACCCATTGAAGGAATCAATACTTGCATACATGTACAACATATTAACACCTCATATTTTGTAGCACCCTCAAATAACCCCAGTACGTTATAAAATGTGAACACAATAGGCCCACAAAAAAAACTGAGTGCGAGTTATGCGACACATACAAATTATTAAAAAAAAAAAAGTTTGCCATAACAAAGCCGAAAGCGACCGAGCGGAAAGCCAATGATAATGATTACAAAATAGAAGGACTTATCTGACGCAGATAAAAGATGAAGAAATGGCAAAACGAAGCGAAAGAATTCAATGCAAAATTGCCGGGTGAATTGAACGTTTATTAAGGCGTGCGCGCCATCAAGCCAGCATCAACAAACACATCGATGTAATTAGGTTTCGCCGAGTGCAGGTGGGTTGAAAATTGAAAAATTCTCACGCAATTTTTATTATCTACAACAACATGAACTCATTCATAACATGGCTTTCACTATTTCGTCTTTATGCGAACCTTTTACATTTGACAGTTTCAATACCCGTTCGAAGCTTTATAAGCCTGTTCTTTGTATGCGATATCGGGCGTGACTAAAGAGTCCCACAATACATTCACACATGCGCCAATAATCATGCTTGAATGGTTAAGTAAACTGCATACAGAAGAGCGCTTGTGGGTTATATGAGGAATTTTTTGTATGACGGTTGCCTCAATAGTTCTGCTTTCATTTCATTCATTCAATGAGCATAAAGGTGCCATATTCATCGATAGAATGGTACGAACAAAAAAAAAAACGCTGGCATAATGGCGTTGCATACTTTTCTGCGATCTGCCAATAATCGATTCATTGCTGTACGTACACTGAACCAAAAACATAGATTTTTTTAAGAAAAAAATTTCATAGAAGTTCAAGCTGATATTTCTTAGAATAAAAGAAAAAATTAATAGAATCTAAGAAAATTATTTTACAATTTATAAATGAATTCATGATTTCTGAGGATTTGTTTACATATATTAAGAACAAGTACTTATATTCTAAGAAATATTCTTAAATTTCTATGAAAAAGTTTTTTGGAGAGGTTTTAATAAACAATTCATAAAATCATTGTACTTTTTCTTTGGAAACATGAACTTTTTTGGTTCAGTGTACTAGGCATGTTACGGTGATTCGATTCCGATATTCAAATGTCGGAACTTTCAACCGGTTTTGACCTATGATTCCGACTTGGTTGACATTGTTTAACACTTTAGTAACATGCTGCTATACGAAAGGTATGCAGAAGCTCTCTGTTTTTTCGTATTCGTATTCACAGGGTACGATAATACCTTAAGCACTGCTTTTCTCTTTTCTTCAGTAACACCATCTAGCTTAATCCTTAATTTAAGAAACATATTATGGGCATTGTCTCTTCCAGTTCCGATTCTAATAATTTTAAAAAGTCCGACTCCGATTACGATTTCGGTAAACTCATGCTTGTAACATCCCTTAAAAATACATAGTCAAATATGTGTGTTAGATATAATAGTACGGTCAATATAGACATAAAATAGTGGTTAAATAACAATAATTGCCACAGAGCCAAATTTTTGCATTCAGCTTAGGTTTACCTTCATCATCGATCCCATGTGTGCTAAAAAAGTAAGCAGGGTCAAAGGTCAACATTTTTTTTGGACGTTTCTCGAAAACGGTAAGTTTTATGGTCCTAGGGTAACGAGCTGTGAGATATCGCGACTGTAAAAGAGATTAGGTTCACCACAGTATGCAAAAAGTTGGCTCTGTGCGAATTATTGATGTTTCAAATGTCTATATTGACCGGACTATAATGGCTTCCTTGGCGTGAATTGAATATGAGTGAGCCATTCTTCGAAGGCACAAAAAAGCGGTGTTTCGATTTAATTTAACGGCTAATAATGCGGTCGCCCTCCGCATACTCGCATACATATGTATGTACATGCATAGGGCGTTATTGAAAAAAAAAATCAAATTAGAAATATCTTTTAATACATACTGGCCCGTAATCATAGTAGTGGGGGCTCCATTTTTTTCAAAGACATTTTTGATTTTATTTTTAAGAAAGGTGATTATCAAATTAAAGTCTAGAGGTCTATCATCGCTAGTTTAGATTTTACAGACTTAACCTCATATTTGGTATAAAAACGACAAAGCATTGTTGTAAAACACCATTTACCTGAACATACTTTTGTAGGAAATTGAATTCCCTACAAAAGCTGCCTAGACTGAAATTTTCGCAGACTAGTCGTTTTCTAGTATTCTAGCGTCAAACATTGGCATGTTTTTTTGGATTCGCCTATTTTGGTTTGAAAATTTGAAAAACATTAAAAAATCAACAGGGAATAAAGCTAAACACATGTTCTTAAGGGAAATTGGCTGCTGAATACGAGTTAGAATTTTGAATTCATCAACGGGCCTGAGGTTCGGCCTTAACCTTGCAATATTATTTTGTGATGGTTTTATAAGGTTAGAGAAGAACAGCGACCTGTTATGCTAATTCCGATGAAGGATTTGGATTTAGCTCGCTGAAAATTAATGTATTGTGTTCACAGATCTGTCAAGTTTTTGTTTTTTTGTGGCTGCGCCATTTGAAGACTGTAAAACTACACCTTCACAGAAAAAAGCATGCCCAAAGTAGCATTTCTTTGCAAGAGTTATCCTTCGATGGATTTCCAGGCTTACATTGTTGTTGGTAGTAATGCTGCTTCCCAGGTATACAAAGTCCCTTACTATATCGAAATTATGGCTGCCAACAGTGGCGTGGTTGCCAAGACGCGAATGCGCTGACTCTTTGCTTAATGCCAGCAGGTACTTCGTTTTACCTTCGTTCACCACCAAACCCATTTTTACGCTTCTTTTTCTAATTTTGAGTACGCAGAAGTTACGGCGCGGTTGTTGAGGTCAATGATGTCGATATCGTCGGCATACGCCAACAGTTGTACGCTCTTGTAGTATATTGTTCCAGCGCGATTAAGTTCTGCAGCTTGTATTATTTTCTCCAACATCAAATTATAGAAATCGCAGGGTTGCCCTCGCTTAGTTTCGAACGGCTCGGAGAGGTCCTTCCCGATTCTGACCGAGCTGGTGGTGTTGCTCAGCGTCATTTTGCACAGCCGTTATTTATTACCTTTTAAAAAAAGTGAGTCATGGAAAATGAAGTTCAAGGTATGTTTAGTAAGAAAGAATTAATATATATCGACAACCCCACTGCAAGACCTTGTAAGTCACTATTTTTCCAAAAATAAGTTTGGTGGGTCAATAACAACACGGGTTTTTGAGTAAATAAACAAACTAATTTAATGGATGGATTTCGATTAACTTTTTGGTTTTATAAAAAAATGTGTTTTTCTAACAGCAAATAAAAAGCTAAAGGCACAGCCGGTCAGGGAACTTGATTCGACGACCCGATCTTGTGGTTTTGATTGGCTGTGTTTCAACTGCAGGCGGCGGTGGTGGTGAATCATCGCTTAAGTTGTCGACAAACGCTGGTTTCAGACGATCGATTGATATAGTTTTATGTGCTCCGTTGATTTCTAGTTTAAAATATTTCGTTCCGTGCTTTATAACCTTGTATGGCCCATTGTAAGGTGTTTGTAAAGGCGTTTTGCTACTGTCAATCCGTACGAAGACAAATTTTGCTTTCGAAAGTTCTGGGTGTATGAAACTGACGGAGAGTCAAAAGATGTCTCCCAGGGCCTGACTTTGCTTAAGTGATGCTTTAACAGGTTGATGAAATCGTTATCACTCGTTTTTCTGACGGGCTCGTTGAAAAATTGCCCTGGGAGTGTGAGTGTTTTCCCAAAGACTAGTTCGGCTGGAGATGCCTTGAGGTCGTCTTTAACCACTGAGCGTAGCCCGAGTAAAATGAGAGGTAATTCAGTGATCCAATCGTTATTTGTTCATCATCATTTATTGGCGCTTAACCGCCTAAACGATTTTGGCCGTTTCGTATCAAAGCACGCCAGTCATTCCTTTTTAGCGATAACGGACGCCAATTGGAAACCCCAAGGGAGTTCAAGTCATCCTCCACCTGTTGTTTCCATCTCAGTCGAGGCCTCCCCCTTCCTCTGCTGCCGAATTCAGGCGACGATAGGAAAACCTTCTGTGCTGGAGCTTCTTTGTCCATTCGCATAACATGGCCCAGCCAGCGGAGTCTTTGGGCTTTAATTCGCTGGACTATGGTCAGATCTGCGTAGAGCTCGTACAGCTCATCGTTAAATTTCCTTCTATACTCGCCGTTGGCATCGCGGGAAGGACCATAAATCTTCCGGAGAACTTTTCTCTCAAATACTCCAAGGGCCATCTCATCTTCTCTTGACATTGTCCATGAATCTGAGCCATACATCAGGACAGGTATGATGAGAGACTTATAGAGCGTGATCTTTGTTCTTCGAGAGAGGACTTTACTTCTCAATTGCCTACTCAGTCCAAAGTAGCACTTGTTGGCAAGAGTGATTCTCCGCTGGATTTCTAGACTGATATTATTTTCGGTGTTGATACTGCTTCCCAAATAGACGAAGTCCCTCACAGTTTCAAATTTGTAACTATCAACAGTGACATGGCTGCCAAGGCGCAGGTGCGCCGATTCTTTCTTTGATGACAGCAAATACTTCGTCTTGTCCTCGTTCACGGCAAGACCCACTTTTTTCGCTTCCTTATCCAGTCCAGAGAAGGCAGCGCTTACGGCGCGGTTGTTAAGGCCAATGATATCAATATCATCGGCATACGCCAACAATTGCACGCTCTTGTAAAAGATTGTACCATTGCGGTTTAGCTCTGCTGCTCGAATTATCTTCTCCAGCATCAGATTGAAGAAATCGCACGAAAGGGAGTCGCCCTGTCTGAAGCCTCGTTTGGTTTCAAATGGCTCAGAGAGGTCCTTCCCGATTCTGACGGAGCTGTTGGTATTGCTCAACGTCATTTGACAAAGCCGTATAAGCTTTGCAGGGAAGTCAAATTCAGACATGGCGGCATACAGGCAACTCCTTTTTACGCTGTCAAAAGCGGCTTTAAAATCGACAAAGAGATGGTGAGTGTCGATTCTCTTATCATGGGTCTTCTCCAGGATTTGGCGTATCGTGAAAATCTGGTCGATGGTAGACTTACCAGGTCTAAAGCCACACTGATGAGGTCCAATCAGTTTGTCTCCGATTGGGCTTCAGCCTTTCACACAACACGCTAGAGAGAACCTTATATGCGATATTAAGAAGACTAATTCCGCGGTAGTTGGTGCGGTTAGCGGGATCGCCTTTCTTGTGGATTGGGCAAAGCACACTTAAATTCCAATCTGGAGGCATGCATTCGTCTGACCATATTCTGCATAAGAGCTGATGCATGCTTTTTACCAGCTCTTCGCCTCCGCGTTTGAACAGCTCGGTGGGTAGTCCGTCTTTTCCAGGCGCTTTGTTGTTTTTGAGCCGGGATATAGCTATCCTCACTTCATCATAGTCAGGTGGTGGGACGACTTTTCCATCGTCAGGGATTGGGGTATCGGGTTCGACGTCTCCCTCGCAATTTAGCAGTGAGGAGAAGTGCTCCCTCCATAATTTAAGTACACTTTGCACGTCGGTTACCAGGTCGCCATTATTGTCCTTACAGGAGCTTGCCCCGGTCTTAAAACCTTCCGTCATCCGCCGGATCTTTTCATAGAATTTTCGGGCATCATTCCTGTCAGCCAGCATCTCAAGCTCCTCACACTCACGCCTTTCGGCCTCACTTTTCTTTTTTCTGAAAAGGTGTCTCTCTTCCTTCTTTGCCTCACGATATTGTGGCCATACACTGCGGGTTGCGCCCGTTCGCAACGTCTCCTTGTAGGCAGCGTCCTTTTTTTTCGAGGCAGTTTTGCATTCCTCATCGTACCAGTTGTTCTTGCGGGCTCGCTGGAACCCTATAGTGGCCTCAGCGGCGGTACGCAATGAGTGAGAGATATGCTTCCATTGCTCGGTTACATCGTTAGGTCGAGGATTGCCCTCTGCTAGCAGGTGTGAGAGTCGAGTTGTGAAATTATCAGCTGTCTGTGTCATGCGCAGCTTCTCGACGTCAAACTTTCCTTCCGTTATGTTATATCGTGGAGACTGAATTTTCCAACTGTGGGACCAAAGACTCCTTACTTGCCCACCTTGGCATTAAAGTCGCCGAGCACGATTTTGATATCATGCTGTGGGCAGCGATCATAAGTATGTTCAAGTTTATCGTAGAAGGAGTCCTTCTCTGCGTCGTCCGTCTCCTCAGTCGGCGCATAGGCGCAGATAAATGTTATGTTGAAAAACCTCGCCTTGATGCGGTTCGCAGCGAGACGCTCGTTCACAGGAGTGAACGCTAATACTTGGCGGCGAAGTCTCTTTCCCACCACGAATCCTACACCACGCGCTTTGCCGCGTGTCTGGCCACTGTAGTATACGTCACAAGGACCGATGGTCGTCTTTCCTTGCCCCGTCCATCGCATTTCCTGCAGGGCGGTGATGTCGGCCTTTGCGCCTACGAGGACATCAACCAGTCGGGCAGCGGTACCGTCCCTTGAAAGGGTCCGGACATTCCCGGTACATGACCTAATATCCAAATCGTTATGCCTTATTCGTTTTGCCGGGTCGTCAACATTAAAGGGGGTTCTCATCCGAGGCTTTGCATTTTTTTTCATTGGAATTAAGTTTTTTACGTGGCGGGTCCCAAACCCAGCGCACAACCCGTTTCGGGGTTTTGGAAAATATTTGCACATTTATATAGCGAGCCGCTTGCTTCAAGACAGACGCCCGCTTGCAGCCGCACCTCATGGTGAACAGACGCTACGGAAAAAACCTCGGTGAGCCCTTAAACCAAGTATGTCAGAGAATCGTTATTTGTTAGTTTAGCTTTTAATGCCGACTTCAGCGAGCGATGCCAGCGTTCGATTATGCCATTGGCTTTTGGATTGTACGCAGTCGTCCTTAGACGATTCACCCCCAACAGACGGTTCAGTTCATTGGAGAGCACGGACTCGAATTGACGACCTTGGTCCGTTGTCACGTGCGTGGGAATGCCAAATCGAGAGAACCATCCAGATAGCAAGGTACTTGCGACCGTTTCAGCAGAGATGTTAGCCATGGGCAGTGCCTCGGGCCAACGAGTGGCTCTGTCAATGCAGGTGAGTAAGTAAGTGAAACCTTTCGACTCTGGTAATGGACCCACAATATCGATATTGATATGTTCAAAGCGATCATACTTGGTACTGTAATGCTCGATAGGTGATCGTGTGTGTCGATGTACTTTTGCTTTCTGGCACGCGAGACAGTTGCGCACGAATTGCTTGCAATCTTGACGCATGTTGTCCCATACGAATCGTTGTTGAACCAGTTTCGTTGTACCACTTATGCCTGGATGACTTAGATTGTGAAGTTTACCTATAACGAGGTTTCGAAATTTGTTAGGAACAAACGGTCTAATTGTGTTACCAGAAACGTCGCATGTTAGCTCGGTGCTGGTGCCAGGAACTGTGATTTTCTTGAGTTCAACGCCTGTTCTATTGTTGTTGCGTTGTTCGGCTGCCATATCCTTAAAGTCTATATCTCCTGCGTCGATAGAGTCAATTGTCGATAGCAAGTCCGGAATAACATTGTCCTTGCCTGGGACGTGGCGAATATTGGTTGTAAATTCACTGATGTAGCTTAACTGTGCTGCACGACGTGGAATAGTTTTTTTCGCTAACTTTTGTGAAGGCAAACGTTAATGGCTTGTGGTCGCAATGAATTTCAAAATTGCGGCCGTCTAGTAAATGCTCGAAATATTTTATTGATCGATAAATCGCCAACAATTCTCTGTCGTACGTTGGATAGCGTAATTCGGTACTGCTAAGTCGTTTTGAGAAAAAACCAAGCGGTTTGCAGACTTTGTCTTCGATTTGATGAACAACTCCTCCGATAGCAGTTGAACTGGCATCAGTTGCTAGTATTAGCTTTTCGTTTGCGGCTGGATGCACCAATAACGACGCGTTTGCTAATTGCTCTTCAGTCCACGCAAGGGGTGTTTTTTCGTTCGTTTTGTTGTGTTTGATTAAGACTTGTAGTCGCTGTTGCTGCTGAGTGCTGATCGCTAATGCCTGAATTGAATTTTTAGCGCCTCGATTTCCTTTGCGAGCTCTTCGTTTACAGGAATTTTGTTTTCATTTACGACCACCTTGCGTTTTTTGTGAAGATTGTTCAAAGGCGGGGTCACCAATTTTGGTGGGTCAATAACAACACGGGTTTTTGAGTAAATAAACAAACAAATTTAATGGATGGATTTCGATTAACTTTTTGGTTTTACAAAAAAATGTGTTTTTCGAACAGCAAATAAAATCGAGAGCGGAAGCATGCGAGAAAACAGCTGATCTTCTTTTTTTCACTTGTCTGGCGCTGCCGTCTGTATATGGATGTGGGAGTTGCCACATAAGGTTCTGAGCCTTTGCCATAAATTGTGGACTTGCGCGCATTAAATTGCAGCCAAAATCAGGTTACAACTCTCCGTTTCTTTCCAGTGGTGAAATGTAATAATATTCGTATGAAAAAATTAATTGTTATGATAAAACTATCATAGTTTTACATATTTTTAAACCATATTTTTGTTGGCAATACATTAATGAAAAATCGAACCTATATCTTTGTGTTTCGTTAAGTAGAACTAACCAGTGAAGGCGGTTGGAGGCGGTTGGAGGCACAATAGTTATACTAATTTGCTTGGGAGTATTTACCTTTTCTTCTACTAATAACAACTTTAACTCATATTGGCTCGTTTCTATAAAATTTAACCTGCAAATTAGGCATTTTTTGTTGAAATCTAAATATGTAAATATCCTGGCTCCAACGCCACCTAGTGGCAAGACTTTTTGTGGAACTGTTTGTTTTCTTGTAAGTGGCGTATCGCTGGCTTCGTGAGCAAATGTCGTAAGTCAATTTTTTTTTTAAATAAAATTTTAATGCAAAACGATATATTTATAACTGTACTATCGTTTTGCATTAAAATCTCATTTAAAAAAAATGGACTTACGACATTTGCTCACGAAGCCTGCGGTATGTTTTATTCATACTTTATTTGGAGATTTCGACTTTATGCCAAAAAAAACTCAATCGAGCCCATTGTGCAGTGCAGTATTTTCATTTAAGTTAGGTGCAGAACTTGAGGCCTGCACTTGCTTTGGTATAGCTGCCATCGACTTGAGTTCATCTTTAGCTATTATATAGCCTAGAGCTCAATAAGATGTAACTATATTATTAATTTAATACAACGTAATTCCTACAAACTTACGTTACTTACTGTGTATATTATTATTCTTCATAAATTTCTTAGTTGAAGTCCATTCAAATAAAGATTACATTATTTCAAATATTCAAGTACAAAAATAACATTCACTTACAAAACAAAAGTAAAGCAATTATAAAACGCTATAAAATGTGTGAGAAAGTACTATATGTAAATACTAAACTTACTTACATACTTACAGACTATAACTCAACAAAATTTACTTTTGTGTAGAAAATGAA
This sequence comes from Campiglossa producta, assembly GCA_964058755.1. Taxonomy (NCBI): domain Eukaryota; kingdom Metazoa; phylum Arthropoda; class Insecta; order Diptera; family Tephritidae; genus Campiglossa; species Campiglossa producta. Next base: position 54,793,211 of record CAXKVI010000001.1, on the reverse strand, counting down.
AGAAAATAGCCGACGGCAAATTGTGGCTGCCACTCAGCAAACTCTAAGTCCGCACACAAAAGCAACTGACAACTGGCAACAAGTTTTATTACAACAACCATTTTCACAAAGAACAATACAATTGAAATGGAAGCAGCGAACTGTTACAACTTGTAATGCAAAAAACAAAACAAAAAAACCAAAATTGAGTGAGATGAAAATGTTTTCTTATTTATTTTAGAAAATTTTTTAGAAGCGCCATAATTGCCACTAACTAGCAACTACCTTCTATTTGTATCTTGTTTCAGTGAGTAGCTAAGTAGATGAAGTATGATTGCAGAGGCAAATTATAAAATAATAATAACAGTTTTTATAATGGCAACTAAGTTACGTATACGCAGTGGACGACGTGAAATATACAGTGGTTCAAAAAACTGTGTTTATATACATAAAGTATCGAACATTTTAATTTACATATATGTATATCCCATCATTTGATTATGAGAATTAAAATAAAATAAAACAAATAGAATAAAAAAAATAAAAAAAACAAATATAAAAAATAAAATAAAATAAAAGTAAAATAATTTTAAATAAAATAAAAAATTTAATAAAACTAAATGAAATGTAATAATATAAAACCAAATAAAAACAATAAGAATAGCATAAAAAGCATAAAATAAAATAAAATAAAAAACTAAAATCAAAAAACTAAATGAAGTAAAGTTAAATAAAATTTAAAAATAAAATAAACCAAAATTAAATTAAACTAACAAAAATTAACGAAGCATACAAAAAAATTATTCATTCCTAATAAATTCGATCTTCTCTTTGGAGTTTCGCACTTTCCCAAGGGTTGGAACAACATGAGACCATCTCATAAACTCAAGAAATACTGAACTATTTGTGATTTCTTCTAAATATGTGAAGAGTTTGATACATTGCTCCAAAACGTCCTAAATATGTGTTGTTTTAAAAATCATGGCAAGTCACTTTCGAAAAGTACGAAGTCCTGCACAGCAGAAGATTATATAGTAACAAGTAAGGAAAGCTGTCTTCGGCTGTGCCGAAGGCTAAATACCTTTCATGAATAAGCGTCACGATTTTCACTGCTTGATCCCCAGTACAGCCTGTGTGAATTTAAATTTAGCTCATACCGAAATTATCGGAGCTATCGATTATATGGGGAAGATGTGTTATATTGGTCCAATCTCATTGATTTTTAACATCGACATTCCACATTCTAAAATAGCAACATTTACGAAATTTCACGTTCCTACCGATATAATTACAGGAGTTATCTACCAAAATCCGTTTATCGGAACAATCGATTGTATGGGGGCTATGTGAAATATTTATCCCATTTCAATGATTTGCAACATTGTTATTTTACATATAAAAATAGCGATGCTTCCAAAATTTCACGTTCCTATGTGTTTAATTACAGGACTTATAGCCCAAAATCCGCTTATCGGAATAATCGACTGTATGGGAGCTATGTGAAATATTTATGCCATCTCAATGATTTTCAACATCGATATTTCGCATATAAAAATAGCGATACCTCCAAAATTTCACGTTCCTACCTATATAATTACAGGAGTTATCTACCAAAATCCGTTTATCGGAACAATCGATTGTATGGGGGCTATGTGAAATATTTATCCAATCTCTATGATTTTCAACATCGATATTTCACATATAAAAATAGCAATACGTCCAAAATTTCACGTTCCTACGTGTTTAATTACAGGAGTTATAGCCCAAAATCCGTTTATCGGAATAATCGATTGTATGGGAGCTATGTGAAATATTTATCCCATCTCTATGAGTTTCAACATCGATATTTCACATATAAAAATAGCAATACTTACAAAATTTCACGTTCCTACGTGTTTAATTACAGGAGTTATAGCCCAAAATCCGTTTATCGGAATAATCGATTGTATGGGAGCTATGTGAAATATTTATCCCATCTCTATGATTTTCAGCATTGATATTTCACATATAAAAATAGCAACACTTATAAAATTTCACGTTCCTTCGTGTTTAATTACAGGAGTTATAGCCCAAAATCCGTTTATCGGAATAATCGGTTGTATGGGAGCTATATTGGTCCGATCTTGGCTGGTTCCGACAAATGATTCCTATATTGGAAAATGGTGGCCGCATACCAAATTTCAGCCAAATATCTCAAAAACTGAGGGACTAGTTTGCGTTCAAACAGACAGACAGACAGACGGACAGACGGACATGGCTAAATCAACTCATCTCGTCATCCTGATCATTTCGGTATACTTATTGATGGGTCTATCTCTTCTTCTTCTCATATTTACAAACATCGGACCAAAGTTATAATACCATTTCATGTTCATGAAAGGTATAAAAAGTTTTATCAATGTAAAGAGTAATATGGCTTCAACGTAACTTGAAATATACCGTACTTGTAGCACGGTTGCCGATTGCCTAAAATTTTTCTTACCAAAACTAGTACCAAACCCAAAAAAACGTACCAAAACATTTCGGCCAAAACAGCAACCGTGCGCAAGAGTCGGCAGTGACCACGGTCGATAAAGTACAACTAATAACTCAGAAGCACGTCCGATTAGGCATAGTAAATTATAGCTACAGCAATCACAACAACAACACAGTAGCTCAACCAGACCACGCTACTTATTTCCTATATACAATATTATAAACAAAAGGATAGCTATTCAAAGTCCCTACGAAGTATAATAAATCTGTTGTAAATGAAGAGAAGTTTTGCGAAAACTAACAAAAGATAATCAGCACAATGAGAATGAATGTTTGAGGAAGATAACTTAGTTAGTCCGACATAAATACTCCACTCTAATTCAGTTGAGTTATTGTTGCTGTACTTTAACAATTAAGCACTCACCCAGCGTTTACGTTATTATGTTTGTAATTAAAAAAGTTTAAATACACTTTTCATATTTATTTATCTTCCGAACCAAATTGCTCGTATTATGTGTGTGCGTTTGATGCAAAAAAGAAATAAAAGTTGGGCTAAAGCGAGAGGACATAAAGACTTATCTGCCATCAAATTACAATTGTAATAAAATAAAAAAAATGGAAAACAATTCAACAAGGCAGCAACGCAGTGGCAACAAAGCAGTGACCAGTTGAGAAGTGGCTTTACAAATCTACAGCACGTTCGTCGTTGTGTGTGAAAATAATTATAATGCAACAGCTGTTAAATCAGCATTGCCAGCATGCAACAGTTAGCATACGATTATAAATACGTGCTAGCACCATTTAAGCGAAACATTATGTCCAACGAGCGGATGGCTTTTCATAGAACCCGAAACCCACTAAATGCTCCTTGGTTGCAAAGCCAACCATACATATACTACATACCTCATACATATTTATATGTAAGGATGCGTAATGAAAATTTACCTGCATTAGAGTGGCTCCAAAAGCTTTGTTTGTTTCTTTTATAAAAGGACTATTGATATTTAAACTCCCAATATTAAGAACGTTGGTGTAGAACATTGGTTCCCAACCGGTAGGGCGCGCCCCCCAAGGGGGCATAGAGAGTTGTCAAGGGGGCGAATTAAGAAAGACAGAATAAACCAAAAACGAAAAACATCAAAAGCGGATGTTTTGATTTTGTGTTTTCTATCAGCCATAGCTTTATGCGAGCGTCAAGCGTAAAATAGCTATCAAAAATCCTCATGCCCATACAATTGGTATGAACAAAACCGAAACCACGCATCGCAATCGTTGGGCAATTGGAATTTTCAATTTTGACATCGCTTTTCGGGCAAGGATGCCCAAGAAAATAAACATAAGTTTCTTTGAAAATAACGTCTTAAAAAAAAAATATTTCAAAAATTATTTTTTTTTTATTTTATTTTATGTCCAAAAGTTCCCACTCACAAACAAATGACAAGTCAATATTTCCGATTTATAGATTTCATAAACAAAAAATATACTACATACTAGAGTTATACGCTGTCAAATTTGCCGGCGGCGGTTGCGTAGGGCCCTTTTTATAGCGGCGCCGCCACATGACAAATATTTTTTGGTAAATTTTTTATACAAACATACCCACTGGTTATAAAAATTGGGATGAATTTTGAACGTGTGACACCTGTCATATTTTTTTCTGACAACCCTGCCAATCACAAAATAACGCAAGTTGATAAAGACGTTTTTCATCACCATTTTTGGTTTGACCATAACTTTACAACAAAAAATGTAATTTTCGCTTCGAAGTTGACGTGTATTGAATAAGAAAAAAAGTTTGTAAATTTTTTTATATTTTCAAGATTTTTCATGCAACAGCAATTACACCTGTATTTCGATGTCACATAAGAAAACTTTTAACAATAATCTTACTTTTTTATGTGAAAAAAGAGTTGACTCCGAGAGTGCAGCATGGCTAGGAATTTTTTTCTTTTGTGTTGGACAGATGGGGTCACACAGATCACCGAATGAAAACTCGAGTCGAAGGAAACTCATATTTTAGGAGAAATTTTCATTTATAAAAGCAAATTTTAATACGGTTGGTTTTGGAAAAAGTACAACATGTCAAAATAAAAAAAAAAGGACCGTGGCTACCGCTAAGTGCGTCGAAGGTGTTTCACACAAAAAAATTGTGGATTAAACCTTCGATCTCTTATCAGAAAGTGTAATTTTTGGGGGTTCCGCGCGGTTTTTCCCGCATAACTTTTGATACAATTGAGATATTTAGTTTCTGTGTTCACATTCTTAATCTAGACGAAAATACGCGTCTTTGGGTACAGCATTTGATACATTGTTTTGTAGGTACCGATATATATTTTTTTTATTTCGTCTTCTGTGAACTTCAATTATCGCAAAAAAATGTAAAACGTGCTGCCGCCGCGTCGGTAATTTAGCTATATATGTGTTCTAAAATTTATTTGTAAAAATCCGCCATTTAAAAATAGCCAAAATCGGACAAACCCGTTAAAACAAGTAAATGCGGGGTAGGAATGAAAGAAAAGTCCCCGAGCTTTCAGGTGTCTGGCTGAGGTCTTGTCATCGGTATGGGTCTAAAAAGATTAGATACTACCTCAGGCTGGAATCAAATAACAAAATTACTTCAATTTTGGATCTTTTCTCGAAATGTCTTTTAATTCCCTACATTCTATTTTGACCACCTTGACTACTGATATCCACTCAGGTGGACTATTTTGTGTTCTTACGTACTAGCGTTATTTGGACAAAATTATAAAACTCTTGTACTAGCACTAGTACACTGGGTATAAAAATAAAAGGCCTTTAAACACATAATTTAGTTTAACTTTTTTTGTATGTAATGAAAAAGTAAAGGGGCGTGAGAATATTATCACTAGTCAGGGGAGCCTCAACGTAAAAAGGTTGGGAACTACTGGTGTAGAAGTTTCCCAATACCCACAATATAAAGAGTAGGGTGATTCCAATAAAAAAAATTTGGTTATTTTTTCGGTCTTACCCCCTGCAACTTTAGGTATTGAGGGGAAAATAAGCCTTGCAAAAAATTAGCGATCTAACTTAACCCTTAGGGGTGGCTATTTTTTTTCGCCCTTTCCCATACATTTTGTATGGGGGAAAATGGTATTTTTTTCAAAGTGAATTTTCTTTCAATTTTTGAAACTTGTTTGAAAATATTTTTACATACTCTTAAATTTGAAGCTTGGAAGCTTCCAAAATGGTAAGCCATGTGCGAATATCTTAACTATTAAAATAATTACAGCCTCTTAAAGTTTACTAAATTTTATACGTGTTACTGTGTATGTGTGTGCTATAGTACAAAACTCAGCCATTTTCAAATGGCTGTAATTATCTTAATAGTTAAGATAATCGCACATGGCTTACCATTTGGGAAGCTTCAAAGCTTCAACTTTAAGAGTATGTAAAAATATTTTCAAAAAAGTTTCAAAAATTGAAAGAAAATTCACTTTGAAAAAAATACCATTTTCCCCATACAAAATGTATGGGAAAGGGCGAAAAAAATAGCCACCCCTAAGGGTTAAGTTAGAGCGCTAATTTTTTGCAAGGCTTAAGGGTCAGTTACATAAAGCTTTACTTTGACTTTACCTCAAACTTTGACTTTGACAGAAATGTTCAGTATACGTATTTAAATGAAGCATGGCAAATTGGAGACCTCAAAGTTGAAGCGAGGTTGAAATTTGGCAAACTCTCAAATTTTGCTTGCTTTGCTTGCTTTGACAATCAGATGTTGATGACTTTGCTTTAATTAATGAATAAAAAGTTGGAGGAAATAATAATTATTTCATTTTTTCTATATTAAATTAATAAATTAACCAAAACACTCTGAATGCAAAGAAATAAATAACGAAAACAAATTTATAAAAGAGAAACGTCAAGGCGTTCATTGTAGCATACCTCTGAAGTTGGACGCAAAGTTTTGAGGTAGCAAATGTCAGGCGAGGTTAACAAAGCTTTATGTATACGACCCTTTATTTTCTCATCAATACCTAACTTTTTAGGGGGTAAGACCTAGTCGACATTTTTTTTGAATCACCCTAATAAAGAGGCATGGCACCTCCCCTAATTTTACAGGCGTCATATATTTAGAATGGATCGTGGTAAGGATCTAATAATTGGTGTGGGGAAATACGGTAATAACAGAATTTTACGAAAAAAGTAGGAGCTTGATTTTCAAGCTGAATATACATATCTAAAATGGGTAAACTTAGGGAGCTGAAAATTGTTGCAAAGAATTTCTAGTTATTGGAAAGGGAGGACGTGCCACCTTCCATACCAACTTTATTTTCAGAATAAATATCTCTATAAGGGGGTAAGGCGGAGATCTCAAGTTAGTAAGAATATATACGATATCAATAACATACTCAGGATAAAAAGGAGCTATGGGAAAAAAGGCGTATCACCTCCTGTGCATACTTAATTTTCAAGGCCAAATATCGCGTTATAAGGGTTCTTAATACATTTTTTAGGATAAAATTACGTATTTTAACCTTTAACAATAAATGGATTTCTTAAAGTAAAACAACGGTTGCCACCTAACGGTACTTAAGGTCTATCAGTCAATATCTCTGGAACTCATTGGCTTTGGGGTAGTTTTCAGGGTTGCCACCCATCTACATTTTTTTTGAATAATGAATATGGATAGCATTTTCTAACAAATGTAATAATAGTAAAGAAATGAGAATTATCTGGCTCTCTTCTTATGTATTACACAGTGCCAAAGTACCTAATAAAATAGAACAAAAGTGATAAGATATCTGTATGGTAGTAGAATCCCTGCAGCGAAACCTCAAACTAGTCAGAAAAATACTAGTATACAACTAGAATTTTCTGGTAGAACTCATACTAGTCAGGAAATATCCACTTCATACTAGTATACAACTAGAATTTTCTGGTACAACTCATACTAGTCAGGAAATATCCATTTCATACCAGTATACATCTAGAATTTTCTGGTAGAACTCATACTAGTCAGGAATAATCCATTTCATACTAGTATATAACTAGATTTTTCTGGATGAAATTATACCAGTTGAAAAATACAAAATTCATTCCTTTCGTTTTCTTTTATAATTCATAGATGCTTTTTCGTGATAGGGTAAATACAAATAGCGGCTGCTTTCTTAAGAATAAACATGAAAATAAAGTCGAGGGATAAAATAAAGGGTAAGCCAGGAAAATTCTGGTTGAAATCATACTAGTCCAAGTTTAATGCTTTTTGGACTGGTATGAGACTAGTATATTTTAAACTAGTCCTTTCTGGACTAGTATGTGGACTAGTTCATTTATGGAAATTATACTAGTCCAGGTTGAACTAGTATGGAACTAGTATTTAACAACTAGTATGAAACTGGTATTTCCTGACTAGTAGATAACTGGTATATTCTGGTCGAAATCTGACAATTGACATCTCGTAGGACATCAACACGTAAAAAATACCATTTGCTTATATGGAAAAAAGACAGAACACTGACTAGTTGGGCCCGGTGCACCAACTAGTTGTAAAGTAGTTTTCAAATAGTTGCTCTCGCTGCAGGGATATTAATGATGTTTCGTTATAGTTATTCATAATATAAGAAAATAACTGCTATCACGTGTACTATGCTACCTGTGGGTTCTGTTTTTAATTAGACCCACCCTAATGTGCATACATGTATTAAATTTAGTTATAAACTTAACCATGTAAATGCATTTACACTTATTAATATGCAAATGTAACCTTTTCGCTTTATGTCCATTTGAATGTAACGAAACTAGTCTTTTGTAATCACATTCATCCCCCCGCATAAATATAGCTTCACATGAATTATTTGCAACTATGGAAATTAATTACACATTTGTCAATTCTAAATAAAACATGTAATAAAATGAATTTAGTCACTATCTACGTCAGTGTAGCTCACATACATACAAAAGAATTGTGCAAAAGAAACTTTTATTGGAGGCATAAAAATGCTGACGACCGGTGATGAGATGGTGCCCACAGCGAGTATCAAAACCAAGAACTGAAACCAAACCGAAACTGTAACCATAACCGATTAAAACCAATTTATTTTTCAAAACCGAAACCGTTACCATTATCGTTATTTTGATATGAAAATTACGAAACCGAACCCGTTTCAAAAGCCGGAACCGGTTCCAAACGGTTTTGAATTTTTTTAATGTCTTAATTCTTTTACTGGTCACATATTCAGGTATTTTCTTTTACCAACAGGTATTTTGAAAAAATTTCATGGAAGATTGTCGAGCAAGGTTACAAAAGACACGTTTTTACATCAGAATAAAAAATCTAAAAGACTAACCCCCTTATTCATAAAAATTAAAATTGTTCAGTGATGGTTTGGACCACCCCTACATATTATACGTCGTTAGAAGCGTATTTTGATTTCCTATCGAACGAGGTATTGCTTGCGTCCATTGCTTTGTAACATTGGCGAAAATAATTGTTGAATGAAGTGATACCTGAAAAAACAAAATTACCGATATCTCGAAAACCTACCCACAAAAAATTTTAAAAATATGTTTTGTGCTCGGCATATCAGTGCCAATTCATCCATATACATGAGTACCTTGGTATTTTTTCACATTAATTATTTGTAAACTAGTGTTATTAGTTCTTGGCTTCAAGCTTGCAATTACAATGAAGGCATTTGGTTTTTTTAAATACTTCGACATAGAGGTGCCAACTTCACAAAAAGTTTTTTTTTAATAAATTTTGAACAAAGGTTGGACAAACGAAAAATTTTGTTGGGCATTCCTGCACAAACGATTGAGCCAAAAAAACATCAAAAAACAAACTTTTGGTCTTTTAAAAAAAAACTTTTTTTAAATAACTTTTGAACAAAGGTTAGACAACCGAAAATTTTTGTTGGACAATCTTAGACAATCGATTTAATCAAAAAAAAACATGGAAAAAAATGTGTTCTTGCACCAAAAAGTTTTTCTTTAAATAACTTTTTTACTTGGGGTGGAAAAACGAAAATTTTTCCTGGACAAACGAAACCGCAACCGAAACCGAAATAAATGTTGACGAACAAATTTTTATGAATTTTGATACTTAGAGAAAATTGACAAAGATTTACACAGCGATGGATACCATGACGCGTTTCAGACTTTCCAGGGTCCACATCAGATTGATTTTCGGACACAGAACTACTGTGTCTGCACCGAAGCGGTTAAAGCAATTGCTTATAACAAATCAGCTACGATGCCCTGTAGTATTTCTAAGTCGACTTTCTTATAAGCGTGCCAATTTCATACCTTTAGACATAAGGCCGCGACATATTTTCCATATGATACACGGAATATGAATATATTATTAGGCGTGCATATTTATGCAGAAGCACACTGAGGTTTTTTTTTTTTTTATTAAACAAAACCGGTACCGAAACCGAAACCCGTTACAAAATCGAAACTGGAACGTTATTTAAAAAAAAAAGTTTAAAGGCGCCCTCTCAAAACGCATTTGAACAACGGCCCTATTTCAAAGTTTGGTTCAAGAACCCCCTATGTCAGAATTAGTTCCAGAAACACCATTCCTGAGTAAAAAATCAATATATTTAAATAGGGCAGTTTGAAAACATATATGAGTATATTATGGCTTTTATCATACGCGTGTAATCTTCTCTGTGCACATGGGCTACGCAATGAGCGACACTGATCTATGCATTTTACACATTTACGGTCAAAATGAAAAGCTTATTATGGAATTAATTAATTCAAGCATCACACAGATTTGAAGATAAGAAGCTTAGAATATTACCTTTGATACTATTTAGATTGGTTTTTGAATCATTTAAAATATTTGTGGTCATTTTGCTACTTGCACAGAAACATACAAATATAAGCAATAATGTTAATAATAGTGTTATTAATTAATTTGCAATTGTTCATTTCATATTAAGAGTCGTTTAGTATTAAATATTTATCAAAAAAAAATATTCAACTACACAAATTGGTTTTGTGATACAAAATGTATCGATTAAAAGTGTCAATATCTTCGACAAATAACTGCAAAACAGTAATTAAGTATCTAGTATCTGATGCATACTTAATTAAGCGCACCGAGTAATTAAATTTGTTTATTATTTAATTTGTGAAATAAGTAAAAGCTACAAATGCATGTAGTGCAAAATTTCATACAACTTCTTTCAGTGAAATTATGTTGAAGGGCGAATTTTTACCGAAAAATGGCATTTCGAACGACACCATAGAGATTAAAAGCTCACTAAGTTTTAAAAGAGATTTCAAATTTTATTATTTGTTTATCCCCGCAGCTGGATTATGATGTTCGCTGTGAAAGGCAGTAAGCTCGAATTTCGTCAAACCGGCTTCTATATGCTTCTGGCGTTAATATATGCAGATTTGTTTGTATTTTATAAAACATCATGAATTAAAATGTCAAAATGTGTGTATTTGTTATGTTAATTCGTTAAAAGGAAAAGTTACTCCGAAAAGTCATCAGTATGAATTAAATTAAAGCACGTCGCCCTAGTACATGTCAAACCATCAACAGACAGGTGGGTGATGCTTGCCAAAACTCATTATTGGAAGAGAAGGGCGGTTTTAAAATTCGGTGACTTTTTGAAGTTTGCGAACAGCCATTTTCAATCAAGGACCGCAAAAAATTATTATTTTCATTTACGTACCCTGGAATAAAGATTATTTTATTTTTCATAATGAAAATCAAAACGCCATATCTCCTGAACTATGCGATATTTCGGCTTAAAAAAATTAATTAACGAACCCTTTATTGCAGAGCTCCTAATCCCAAATAAAATCTATTGAGAATTCTACCATAAATGGTGAAAAACGGTTATGCTAATATGGAACTCTATTGGAAAAGTTTTGTTTGTTTTAACTTTTTTTAGTTTTAAGGCGGAATTTCGCATAGTTCAGGAGATACAACGTGTTGAGTTTTATTATGCAAAAGAAAATAATAATCATTGCATCTCTTAAAATTCTACCTACTGTTAAATTTTGAAAAACCCTGTTCCATAATTTTTGTTTAAAAAACCTGAACAAAAACAGGAAAGCGTGATAAATATACACAGAGCCAACAATGCCTAATAAAATAGAACAAAAGTCATAAGATATCTCTATAGATTTTCTTCAAGAACATGTGCTTCTTATTATTGTAGAGACAGTCTTTTTAATATTATTTAGAAGATTTTCTTTTTAATATTTTAAATGAAAAATAAAATGATATCGCCCTCACCGAGAATCGAACTTACAATTTTCGGAATGATAAACCCAGCTGTTAACCATCAGGCCATCGCTCATTTTTGATTGCCAGCTTCTAATTATCGATATGTGTAGAGTTGTTAATGTTTCAAAGGAAAATCTCATAAATATATTTAAGAAGATTTCTTTTTAACATTTCTAATTAGGAAAAAAAGAGAGAGAATCGAACTTACAATTTTTCGATTGCTAAACCCAGCTGCTAACCATCCGGCCATCGTATACTAATAATTTCCAGCGTCTAACTACACCTTTGTACTAAATGTATAGTTTTTTTAATAAGAATTTCTTCTTAAAACCAAAAAGATTTCCTTATAGTTTTTTCTTCGTTTCCACCGTTGCGACTACCCCTTTACCCAAAAACTGATCATGAAGACAATCTTATTAATTTTATTAGGCATTTTTGGCTCTGTGTACAGTTTAAATTTTCAAAAATTGGTTTACTGAGTTCGAGCACAAGGACACCTAAACGAAGTAGGCACACCAGAGATCGTCGGTAAAATCCATAGAATTCTAGCATCCAAGACAGTGAACGTGTCCAAAAGAAAGTCAAATTGGGTATGTCTGTCAACAAGGTTTTTGGAATGCACGAGTTGCAATTCACATCGAGACTCAATATTAGTTTTTAAACAAAAACACCAACATTTGGGGAGGAAAGAAATTCTGTTCCATCATCTAAAATTATCGTACAAACCCAGGATATCCTTTAGATTTAGCCCTCTCCGAATATTCCCTATTTCCAAAACCTGAAGAAATGCCTTGTCGCTGAAAGAAATCGAGTCATGTGAAGAGATCACACTGAAAAAAATTATATTTATGACTAACTAGCTGACCCGCCAGACGTTTTCCTGCCACAAATTTTTTTCCCTGCATGTTTCTCTAACCCGATCCCTATATCTATTTTAATCCATATCCCTATCTCCTTCGTATATGAGGAACCACGCCCCCTTTTTCGTTATCCCCAGTTTTCTTGGAGGTGGTAGGGCTCCATCTCATACAAAAAAAAAAAACTAATGGCGGCGATATACCAACAGGTTATCATATCCTCTAACGAGATTTTTAGCCGAGCTTCTCTTTCCAACTTGTGGTGTGTTGCTTTTGAGTTTTTCCTACAAGTTGGCCGACTCCGAACGGCACTTGCAAAGCAAATGAATTTTTTGCTGAGAAGCTTCTCATGGCAGAAATACACCCGGAGAGTTTGCCAAACTACTGCCGAGGGGCGACCCGGTTTAGAAAAATTCTTTTTCTAAATAATTTTTTATGTTACTTTTGTCGGGCATCGAACCGCCACGACTTGGTGTAGAAGGCCGAACACTTAACCGCTACACCACGGCGGAGGCCAATAATATAAACTCTCACCAAATATCAGTGGTCTAACATAAATAATTCCAGAGATACGGACAACGAAAAATTCCATTTGTATGGGAGGTGCCACGCCCCCTTTGTCGTTATCCCCAATTTTTTTGGAGGTGGTAGGGATGGATCTCCTGCAACCCCTCGCCAAATTTCAGTGGTCTAACCCGAATACTTCAAGAGATACGGACAATGAAAAATTCCATTTGTATGGGAGGTGCCACGCCCCCTATATATATCAAAATATTTTTTAGCCTGTGACCATCTTTGTAAAATATCCAGTGCGTGTGTAAAATTTGTTTTCGATAGGGTCATTCGTTTAGAAGCCAAGTTCGTCTATAGGTACATAATTTGAATTATATATATATAGATTCACGAAAATCCTGGAATTCCGAAGTACAAGGAACCCCTGAAAATTGTGCCAGAAAAACGAATGTGCTACACATTCATGTTTCTGGCGGAACGAAAATTTTTAAAAAGTGAATTTCTAAATTAAAAAAAAATATAGAAATTCAATTTTTAAAAATTTTCGTTGCGTCAAAAACATGAAGGTGCTACACATTCATAGTTCTGGCATATCGAAAAAAATTTTAAATTTACTTTGGAAATTTTAAAAGAAGAATTGAAGGAGTATTAACTTAAAACCTATATCAGCGTAAAGAGTATAATAAGAATATAACTTACAAAAATATATTTATGTCAAAAACTAAAGTTTCAAATTTTGCGATAGCAATAAGCTGTCAAATTCGATTTTCCAAAATTTTAATTATGCACATTCATGCTTTGGCAAGCGAGCGACGATATGTTAATTTGAGTCTTGCATTTATTAAAAAGCAATTAAAATAATTACAAACTCCGATTTTGTTTATTTCTGATAAAAGCTGCCGGACCATTCAAAAACAAAAAAATTTCCCCTAAAGCATTTCATACCCACCTCTGCTTTTACAATAATTTTAAATCACCATGAATTGGAATTAAAATATGTTACAAATTAAAAAGTAGCACAAATGTATATGGCTGCAATTAATAAATCGCACAAAAGGTAAAATATGGCAGAATATCCTTGCCACTAAAGCCACCCGAAATAATGAGATCCAAACAAACCCAAAAAAAAAACACTAATAGCAATAAGAACGAATTCAATATGTGGTTATGCATATGCGTAAGCAGAAATGGCAACCCTTATCAAAATATTTACGTACATATGTGCTCTCCGCTACCGGTGATTTTGCATATAATATTTCGAAAAGGCATAGAATAAGGAGTGTGAGTACGATTGTAGCCGATGGTTTACCGAGCAAGCAAGCTAGAGGAAAATGCTTAATGGGATGTAATCAGCTTAAAAAAATTACGGCCCAATTTGTATACCAAAAGGGTCAAATTATAAAAACATGCACATATACCCAGTGGTCAGTGAGCGTGCATGTTTCTTTTTCAAATATACGTACATGCGTTTATTAGGGTGGTCCTTATAATCAAATGTAACATTTTTTCCAGTCTCGTCCCCTGGATAGGTTGCACCACGGTCAACTACATATCGCACTAAATTTGTATCCCTATCGGAGAAGGTGCAGGCGTGTCGCATGATGATAAGAGCTCAGATTGCCCTATAGAGACTCAGAAAAATAAAAGTGATTTTACTTTTTATATAATACCCCTAATCGATAACTATGGTCCGAGATATCACATACAAAATTTGGGACCGATTGGAAATACCTAAGGCGTATCGCAGGTGGTATTCTGAACTGTAACCCCCCTGCGACAGGCCTTAGGGGTTTCCAATCGGAACCAAGTTTTGTATGTAATATCCCCGACCATAATGCTATCGGTTTTGAATATTAGATACAAAAAAATCGTTTAAATTTTTTGAGTCTTCATGACGCAATCTGAACTTTGACCCCCGTGTGACACGCCTTAGTCGTTCACAATCGTGAACAAAATTGGTGTGTGATATCTTCGGCTATACTAATTTCGATTTAGGGGTTTATCTTTGAAATCTGATGATAAAATTGTCTCAATACAAATAGGGACCACCCTAGTATTTATACGCATATCAGATGTATGCTTTAATCTCAGAGAACGCCGAAAATGATACATATTTGTGTGTAATAGGGTGTTAAAATTTTGTTATTGTCTCGATCATGGCTCATAAGAAGTTATAATAATTTAATATAATTTAATTTTATTTTATTTTCTTTATTTAAATTAAACTTAATTGATTTTAATTAAATTTAATTTAATTTAGTAGAGTTTATTCAAATTTAATTTTACTTATTTAATTTTACTTCATTTTAGAAGAAAATTCTATGCAATCAATATATTAAAAATGTGCTACCTCGAGATAAGTTGTTTTGTCAAATCTCCTCAGATATTTTTTATTTTTATGTAGTTTATTTTTTTTTTTTTTTTGGATTTTTCTTCATATTTTTATACCTTTCATGAACATGAAATGGTATTATAACTTTGGTCCGATGTTTGTAAATATGAGAAGAAGAAGAGATAGACCCATCAATAAGTATACCGAAATGATCAGGATGACGAGATGAGTTGATTTAGCCATGTCCGTCTGTCCGTCTGTCTGTTTGAACGCAAACTAGTCCCTCAATTTTTGAGATATCTGGCTGAAATTTTGTATGTGGCCACCATTTTGTAATATAGGAATCATTTGTCGGAACTGACAAGATCGGACCAGTATAACATATAGCCCCCATACAACCGATTGTTCAGATATAAGGTTTTTTGGCCAAAACTTCTGCAATTAAAAAGTTAGGAAAGTAAAATTTTGCAACTCGAGTACTTTCTATTTATGTAGTGTATATAGTGAAAATCAACCAGATCGGGCAAATGTAACATATAGCCCCCATACAACCGATTGTTCAGATATAAGGTTTTTTGGCCAAAACTTCTGCAATTAAAAAGTTAGGAACGTAAAATTTTGCAACTCGAGTACTTTCTATTTATGTAGTGTATATAGTGAAAATCAACAAGATCGGGCAAATGTAACATATAGCCCCCATACAACCGATTGTTCAGATATAAGGTTTTTTGGCCAAAACTTCTGCAATTAAAAAGTTAGGAACGTAAAATTTTGCAACTCGAGTACTTTCTATTTATGTAGTGTATGTAGTGAAAATCAACAAGATCGGCCGAATTTAACATATAGCCCCCATACAACCGATTGTTCAGATATAAGGTTTTTTTCCCAAAACTTCTGCAATTAAAAGTTAGGAACGTAAAATTTTGCAACTCGAGTACTTTCTATTTATGTAGTGTATATAATGAAAATCAACAAGATCGGGGAAATGTAACATATAGCCCCCATACAACCGATTGTTCAGATATAGGGTTTTTTTGGCCAAAACTTCTGCAATTAAAAAGTTAGGAACATAAAATTTTGCAACTTGAGTACTTTCAATTTATGTAGTGTGTAGAGGAAAATCAAGAAGATCGGGTAAATATAACATATATTTAGCCCCATACAACCGGTTGTTCCGATATAAGGTTTTTTGGCCAATACTTCCGCATTTAAAAAGTTAGGAACGTAAAATATTTCACCTTTAGTACTTTCTACATATGTAATGTGTATAGTGTAAGTCAGTACAATTGAACACGTATAATATATAGCCTCCATACAATCGATTGTTCCGATAACTCGGATCCTATTATTTTGTAAGTTTTTTTTAAATTATAACAAAGATGTGTAATGTGTATAGTAAATATAGTTAAATTGAAACAGGCTGTACTGGGGATCGAACAGTGAAAATCGTGACGCTTATTCATGAAAGGTATATAGCCTTCGGCACAGCCGAAGACAGCTTTCCTTACTTGTTTTATAATACTTTTACTTCATTTAATTTTTTGAGTTCTTTTTTATATTTTATATGATGGCTTTATTTTATTTTCGTTATTTATTTTATATTGATTTTTCAGTTTAGTTTAATTTTATTTTTTTACTTTATTTTATTTTATTTTATTTTATTGCATTTCCTTTCATTGCATTTCATTTCATTTTATTATTTTATTTTTTATCTTATTTAAATTATTTTATTTTATTTGATAATTTAATTTTATTTTTTTTTTATTTAAATAACTTTTATAATATTTTGTTTCATTTCGTTTTATTTTTTTTTTTTTTTTTTTTGTATTTTTTTATTTTTTTTTTTGTATTTTATTTTATTGTCGTTTGCCAATTGCAATTAAAAATATATAACATAAAAACGGACACCCTTATACATAAATTTAGACCACATTCCTCTTTCAGATAAAATAATGAATAGCTTTGCATGGATATGAATGAGAGTTGGGGGAAAATTTGTAAGATTCAAAAATCGCAGAATCTAAAAGCAAATTAAAAATCATTGCATATTAATGTTGTTGTTATGCTTTGCTTAATTCACCATCAAATATGATTTCGAAGGAAGCTCTAACATACATTCATGCCCAAAACGAAAAAACTTGCACTCAATGAAGGGCTTATTTCGTTTATTCAAAAGTCTTATATATAACATAACCCAACAAACATCGAGCAACTTTTTCTCAAACCTTTGAAAAACTGTATAGTTCTCAAGTTGATATCCAACACAACTCTACAATTTTTCTCCAAGCTTTGAGATATTTTGATAACTTTATGGTTTTCACGTTGATATCCAGCATATTTCTCTACATAGATGTTATAATACATTAGATAGCAATTTAAGGTATTGTGGAGAAAAAATTTCTTCAAACATCACCCTTGCCAAAAACTGTTCATCATCAAAAAATTGGCAAATGGTACCATTGGCAAATTTGCAAGCCATACATTTTTTTGTTTTTTCGATTATAAAAATCATGGTTTATTATTTTTTCGGTGTTTATTTTCAGTAACGCAATCATACCTTTTAGTCCAATTAGAGAATTCCATTGAAGTACAAGTTTAGAACTATCCCTTTCTCCACTTGAGAAACAGCATTTTTCATTAAAAAATGCCCTTTTTGTTGAGAAGCTATCATTATTCGGGGTTGAGAAAAGGCGCTTGAACGTAGGTTAGGTTAGGTTGTGCTGGCAGGCCAACGCAGTGGCCTCACATAGACGTTTGCGTCCGTAGTGTTACCAGAAGAAAAAGAAAAACTTTTTACGACCTCTTCCTATACAGTTACACTTTAGTGTCTATTTTGGAAAATAGTGATGTTCTCTTCGCAAAAATCAGAAGCCTACTAGGGCTTATTTCTGTAAGTGACTCTAGGTTGGGCAATTGTCCCTTTCCAAAAGTTTGAAGCCGCAGTCTGGACATAGCTCCACAGTCTCCGTCTCCGCTTTGCATTTCTTATACATACTGTCGGAAACAAGACCCATCTTGTGGGCATGACCTGCCAAAAGGCAGTGTCCTGTAAGGATACCAATTAACAGTCTGCAGTCATCGCTTTTTAGGGATACAATTGTTTTTGTAAGTTTCATGTCGTACGATTTACACATGATTTTAGAGATTTTACAGCCTTGCACTTCTTTCCATGCCTTATCTGCTTGTTTAACCATGTGTAAATCGCACTTTCGTCTTAATTCCCTAAGTGGAATTGGTACTTCGATAGTGTTGTTCGCACTCTTTGCTAGCTCATCAGCTTTCTCGTTTCCCTCTATACCTTTGTGACCTGGGGTCCAGTAGATATGTATACTATGTTCTGTACTAAGTGTTTCAAGACTTCTTTTGCATTCCAGTACGCTGAGAGAAGCGCAACTATTTGAGGTAATGGCCTTGATAGCCGCCTGACTGTCGACGTAGAAATTCACCCGCTCTCTGAGCGCTAGACTATCTACCGCTATTTCTGCACCCACTTTAATGGCTATAACTTCCGCCTGGAATATACTGCAATGATCTGGTAGTTTCAACGATTTAGTGATCCCCAACTCATTGCAGTACACTGCGGCTCCTACTCCTTCCGTCATTTTGGAACCATCTGTATATATATGTACCGTGTTTTCCGTCATTTCTGCGCCTCTCCTCCAGCCCTCCTCCTCTATAGTGGCTTCCAGAACCTCTTCGAAGCGCAGGCAAGGGACCGTGTAGTCTATTCGTCTTGTCAAAGAAGACGCTATACTACTGTGGCCAAATGATCTGCACTCAAACTGCCCCGTGGCTGGTTGCAGTTGTTAACGCTATGTTCTTCGCCGTTAGGTCTGCGGGCGGTAGATGCAGAATGGCGTGTAACGCGGCTGTAGGTGTGGTTTTAAGCGCCCCGTTATACTAATCATAGATATTCTATACACTCTCTCTATTGACTTCATATACATTTTCTTCGTTAGGGTGGTCCACCAAACCAGGGCCCCATGGAATAAAATCGGTCTTACAATCGCATTGAAGACCCAATAGGACAAGGCAGGCGAAAGGCCACAAGTGCAGCCCAGCATCCTCTTACAGATATACAGAGCAGCTGAGGCCTTTTTCGACCGTTCTTGTACATTGAGTTTCCAAATCAACTTGCTATCCAATATAATACCTAAATATTTGGTGCTAACCTTCGATTCTAATACCACTTCTCCTAATTTTGGCTTTACCCAACTTGGTACTTTGTATTTTCTTGTAAATAGTATTAGATCTGTTTTATCAGCATTTGTGCTCAGCCCAACCTCGCAGGCCCAATCATGGATGACCTTAAGCGCTTGGTTCATCAGCGAGCTGAGCGTCGATAGACATTTTCCGCTTATTATGAGTGAAACGTCATCTGCATATGCTGTCAGTTTTACTGGTCCCACTTCGAGCTGCTTGAGCAGTTTGTTAAGGGCCAGGTTCCACAGCAACGGCGATAGTACTCCACTCTGCGGAGTACTCCATGTACTAGTTTTGTGGTTTCGCAACCGCCCCAGCTGGAAGTGATCTTCCTGCACCCCAGCATGCAGGTCCAATTTTCCAAGGCGGGATCCACCTCTATGTGTCGTAGTTCGTCCATTATGGCTCGCTTTGAGAGATTGTTGAATGCTCCTGCTATGTCTAAGAAGACACCCATTGCAAATTCCCCATGTTCTAGGGCTTTAAGGGCCAGGTTCCACAGCAACGGCGATAGTACTCCGCCCTGCGGAGTACTCTATGTACTAGTTTTGTAGTTTCGCAACCGCCCCAGCTGGAAGTGATCTTCCTGCACCCCAGCATGCAGCCGATCCAATTTTCCAAGGCGGGATCCACCTCAATGTGTCGTAGTCCTTCCATTATGGCTCGCTTTGAGAGATTGTTGAATGCTCCTGCTATGTCTAAGAAGACACCCATTGCAAATTCCCCATGTTCTAGGGCTTTCTCTATGTGCATAACGACCCTATGCAGAGCTGTGTCCACAGACCTGCCCTTGGTGTATGCGTGTTGTTTATTGGAAATTAAATCCTATTTCACATTTAATTTAATGTGAGTATCTATTAACCGCTCTAGGGTTTTTAGTAAAAATGACGTCAGACTAATTGGCCTGTAATCTCCAGTGTACATGTGACTGCTCTTTCCTGCTTTCGGTATGAACACCACACACCACCATACTTCCGGCACGTACTTCAGCCTTATGCAACCTTCAAATATTACACTAAGCCATTCTATGGTTCTCTTCCCGGCCATTTGGAGCATGGCAGGGAAGATCCCATCTGGGCCTGGCGACTTAAACTTGGAGAACGAGTTTAGCGCCCACTTGATTTTGGAATGTGTTACCAATCCTTCAATAGCTCGCTCCTGTGTTCATAAGCCTATGCTATTTATTTATTCATCAATTGCTTCTTCTGATGGAAAGTGATATGTTATAACCAATGTACGCATGATCCGAGAAGGAGGGCCTGTTTAGGACCCTCCAGTCGGATATGTATGTACTTGGTTCCGAACAAAGAGTGATATCTAATACATTTTTGGACGTTGGTCCCACGTATGTGGGAGTGTTCCCTCTATTAACTACTTGCAAACTACTTTGGAGTAAGAAACAAAAAAGCGACTCACCCCTTTCATTGATGTCATCACACCCCACACATGGTGGTGTGCATTTGCATCCGCGCCAATGACGATATTTCGTCCTACGCACCTGTAGTTTGCCTCCAGCCTCTCTAGCTCAAGGGGGGAGCGTCAGCGTCATGCGCATGTAGCAGGAAGCTAACACGAGAGCATCCCCTGTTCCCCGTTCTATCGCAACTACCGCAAGGTCTTCAGTACTGAAATTAGACAGTAAATATGAATTAAGTGTTTTACTTACCATAACAGCTGCTCTAATCCTACCTTCCACGTTCGCGTGATAGGTCGTGAAACCTTGTGCGTTTAGTCCGGATACCCTTCCTCCGCAAGAGAGCCATAGCTCCTGGAGTAGCGCAACATCGAACGACTTCTCCCCTAGCGTCAGGAGAAGCTCGCTCGAAGCTACCTTACTGTGATGGAGGTTTATCTGAAGGACCCTTAACATCATTAAGGTCACTGTCCCCCTCCACCTCCATCACCGTAGTCCCTCCTTCGCCTTCCACGATTCTCAGGCGCTCGAGTTCCTTCTCGGCTTCCCCTGCTTCAATCGTGTTGTGGTTCCCGTCTTTCGGATTTCTCTTCCTGAGGCGCAGGAAAACACTTCCAACGCCCCAAGACATCTTTCCGAACTCTGGGTACAACATATCCTCCGCCTCCTTGTTGATTTGGAGGAAATAACACTGGCCCTCCTCCGTCGGCCTAGATACGTGAAGTACCTTCCAGTCCCGGGTCGGTATATTCGGGTTTTGGCGCTGCAGCAAGCCCAGCGGAGTCTCTACGTTATCTCCCCTTGGCTTTTTAGCTTCATATTTCGCGCTCGCCGCCCCGGATGTTGTCGGTTTTTCGCCGACTGCCTGGCTATAGCGGCTACTTACATTCGCCGCCCCAGATGTAGTCGGTTTTTCGCCGACTTTCCGGCTATAGCGGCTGCTCCTTGCCGTGTCGGAACGAGTAGTCTGTCTTGCAGCCCTGGAGGTAGATGGCCTAGGGTCATGTCTCCGCCGCTTGTGGTCAGACTTCTCGCCCTCGGCTGAGCGCTGCCTTTTCTGGCCGCCGCTAAGCTGTTGCTCCTCAATACTGTTACGGTATCAAGCGCTGTACAATTTTTATCGCCGCCTTATATTGCGATAGGGCTCTTTATCCCTCTCTGTTCCGTATTTTTTTCTCTCTCGTAGGGCTTTTCAGCCGCGCTCGCTCTCGCACTGAGCTTACCGACTCTGCACTACAGTCCGAGTCCGAGCTGTCGCTAATCGCGCTATCCCGAACTCCGGAATGAGAGTCATATCTCCTCTTCCATCCTTCCTTCTTCTCCTCTTTTTCATCCTTCTTTTTGTTGTTGTTGTTGTTTTGGTGGTTCATCTTGGCCGTACGACCACCTGCCCGACAAAGCGGGCGCAGTGGTCTAAAAGTTTTTATGGGGAAAAACTTCGTCCGCGCAGTAGCGCCCCTTGCTGCGGTAAGGCCACCGTTACTCTCTGAGGCGGCCCGGTGTCAGAAAGGCTCCGTGAAAATATAGCCGATATTACCCCTGGCTGCAAACCTTCCAATGGGCACCGTCCGCGTAACACCATGGATTAGGGGGGAAGGGGGGAGGGAGGGGCGATGGGTAAGAAAGGGGGATTTGGGTCAGGAAGGGTGGATCGTGGAGGGCGTCAGGAAGTGGTTAAGGGAGATTTGGCAGTTCTTGGCCACCGACCACCATTGCTCAGCCACGGGTAGAACGGCAGAAATTATAGCACTGGCGTCGTTCTATCACGTGGCTTTCCTGGCACATGGGGGTCAGCTTAAGCCTTCGCACCAACGGTCAAGGTTCCTGCCCTAGCGCTTGAACGTAACTCAAGCCTAAATGTTTGTTGGGAGGGCATTAAATGACGTTGTTATTATGTAGAAAATTGCATGGGCTATTTCACCGATCGAATAATTTCGCTTAAATTATGTTTTTTTGTTACTAACGAAGCAACGGTGATTGCTATTTCGTTCTTGCTAAGGAACATTGTTATTGTTTGTAGCTGCAAAACAATTCCCGATATGCCGATATGGACAGCCCATCGCGTGATATGGATGCGGTCCTATCTCCTTCTGGTCGCTAGCCCGATAAACGGTAGCGATTTATATAGCCCAATCGATGCTTCGGGTTGGGAATTTTAATCGTCTCTTGCGACAGGAATACCTATCCTTTAGCGAGAACGTAAATTTTTAGCCAGTAACCCGATGGAGTAACGCTGCTACAGTATTTTTTATTACTTGCAATTTCCTGCACATTTTGCTCTGGGTTTATATTTGTATTTTTCCATTTGTATACTTTCATCTACATCAGTGCTTCAAAATAGCAGTTACGAATTATAAACATTGGGTACCCTTTTCATCCATCTAATTTTTTCCGCCACTATTTTCTCTAATTTCATACAATTTCATACACACACATATCTTTATACACACATACAAACGAACTCACATAGGCTTATGCATATGCATGTATTATTATCCTTAAATTCTGACCACAAATTAGAGCACACACGTCATCCTCTTTCCTTTCAGAGTACGCATTAAAAATTCAATTAAGCTACGCTGACTTGGCTTTTGGCAAGCGAACCTGTTTTTTGAATGCTTCTTGATATCTCATGCATATTCGTACGAATTGATGTTACTTGTATCCTTTCTTTCTTTTCCTTTTAGGTACATGACTTTATCAAAGTGCGGCTACTGACAATAAGTTGCCAACTAACAAACAAACACAACATATTAAGTATATTTCTGCATTCAAAAGTAATTTATACATATGTTGAAAGGATTATATTCTGTGGCCCATGAATTTATGTATGAATGTTAATGTTTTTTTTTTTTTATTTTGCTGACGAAATTTTTCAATTTATTTATCGCATATGAAGTACAGGAAGAGAAGTAATTTCAAAACTATTTGCTGAGTGAGTTTCCTTTTAAGGATGTGGAATATTATTGGCTTTGTAGAGAATTAGTGGCCATATAAAATTATTCAAAAAATTACATATTCATTTCTGTACAACTTATACGAATTTGTTAGTTTAAAATATGTAAAAAAAATATCACGCACTGTTATCATCTAGCACCACACCACAAATTGAAAACGAAGCTAGGTCTAAATTTTTCATATGATATTTTTAACACGATGAATGCTCTAGATCGGCAAACAGTTATGATATATATTCGAATGAAAAAGAAAAAAAAATAATCTCTTCACCTGAATTCTTATAAGTATTAAACAGTACTTGGAAGTTTGAAATATAGAAAAACATTTGGCGCTTGCTATATCGTGAAAAGATGATTATTTTAGGAAAGCTCATATTGGTAAAAAGATTGTTAGAAAGTTAGAGGGGAAATTATTTTGTAGTTTTTAGTTAATGAAGTTTTATTTGTGGATTAAATCCAATGTATATATTTATACGTTAATTTTGTAATTATAGGTATTAAAAAGAATTGAATGCAAAATTTTATACAGCGGAATGGTAATTCACTGACTAGTTTCCATGCGACCAAGCATTTAGACGTAGTGTTTTATCCGGTCTGGATGGCATCGAACCTACCAGACTGCATTGGCATTGCGTTGTCTTAACGCTTTGAGCCATGTGCCCTGCATGCAATCTTGCATTTATATTCTTTCTAATATTTGCCATGTGCACGGAGGGAAATCTATGGATCGAACATCCATAATTATTGATATCACATTAAATAAAAATTGATATTCCTGTCCCATCAATGAATATGGATGTTTCGGCAATGCTTTTTTGATAAATCACTATTGAAATGGTATCCATATAAACTATTGATAAATTCTAAATAGTTTAAAAAACAAAATTTTATATAATTTGACATCTGGTTTCAGTAAGATTCGAACCATGCTCCTCTGGCACGTTAGCCCAGTATTCTAGCATTCGGCTACGGCATATTTTACAATTTTTAGAAAAATGTTCAATCATAAGAAATTCAAAAAATTTTGAATTTAAAAAAACCGCTTCAACAAGTTGTAATATTGTTAGAAAATCCATAGTAAAAATTGTTGAACTATTATGATTATGCGTCCCAGAAAAATTTACATTTCGCCCATATATATTAATACGCTGTCTCTACCATTATTACTATGTAGTAAATATGGATATGAATATACCGACAATAGAAATTCATATCACGACCATAGATATTGACATGCCGTTCAAATATATTAGTATTCTATCCATAAATATAAAAAATAGTGCATCATATCGAAATGGTTGACATGTCATTTTACTGTTTATTGGGAGCAAATAATATTTGATAACTCGCTCATTCTGAATGAATATTGCATCAAACTCGTCGCTATCAATAGTGATATTGTCACAACATTCACTACATTTCTCTCAGTGTGTTTTTCTTACTTTATAGACTTCTTGTACACCCGCAACGCAATGCCAAGCCTGCATTGGTAGGTTCGATGCCAGCCAGACCGGATAAAACACTCAGTTTTTAGTATATTTTAAAAACATTTTCAATTAAAAATACTTTTTTATTATATTTTTTATTTTATACTTTTTAGTTGTGAGTCTGTGAAACTTGTCTTAGATTGTAATCGGATATTATCTGTTAGCTTTTATAAAATTACTTTCTTATTAAATTTTTAAATTTATTAACATACCTATTATTATTCATGTAACTTTACTAAATGCGTAAACGTATACATTTAACAGTGCAGTTAGATGAACGCAATAGATAAATTTATGTGCCAAGCTAATACTTTTTTATTTCGAAATTCCCATTAAAAAAGTAATTTTCGACCCATTTTTAAGCTAAGAAAGTTATTCGAAGTCAAAAGTCGACCAAAATAAAAAAAAAACCTCTAATTAGATTTTCTCGACTTTTGTCCCCGAATAACTTTTTTGCCACAAATGGGATCGATTAGGACTTTTGCAGTTTCCTTCCTTGGGGTGAACCTAAGCTCTCCAAAAAAAATTCCCTGTCGGAATTTTTGTTATCTCTACATCTCTACATATTATAAAACAAAGTCACTTTTTCTGTCTGTTTTTTCCCTTGAATGCTTAAATCTTGAAAACTAAGCAACGGATTTTTATGCGGTTTTTTTAATAAATAGATTGGTTGAAGAGGAAGGTTTATGTCATTATAACGTGAAGAAATACATAAAGGGGGCGTGGCAATCGGACAAAATGTGGTAAAAAACCATACATTTTTTGTTTACACAGCCATAAATCCTAAACGAATCCACCGATTAAAATGAAACTTACTTGAAGTTAAACTTTGAAATATTTACTTTCGTTCTGCATCAAAAAAAAAAAGTTGTTTCATATCTTATTTAACCAAAATTGTTTAAACAAAAACAGCACTTTTTCCAAAAAAGCTTGTTTGTTTGTTCGCTGTTAAACGAATGAGCCATTAGAACTTGACAGCGAATAAACACAAAAAGCAGCGTTATGAATGAGGTGGGGTGCGATCGTATGGTGAAAGAACGCTGTTTGTGTGTTTGTTCGCTGTCAACCGATTATGCGGGAATCTCACCCCACCTCATTCATGTTGAATTAGATCGTATGGTGAAAGAACTCGATACGTATGTATGTAAGTACATATGTACGAATCTCTCGCATAATTAAATTTCGGACGTATGTATGTATGAATGTATTTTCAATTCATGGCCTTATTACCGTACTGAATTCCATGTAATTTACATTTTTCCGTGCGAAGCCGGAGCGAGTTGCTAGTACAAGATAAACTAAATTTACCGGACTAGTATTTTTTGATAATATGCATGGAGAAAAGATGGCTCTAGCTCGAGAACTATAGGTTTACAACAATAACTATTTTCATTGTCGATGGGGAACATCGTGACAAATAAACGGTAAAAGAAAAATTTTCTACGCAAACTAAATTTTTTCAAATAATTTCCAGAGCTAATTTTACAGTTGCGATATCTCAGAGCTGGTTACCCTTAGAGAAAAAATGCTAAGACCATGTCTATAGAGAATTTCCAGGTCTACAAATTAGTCTGAGGTAATATTTCGAAACAACTTACCGTTTTCGAGAAATTTTGGCCTTTGACCCTGAATAACTTTTTTAGCACACGTGGGATCGATGAGGACTTTTAAGGCTTTTTATGTGAAGGTTAACATGAGCTATATGCTCTGTGGGAATTATTGTTATTTAACCACTATTTTTATGTCTATTTTGACCGGGATAAAATTAGTTATCCATTTTTTTCCGCTCCTGAACAACTGTGCCACGGGGCGTATGAGTAACAAAAATTTAATTCAAAACCGGTTCGGGCGTTTTTTTGTGTGATATGATTTCATTTATCTTAAATCTTTTGTTTTTTTAAGCCAATTATACCGCACTCCGACTTCGAGGTGAAAATCATTTAAGGGGAGCCGTTACGAATACTTTGCCACTAATTAAACTGGTGCCAAAAATCCATTTGATCCTTAATATAGGCATTCCCAACAGTTTTACTTTTAGTTTAAAATGATTGCACTTTATTTGTAGATTCGCAGTATTATTTCAATATATGTATGTGATAGCTCAACGAAAGCAAAAACAAACAAATAATAAGTCATTGTGATTGTTCCAGTGGTACGGTTGTTTACTAGAATGGCCTCCAGTTGTTCCAGCTGTGTTTCTGTTCTTGTTTGCAATTGTGTTGAATGTTGTGTAAAATTATTATTAAAAAGCAAATATTGCATACATACGTACCTTACATGGCCATTTCTCTTTCATGAATTCACAATTGAACGAAAGGCGCATATTAATAAAAAGGACAACTGCGAATGACACACAAAAATAAAACAAAACTAGTACTAGTACGCTGGGTATAAAAACCTACTAACAATAAAAGACAATAATTCTTATTATTTTCATTTACATTGGAAGCTCTTGTTTGGTATGTTGGCAATTTGAAATATGTAGGCGCTAACGCAACAGCAACAACAAAACAGTAAAAAACGACAGCAATGCAAATGAAGTTTTCACTTGTTGAAGTGCAAAAAGCAAATCTGAGTTGGAGGAATGAAAACAAACAAACAACAACAAAAGTGGTGAGGCAGTACGACTTGTGAGCACATGGGAACGGCAGCAGTGTTTTTTTGTTGCCTTTAGCAATAAACAAGCGAATTAAGTAAAAAGTCGCTCATGGGGATTTTTGCTAATCTAATTCCATAAAGAAAAGCAATGCACGGCACTCCTCGTTTATAACGCAGTCACATATACCATTGTATACCTTATA
Source organism: Campiglossa producta (assembly GCA_964058755.1). Classification (NCBI taxonomy): domain Eukaryota; kingdom Metazoa; phylum Arthropoda; class Insecta; order Diptera; family Tephritidae; genus Campiglossa; species Campiglossa producta. Next base: position 54,764,979 of record CAXKVI010000001.1, on the reverse strand, counting down.
TAGTAGCGCAACTCGCAAAAAACACACTAATACACACACGCACAGCATATTCCCCATAAGCACAGAAAAATATTTTCTCAAACGTTTGGTAAATAATGAGGGTCAATAATGTACCACGATTTGGACAAAATTTATTTTAGGGAATGGTATAGGGGGTCGTATGTAAAAAAACTGTGAAGGTAGAAACTGCCGGACATTTATAGTATAATTTTTATATTTAATTATACCTCAAGTTAATACTCATTTAGCAAAAAAGTTTACCTGCTACTGGTAGTTTATCACTAAATCGAAAATTAATTGATATTAAGTTTTCAAAAAGTGAGAATTGACGTTGAAGGTTTCATCTCAAATGCGTCTCAGATTGATATCAAACAAAATGGCTTATTGGGCTTCATACTATTCCTTCATTCCATTTCATTTGGAGTCACTCAGCCAGTGCCTTCCACTCAAATTCGTAAGAAGAAGAAAAGAAGTTGCCAAACTATAGAGGGATAAACAATGACATATACGTATACAGACAGGCAATTCCACCTGTAGCAGCATCGTGTACAACAACAATGACGTTTATTTAACATCGTTTGCTGTGGCATTGTTTGTCAATTCTCATTTATTTATTACTGCTGCGATTTAGTATTCTCCTTTTCTTCTAAATTGCAATCACAAATACATAAATATATTGGTATTTATGTTAAAGCTGGTGTGTGCTAAATTTGCAAATGTTACAATTAGGGTTGGTTTAATCTCGGTTAAATCGAGGACCTGGGACTAGGGACCTCGGAGAGAAGATGAAATGCTGGTAATTTCGGGACGCCGTAAATCATTTGACATCTACTAATTGGCTTGGACTCATGTCCCAACAATACTAACTCGATCAATGAACTCCGCAGATCTCTTAAAAAGATAGTCTAGTACTTCAATTTCAAACAGATATGGAATCAATCCTTGCCGTGAAGATTGCGATACGCCACACAGTGGTTCAGCCACAGAAAAAATTTATTTTTATGAATAACTATTTTTCAGACTTTAGTGATGCAGTCTCATAAAGAAATGTTAAAATATACTTTGCATAAAGTGGGATTTTTTTTTTTTTTGGTGACAACAATCTTTTTTTCAATTGTGAATCGAGTTGAAAGTGATTTTTTTACCAAAACGGGGTTCAGAAGTCAGAAAAATATTATTCAAATTAAACTACTTATGGCCATTTTCTCATGCTACACCTTCTAACTATAATAAAATCTAAATTTGGAATATCTTCATTCGATTCACGAAAAAAATGTTTGCCCATATCAGGATCACGCGAAACTTTGAGGTTTCAATCGTAGATCGAGTGCTCTGGGAAACAGGAAACCCATATGCTGAATAGGGATGGATCGAAGCTGGAAGATGGTAATATGGGAGCTGGTATCTAGGACCAGACTATCATTCATATACATAGCTATATTTTTTGAGTTGAAATTAACATTTGTAGTAGAATGTTGTGTATCTGCCCAAGGGAGGTACCCCTATGGAATCGACGATTTCAACTATTAAAAAAGTAAAAAACAAAAAAGGAAGCCAAACGGCTTCAAATGATATGTACAAGACAAAGTAGTGCTAGAGGGAGCAGGGGGGGACTCAAAATTTTTTTGAGTATTAGCTATCTTTGAATTTGAGGCAGCATAAAATTTATAAGTATGCAAACAAATTCAAATAGAAATCACCCTAGTAAATATATGTAATGATGTGTGCGTATGCGTAAAAGCCCCACTGTCGAAGCTTTCAACTTTGAATTTGCCATTTTGACCATTATTAAATAAATTATTAAATAAAATTACAATCGTATATCCATATTAGAGAATTTTAAAAATCATACTCATTATTTTCTTTGGGCGGGGTATGAGCTCGCTTGCCACCTTGTTTAACTACGCAAAACCCAAAGGTGATGTGACTTTCAAGGGTTGGTGGTGAGCTACCACCCTAAGTAATTTATTTACCTTTTATACACACATACATTTACATACATTCAAATTTTCATACGTATTAGTTTATGGATAGCCACTACGTATAAGTTATACGTATGCAGTATAACATAGCCGTAAAAGTCACTTTTTGGAGTCGATGAGTGAGAACAAGAGCTCCTCACTGTTTTTTCTACTTTGTCAGAAGATTTTAGCTTTGAAAGAAATTATGAAAACATATGTACCTTTTCATATACATATACAAGAAAAACAGGAAACAACAACAATTGCAAATGTTACAATTTGAATTAAAAGTTATGTCAATGAATATTTCTCAATTTTACTCAACAAACCCCCATTTTGCAAAGTTATATAAAATATTTGTTTGTTTGTAGTTCAAATTGAATTTTGTAACATCCTTGGAAAAGTTTTTCCTTTGCCCAATAACAGGTGGAATAAAGATTTAAATCATAAAATATGCTCAAATGTGTGTGAGTCGAGCCTTTCTCTTCCCATTTAAGTCATAGCGATGATTTGCTTCAGTTGTTGCGGTTTGAACAGTTTTGGGTTTGACCTTAGCAGTATAACTCTTGTGATCCCTCAGGTAGCGTATGTATGTAGTTTGATAGCAAAACTTTGCATGGTATAAAAATTAAATAAGCTAATACTTCCTGCCCTTCGTGAGGGGTGAACACCTTGCCGCGGTACGAGGGCATAAGTCATAGCGCCGCCCGGTACTACATCACGAGAGAAGCCTAGCCTCCCTTCCAATCCAGGGTGTTAAGCGATGCAGCTTACTTAACTTAGTTGCCGCTGTTCATTGAGCAGTCTTAGGCCAGCAGACTAGAGAAGCGCATGCGACTATTGGCTTCACAACTGTATTAAATGACCAGTACGTCATTTTGGGAGACAGCCCCCATGTTTTCCCATAAAGTCTAGTGCAGGCGAAAAAGGCACTCATTGCTGTATTTACGGTGGCCTCCAAATGAGCATTCCATGTGTAGGTTTGGTCCAATGTTACCCCTAGGTATTTCGTTTCCGTCGAAAAACCTATGCGGCTGCGCCCTAGGGACGGCTCTAACATAGAAAGCTTTCTTCGCCTAGTGAAAGGCACCAAGACTGTTTTATTTGGGTTGATAGTTAACCCTTTGTTGGTGCACCATCTTTCAATGATGCGCAGGGCTTATTGCATGCGGTCGGATATTGTTTCTTCATGCATTCCTGTTACGCAGACTACTAAGTCATCAGCATACTCCTGTACGCCAAAGCCATTGCCCTTCAAAAGATGAAGAAGTTCGTCTATGACTAGGGTCCACAGTAGAGGAGAAAGTACACCTCCCTGAGGGCATCCTCTTGTGGCCATGATTGAGCTAGCACTCCCTCCTAGCTCAAAGCTGATTTTTCTTTGCTTTAGCATGGCCAGGACCCAGCGAGTGATCATTTGGCTTACGTCCTTGCTAATCATGGCTTCCTCCATGGCCTGGTACGTCGTATTATCGAAAGCGCCTGATACATCGATGAATGCACACAGGGCTATGTTTTTAGACTCTAAGGCCTTTACAATTTTTCCAGTAAGGCAATGGATAGCAGTCTCCGTGGATTTTCCGGGTGGGTAGGCAAATTGTTGTTTACACAGAGGGTGTTTATTTAAGTTTACTTCCCACCTGTTGGGAATATATCCTAACAGCAGGGATGCTCTATATTAATTTGATAGGACTGGAGCTGTATAGTTGATTCCTTGCTACAACAGACAAGGATAGACCACATCCGGTCCTGGAGATTTGAATGGACTGAAAGTCGATAAAGCCCATTGGACCTTGTTAACATTGGTTAGCTTTGTCGCCAGGCTCTTTTCTCTACCACTAATTGTTGGAGAATTATCTACTACGGGATGTGAGTGTTGATAGCCTGGTAAAGTGAGTAGCAAGCAAAAGTTTGCATGTGTCTTCCGGCTGCTTCGTGTAGCTCCCATCTGAGTTCTTCAGAGTACCAATGACGTTGCTATGGCCTCTCGCAAGGGCTTTTTGGAGCCGCACTGCCGGAGGGAGATCTTTAATATTTTCGCAGTGTTCTCTCCACGTTGCCCTCTTAGATTTTCTAAGTTCTCTGTTATAAGAAGTTAGAGCATTTCTATAGGAGACCCAGTCTCCAGTATCTTTAGCTGCATTAAACAGCCTTCTGGCTTGATATCTTAATTGTGCAAGCTTTTTGTTCCACCAAGGAACATCACGTTGTAAACGTTGTTTGGCTTGGGGAGAACTCTTGCAGAAAGCTGTTGTGATATCTGAGTGAAGCTGTTCAGCCTCTCTCTCGAGCTCCCGCCCCGTAGTTATTGGTTGATTGAAGCAATTGGCTCATTCTTCCATGGTAAAGCGAAATAGTTTCCACTTCGTTTTTCTCGGATTTCTGAAAACGGACTCATGGTCAGAGAAGTGACTAATGTCGAATACAATATGTTTGTGGTCCGACATTGATTCCTCCCCCGAGACGTGCCAATTTGTGACAGCGAAGGCCATGTTTTGGCTGCATAGAGTAAGGTCAAGGACCTCACCTCTAATAGCGTTAACAAAAGTGGGTTCATTACCACGGTTCATTACACTGATGTTGTGACTACTAATAAACTCCAGGATATGCTTCCCCTGTTATTTATGTTCGTACTACCCCAAGCTGTATGGTGGGAGTTTGCGTCACAGCAGAGGGCCCATGGGATACCCTTCTGATGGCAATACTCAATGAGAGATTTGGATTCAGCAGTTGGGGCTGTTTCCTCCTCACCCGGAAAGTAAGCTGATGCCAAAATGGCCTCTTTTTCGACTCTTGGGGTTGGAATTTTTGCCCAAACTGCAACAAAATCAGCCGTCATGAACTGTAGGAGCGGAACAAAATCAAGTTTCTTGTTCAGAAGCATCGCCGCCCTGGGACGGGAACCGGTGGTATATATTAATTTACCGTCAGTACTGCTTAAACCTTTTACAGAATCATGTAAAATCCATGGTTCTTGAATGAAGGCTACTCCAAGACCTTCTTAGCTGAATCTGCTGCTAAGAACATCCGAAGCTGCCTTGGCATGGTGAAGATTCACCTGGAGGCATTTTAGACGCCTCGAACTGCGAGAGTTTGCTGGGAGAGCTGACATTATAAAGATTTTTTGCGGTCCCTATCCGCCACCGATGACTTAAGGTTGCCGCTGAGCAAAGCATCCCCATTAGATGCCTGACTTTGGCCCGTTTTTTTTTCGATTCCGGGTCTAGAGTTCTCACTACGTAATTTATTTGTTGCCCGCTTTGAGAGGGCGGTGGAGTCTCAATAATTATAGCTTCTGCTGTGGACTCCAGCTGAAGCTTAGTTTGTACATCCTCCAAGCCTTGGGTCACCTCTGCCGATTTTGAGCTGCAGGCGGTTTGTTCTACAGCCTTCTTTTCCACCGCAACATTTTCATCACCGCCGCTGGCTTCATCAGCTACCCGGGGCAGAGACGGTTTGGTTTTAAGCCGCAATTTCACTTTGACATACGCCAAACTGATTGTATTATTATGGTGACGGATTGTTTCAGCTGACACCGGATCTACAGCTATTGCAATTTCCGCCACTGTGCCTCTACTTGTCCGATTGAGGATTCTCCAGTATCTGGTGTCTAGGGCCGGGTTTTGAACATCTTTGTGCCGGCCCTTGGATATAAATGCAAAGAGCGCGCAAATTCAAAAAAAATAACTACCAGCGCTCGCGGTTCGATGCAACCGATCTCTCAAACTTTTCCACTGCTTCTCCGCTAGCGGATATTTTCTGCTGGAGCGAGTTTGAGGGACTGATGCATAACAACCACAATATCAACAGCTGTTGAGGTAGATTAGTTACGTAGTATAACTAACAGGATAAGTTGTAGAAAATAGTAAATTCTAATTAGAATATGTTGTAAATATAATAACTAACTAGAGTGGGTACGGTAATAGAGGGGCATTACTATATTTACTCTCCCTTTAAGCGGGCTACCCACCTGCCAAGAAATGCCTCAAGAAAAAAAAACGAGCATATATTTCTTATGCCTGGTCAAGAAAATTTGACGGTTACGGCATTTTCCATTTTATTGCAGATTACTATTATAAAAATGTATAAAACATGTGTAGCGAAGTTTATACTCATCTTTGCCGTGAATCTGCACGTTTACCTCAAGAAATATATACGAGCATATTTATTTCTTGAGGTAAACCGGCGTTGCCAACTATCGAAAAGTGCTGTATTTTTTCTTATGAACTGAGTATTGGCTCAAGAAAATTTGACGTGTGAAAACATTTCTTGAGCGTTTTTTTATATGGAGTTTGACATTTCTTGGCAGGTGAGTAGCCCGCTTTAAGATTAAAAATTATTTATTTCAATTATGTACATATGTACTAACTTATTTTGAACTAAAAATTCATTTATTTACATTATGGTTAACTTCAATTCTTTTTCTTTTCTTTCTTTTGTATGGATAATTTTAACCGTCTTCTTCTTCTTAAGTTCTAGTTCGAGTTACAACTAGGTATATCGAAAAAATTTTACATTACATGCGTATGAGTATTTTAGGTTATGTATTAAATCGAAGAAATTTGATCTTAACAATTATAACTTTTTTTGAACTCGATGTCGGAAATCTTCATTTCGCTCGAGATAAGATTACGTATATCGAACCATTTTCACATTAAGTACCTATGTATATCTAAGTATTTTTAGGTTAAGTACAAAAAGAAATTAATTTTAAAATCTATAATTTTTGTGGACCTCGATGCGGGAAACCGTAATTGTCCGGATGATTGGATGATGGAGGAGTTTTTCGGTTGCCTTAGAGCGAACCATGAAGCATTTTGGGCGGACTCGCACGTGGTTGTGTCAGACAGGGGAACGTAAGAGGGGGTTGCTTGTGCATTCCACAAGCAACCCACAGGCATAAAATCAAAAGTTTTGGTGTGATGGAGATTTGCAGAAATCTGCAAAAATATAAGACAATAGTCTTAGTAATGGAGTTTTAAATTCACTTTAGGAAAATATAATATAGAGGGAAATCTAATATGTTTTCACTAACTAAATGGGTATCGCAAAACTTACCATAAATTAAAGTTTCAATAGCCGGAGATGTACAACGCAGGATTTCTTTGTTTTGCTGATAGCCTTAATTGTTGGTTTGTTACCGCGAACCGATTTCTATTATTTTATTAATTTTTATCTTTATATAAAAAATAAAAAATTGAATAAAAAATATTTTTAATTTAGAATGTTTTTAAAATGAACTAAAAACTGGAAAATAATTTCCCCTCTGCCTACATAGATTCTTCACCACGTAAAGCTTATCTGGAACATTTCTGAGTGGGAATTCTTATAGGTATTAAATAGTTTTTGGACTTTGAAATGTATAGAAACATTGGCGCACGCTAAAGATGGTTCGCATTAATTTCTAACAATCTTATTACCGATATGAGTTTTTCTAAACAAAAAAAAAACATCTTTTCACGATATAGCAAGCGAAAGAAGAAATGAAACTTTTCAGATATCTCTACCCGTGCGCCACCTATCGGAATTATTTTTTTGTTATACTGCGTGGAGCCAGAAAACTAAACGACGATGAAAATTTCAAGATTCTACTCCAACGGGAAGTTCGTTGAAAAACAAATTAATCGACACCGAAAACAGACCTTCGCATTTCGTAAATAGAGCGACTCACGCGCCACCTAGCGGGTGCACTGAGAGAAATGCATTGAATGTTGTGACAATTTCACTATTGATAGCGACGAGTTTGATGCAATATTCATTCAGAATGAGCGAGTTATCAAATATTATTTGCTCCCAATTAAAAGTAAAATGACATGTCAACCATTTCGATATGCTGTACTATTTTTTATATTTATGGATAGAACACTAATATATTTGAACGGCATGTCAATATCTATGGTCGTGATATGAATTTCTATTGTCGGTATATCCATATCCATATTTACTGCATAGTAATAATGGTAGAGACAGCGTATTAATATATATGGGCGAAATGTAAATTTTTCTGAGACGCATAATCATAATAGTTCAACAATTTTTACTATGGATTTTCTAACAATATTACAACTTGTTGGAGCGGTTTTTTTAAATTCAAGATTTTTTGAATTTCTTATGATTGAACATTTTTCTAAAAATGGTATAATATGCCGTAGCCGAATGGTAGAATACTGGGCTAACGTGCCAGGGGAGCATGGTTCGAGTCCCACTGAAACCAGATGTCAAATTATATAAAATTTTGTTTTTTTAAACTATTTAGAATTTATCAATAGTTTATATGGATACCATTTCAATAGTGATTTATCAAAAAAGCATTGATTAAACACCCATATTCATTGATGGGACAGAAATATCAATTTTTATTTAATGTGATATCAATAATTATGGATGTTCCATCCATAGATTTCCCTCCGTGTGCAATTTTTTTTTTTGAACATTTGGAAATTGATTAAGTAATACACACGCAATATATCAGCTAAATCAGTCCATAATTAGGATTTTCAGTTTTTATTATCCCGATCTCAGCTCCACCTAACGGATTTTTTGTTTAGGAAAATATTTCTTTTCATAGTAGTAATACATGTTCCGAATTTCAGTCAAATCGGACCATAAATGCGATTTTTGAAAATATAGCGACCCACGCGCCACCTATCGGAATTTTTTCCATTATATTGCATTGTCATCGCGACCTGAACTGTGGTGAAAATTTCAAGACCCTAGCACAACAGGAAGTTGGTTCAAAATCGAATACCAAAATCCGGGCACAAGAACGACGAAAGCGACCTAATAAAAACATTTTAATAAAAAGACTATAGCTTGTTGGTTAACTAATTTAACTTTTTAGTCGAACTCACACTTTTTCGAGTCACGATGTTGACACGCCAAAACTCCACAGGAAAAGAAAGATAGTTTCCCGCGGAAGTGGTATTGGACCTAGTGTCAGTCTCATGTGTCGGTAATGCAGTTTGCCATTACCTGATTTTGACAGATAGGTTTCCCAACTTTGAACAGTGGTGGCAAGGAAAATACACCGAGCTCAGGGAGAAACGCTTGTAGCAGCAGGAACAAACCAAAAATATAAAAAAATATAAAAAATGAAAAAAAATTGTCGCTATGTACGGCGGTACAAAAGTTGAAAATAATTTTAAAAACCCTACACAGTAGTATTGTGGAAAAAGCGTGGCCCGCTTTTATTTTTACCTTTTTAGTGCAATATTCTTTAAAAGCGTGTGTTTTCGCTGTTTAAACTATATTTATAGTTTACTTTTTAGTTAAATGTGTTATGAAATAATCGATAAATATATCGAAGTATACCGCAGGGCAAACGAAACCTCTAGGCCTCCACTTTCGTTTGATACCCATATTGTAAGCAATTTTCAATATTATTGGACAACCTCATTTTTACCGATAACTCAGTTATCGATAAATATATCGAAGTCCAAATGCAAACCCCTATCGTTTAACACCCATATTGAAGGCACATTTCAAGGTTTTTGTGACAGTCATATGCCACTATCGGGTAGACTGAAGTAGAGTTACATACAAACAAGCAAACATACATATGAATGTATGTACAAGTAAAGCTAATGAAAGCGTAGTAAAAAAACTAGCATTATGTGGGAAAAGCATCGAGCGCTCGATATACGAAAATTATGGCACAAAGCTGACCGCGCTTTTTCCACAATACTACTGTGTAGGGTTTTTAAAATTATTTTCAACTTTTTAGTTCAATACTCTATAAAAGCGTGAGTTTTAGTTTTTTTAAACTATATTTATTTTTTACTTTTTAGTCAAATGTCCTAAGAAATTATCGATAAATATATCGAAATATACAGAAGCCCAAACGAAACCTCTGAACCTCCACTTTGGTTTGATACCCATATTGTTAGGAAATTTCAAGGTATTTGGGCAATCACATTTTGACCGATTACTCATTTATCGATTAAATTATCGAAATATATCGATTTCCAAATGAAACCTGGGGACTTCCCCTTTCGTTTGATACCCATATTGTAGGGAAATTTTAGGGTTTTTGGGCATTCACATTTCGACCGATAACTCAGTTATCGATAAATTTATCGAAAAATATCGATGTCCAAATGAAACCTGGGGCCTTCCCCTTTCGTTTAATACCCATACTGTAGGGAAATTTTTCGATTTTTGGGCAATAAAATTTTGACCGATAACTCAGTTATCGATAAATTTATCGAAATATATCGAGGTTCAAATGAAACCTGGGGACTTCCCCTTTCGTTTGATACCCATATTGTAGGGACATTTTACGGTTTTTGACCACTGGGTCTTAGACCGAACGAGAGTCACATACATACAAGCAAGCAAGCAAACAAACAAACAAACAAGCAAACATACAAGTGAAGCTAATATAAAAAATAGAATAAAAAAATATTTTTAATTTAAAATGTTTTTTAAATGAACTAAAAACTGGAAAATAATTTCCCCTCTGCCTACATACCTAGATTCTTCACCACGTAAAGCTTATCCGGAACATTTTTGAGTGGAAATTCTTATAGGTATTAAATAGTACTTTGAGTTTGAAATGTATAAAACATTGGCGCATGATAAAGATGGTTCGCATTAATTTCTAACAATCTTATTACCGATATGAGTTTTTCTAAACAAAAAAAAAACATGTTTTCACGATATAGCAAGCGCCACCTAGCGGATTTTTTTTAGGAAAATATTTCTTTTCATAGTAGTAATACATATTCCGAATTTCAGCCAAATCGGATCATAAATGCGATTTTTGAAAATATAGCGCCCCACGTGCCACCTATCGAATTTTTTTTTTTTCATAATATTGCATTGTCATCGTGGCCTGAACTGTGGTGAAAATTTCAAGACCCTACCACAACAGGAAGTTGGTTCAAAATCGAATGCAAAAATCCGGGCACAAGAACGACGAAAGCGACCTAATAAAAACATTTTAATAATAATAATAATAAAAAAAAGCGTGGTAAAAAAAGGAGGAAGGATTTTTTTTTTTTGTTTTTAACAAAAAAAATGACAAAAATTCATTTCATTGCAGTTTGAAAGTGAAAAGGGGTCAAAAATGGTACTTTTTTGAAAAAGTAGGGTTCGGGGTCCTGGCTCTAAAAAAGGGTCAAATTGACCCTTTAGGGTTCCCAACGGCAACACTGCGTATAGGTACATTGCGAGATACATTTATTTTATTATATCATAAAGTTTTATTTTCTCTTTTAATATTATTAAATTCTATACAACTAAATTTTGAGTAATTCGGAATTCAAAAATCATTTTGTAAACAACAACCAATATTTTGCCATCGAAGTATAAATAGTTCATTAACCAATGAAATGAGGGATATATATTAATGTGGCCACAATAAGCAACAATAGCGATTCAATGACACCAAAATCACTCATTTCAATTGACTTTTCATAGGCCCTTCAACGCATCACATTGCACTCCACTCACTTGCCTCGCACCTCTCACCATTGCCAAAACTACTTATCAGCCGCACAATCAGCATATAAATGACAAAATGTGGGTGTAGAGTTGTAGTTCGTATAACATTTAATGGAAAGATTAAGTGGTGAAGTACTTTCAGGTGAGTTGTGTTGGATTCGCGGCTGTTGCGGTCGGTTTTACAGTTACAGCAAATGAAAACCACATCGCATAGTAGGCCGCAAAGGCAAAAGTGCTTTACATCCTGTTCACATCAAAAGTGGAAAGTTAAATTACAGTAGATATTAGCATTGTAGTTGTTATTATTGTTGTTGTTCTTGTTGCCCCTGTAAATATGCTTATTGGTATTTGTGACAATGAGTTAACCGGAAATTGTGCGAATGATGCGCATTAGCCTGTCCGGAATCAACCTGTCCTCACTACCACTCGAATCTCTACTATCATTCGGTAGATTTACTACCATCATCCACTTGACTGAAGCGTATAAAAATCACAGTAATCCCACAAAAGTAGTTAGCTTGCAACTTTTTGTGGTTGCTTTATTCTGTAAGTAGACACAAAGTGCCCAAGGATTCACAAAAAGGCTTTGCAAAGATTTATCCATAAAGTTTGAGTTTTGAGTATGTAAGTATGTAATCGTATGAATGTACAAGTAAATAAGTACTATTAAGTAGTTAACTTCAACGAAAACATTTACAAAAACTTACACACATACGTACCACGAAATGTTGTTGCTGGGAATACTTTTGCATATATAAATTTGCTTAATTCGAAACTGATGAAAACTTAAGTGGCATTTAATCAATATTTTATAAAGGTATTTCTTTGGGGAATATCAAAATATGCTCATTTTAATAATTCATTGTAAAGAATATGTATGTTGTTCTTGGTGAGTTAGATTAAAATGAAGTGGTAGTCCCCATAACCTGAGTTGGCTACAAGTTTTGTATGAAAGACAAGAATTTTGATAAAGACCGGTACTAAAAAGCGACACCCTTCTTATGATGAGAGCGAAACTTGAATCCCTGCCAATGTACAAGGTTAAAAATGTGAGCCTTAATTTTAAACTTTTTTGGACTACATATATGACTAAACCAAATTTGGTTTCAAATTTAAACTTTCAAGAAAATTGGTTAAATGAAGCGGGTTTCAATTTCAAACCAGAAATGTTTTAACAATTTTTTAAAGAAAAAATAATGTTTTGTCCGTTGACTGAGACCCGAACCAAGACTCCCAGCATCACGCCTGTCTGCTCTACTACTTATAGCTCAGTAGTTATAAGATTTGTTTCTTGAAATCTCCAGCAAAGAACTGTCAGCAGAAGAGAGTCTTGTGAAAAGCTGTCAAAATCTCATTTCTGCTAGTTTTTCGTCGAACAGGGTTCAGCAGAAACTTGCAGACAAAACAGCGGTTACGTTTCTGATTGGCTAACAATTTGAATTTACATTTTTTGTTGTTGTTTTGCTATGTCATCGATCAGCTGTTCCTGCTTGCTGGTTTCTGCTGGACGAAAAATCTCCAGCAATAACTTGCAGCGAATTGGCGCTCTCTCTCTCAATTAGATGTCAAAAAGCTGCTGAATTCGCTGCTAATTTTTTCAAAGAACACTTTTTTAGGAATAATTATTCATAATTATTCATAATTAGCAGGAAAGAAACAAAGCTATAGTAAAATAATTACAGCCATTTAAAATTTACTAGATTTTATACGTGTTACTGTGTATGTGTATGCAACAGTACAAAACTCAGTCATTTTCAAATGGCTGTAATTATCTTAATAGTTAAGATAATCACACATGGCATACCATTTTGGAAGCTTCAAAGCTTCATCTTTAAGAGTATGTAAAAATATTTTCAAAAAAGTTTAAAAAATTATAAGAAAATTCACTTTGAAAAAAATGCCATTTTCCCCATAAAAAATGTATGGGAAAGGACGAAAAACAATAGCCACCCCTAAGGGTTAAGTTAGAGCGTTTTTTTTTTTTTTTTTTTTATTTTCTCATCAATACCTAACATTTTAGGGGGTAAGACCAGGTCGAAATTTTTTTGAATCAATATATAATGGCAAGGGGGTTCAACCTACCAAATTATATGATCTTAGCGATTTCCGTTACCGACTTATGTCAATTTAGGGGACTTTCGAAATTTGCGATATCGAAAGTGGGCCTTAATCAACTCCTACTTTCAACCTAAGAACTTTCATATATGGAACTTTATATCTATCTCGATTATTTTGTGCCGTTACGTAGTATCGTTATGTGGACAAAATTATAAAACTCTTGAATTAGTACCAATACGCTGCACTCAAAAAACAGCTGGTATCAGGGCGATGCTAAATAGTACAAATAGTAGTGTCAATATGCAACTTTGGAGTATCAATTTGTCTTCATCAAACGTATTATTCAATTGATATTTTATAAGTTGTAATTTAATATCTTTGAATATCAATTATATGATTTATGCTACTATATTGATACTAATACTCTCAATTTGACATTTTTGAAGTGCCAATCTAATACTTCTCTTCAGCGATTCAATAACTAAAATGAAGATTTGACACTTTTCACTATCTTTTTGATACGATGCATTGTTTCATTGATACGAAGAAAATGATACTTCTAGAAATTTCATTTTAACCCAACCGGTATGAAACCGATACCGATACATTTTTTTTGAGTGTGGGTAAAACAATTGTATCTACTGAACTAAATAAGTATGTATTCATAGTAAAACCTATTTCATACAAGTAAAGGTTGGAATATGTCCAGTCCTTTCCAGAGCAGTCTCATAAGAACTTATGAAATAAAATCATTTCAAAACTGATGTGAGTTAAAAAGGCTTTCTTTACGTGCAAATCACCACAACTCCTCATCAGCGTTAATGATAATAGCATTCGAAAGCTCAAGCAGTGTTCGTAAATGTTTTTTTCCTCTACCGACAGTCTGACATACAATCTGTATTCAACAACCGATAATGAGACTAGCTTCTATCGATATATGCACCTGTGATGCTGTTAAATTGTTCCGCATGGTGGTGCAAGTAAACGTATGCGTGTGTGTAAGCAATCAGCCATGGTCGTACAAATGTCCTATTGTCAAATGACTCCCCACTGTTCGCTTTGTCTTGGTATTTATGTACATTTGTATATCCTGTACTGATCGTAAGCTAAATACTAGGTCAATGCAGAAATAAATTCAACAGAAGAATACGCTAATGACAATAAATGTTGCGAAGGCTTTTTGGCCACAAGGCCACACTGAATTGGTACCTACGCGCTGCTTTACTGGAAGGCACTATTTTACAAAATACTTGATTCGATGGACAAAACAAGTTGCAGAACCTGAAAAACACGAAATATACTGCCTTAAGCAGTTGTTTTTAAAAGGATTTCTCAGGCGTAGTCTTTCGAAGAATTCCAAGGATCATCGAAGCACTTTACCTGTCCATCAATTTAACGGTAAACAAATCGAGTAACCGTGTTTTCACAAGGAGTTAACAAGGTTGGGGTATGATAAAATAAATTGTAAATATTTGAAAAAAATACTATAGGCCAATTTTTGTCCCCTAGTGTACATTAGGGTGGTCCTTATTTGCAGGGAGACAATTTTATCATCGGATTTTCAAAGGCTCAACCCTAAAATTGATAGAAGTATAGCCGAAGATATCACACACAAATTTTGGTCGCGCTTGTAAACGATTAAGTCGTGTCGCATGAGGTCAAATTTCAGATTGCCCTAACGAGACTCAAAAAATTAAAACGATTTTTCTTTTAAACTAATATTCAAAATCGATAGCACTATGGTCGGAGATATCGATTTCGAGTATTAAATAAAAATAAAAGTCACTTTTATTTTTTAGTCTCCATAGGGAAAACTGAACGTTGACCCCTAACGGACACGCCTAACCATTTCCAATCGGGAAAAAAATTTATGTGCGATATAGTGGACCGTGGTGCAACCTATCTAAGGGGTGAGACTGGAAAAAATTGTACATTTGATTATTCGGACCACCACCATAGTGTATCTTTTTAAGATATTCATACCCTATCGGAAAAAGGGGGATATAAACCATGGGGTCTGTCAAATATTCCGACGAAGCTTCCCCTCAGGAACGATTCGGAAGAGTCGATAGATAATTCATCAACCTTATCGAAATTTGGTAGGAATCGACTTTCAGGAATTATTTCCGACGGGCAGCTCCGACGGAATAGCTGATAGATCCCTATTTATACTGGCAAGTATTGTGTGTATCCAAACAAATTATTTGTACCTTATCTAAGGCTTATATGAGTACGACTTTATGCTGATGTTCTGAAATCTGCATGGAGCATTATCTATATAAATTTTGAGAGGCAGTCTTATTTATAAGGCTGATTGATGATGTAAAATAAGGCTTATATAAGCTATGACTAGTATTTTACCTTATTATAACGCTTATTGGTAATTTCAAAAACACCAAACAAGCCGCTTTGTTGGTGTATTTCTTGCTGAGTATATCTCCATTTTTTTGCAGGTATTTTCACACATTCATATGTACTTAAACGTAAATGCGAATTGGCGATTCTTGTTGGAACAATCATGGAATCTTGCATTTATAACCATTGTTTTTGTCGAGCAGATGACCCGGTGGTAACGACAACAACTAAAAAGCTCAAATGCTTTCAAGCGCATACGTATGTACGTGCATGTGGTATGCAGTCAGAAATCACCAGCATGGGCTGTGCACTCAAGCATCCAACAGCCAACATTGTTCTCCCGTAATCGTAAACTGCGTTTCTTTATTGCAATTCCAGGTGCAATTATCAGCGAGAGTAACAGGTGATCAATTGTAATAAAATTCCCAGGGCGATTTTACCTATTCATTTTGTCCTTTTCATCGACCACCGTTAGGCGCTACACAATTTACCGTAGGCACTTTATTACAGTCAGGTATTACGCCATCTATTTGTATTAAGGTGGTAAATGATTCGAAGCTAGTAGGAGCCATACATATGTATGTAGGTGACAACAACTTTCTGCTGAAATACAAAATGTGTAGTTAGACCTATAAAACCATGGGAAGGTACGTATTGAAAGCAGTTGACATTTAAAAAGATAAGGATGGAACTGGTATTAAAGCCAGGCAAATAGCCAGGAAAATCGAGCCCCTTTCTACTTCCTTTCTACAGCGGTAACATGCAACTAGGTGACCATCAGCATGGGTTCCTTAAAATCCATAGCACCACCACGGCGATTAATGACATTAAGTCGCAGATAATCTTATCGGGTTCAATCGGGGACGGAGACTTTAGTCTAAGGCTTCCGAAACAGCCAACCATTCAATATTGAAAAAACTACCGAAATATAAAGTATCTAAGATTTCGGTGAACATAAATTTAAGATTCACGAGGATTAAACAAGTCTGCCACAAGGTGGTGCCCTCTTCTTTAATTTCTACATCTCTAAACTTTCCTTCCCACGTCGTCTTACAAACAATATCACTCCCTGTAGCTCCAAAACGCTAGTTAATCTAACTGAAGTTCTATCTGGATATTGTAATAGGTAAAACTTTACAGACAAAACCTAAACACACCAAATATTTACCTGGCATAGATGTATCCCACATGACACCGATTGTCAGCAACCTTAGCTTTATTTTTTCTTAATGTGTATATACTTAGTCGGACGGACTAATTATCTTCCATTGGCCTGAAATAGATCATCTACTTCACTTTGTGCGTTTACTGATTCCTTGATCCAAGTTCTCTCTCGAAATCGGGTACTGGATCGTGGGTTTCATTTATATATTGGGAAATGGTTTAGAGCTCAACACACCTATAAGAAAGAACGTTCATCTTTCCTCTTCAACTCATCAGAAACCAATACATATATACGATGGCGTAGCGCGCAAAAACGTTCTCTTAAACTGTTAGTTGTCCATTGAAAGGTGACATTTGTGTCCATTTATTGTGCGGCTCGTTACCTTCAAATGTTATGCGGTATATGGTTGCAATTGTTCTTACAACAACAGTGGCATTAACGATAAATAGTTGTTGTAAGCAATTTTTTCATTTTCTGTAATCGTTTCGTATTTGCTTGATTGATAGAACTGCTAAGGGAGTAGCGTTCAAATGAAATGCAACGAATAATGTGCTCAATGGTGATTTCAAATCATTGAAAGGACTTGTGATTTGGTTACATTCGTATCTCTCATGTTGGTATGTATGTATGTATGAACATATGTACACTTCATTGGACAAGAAAAAACGCAACAATAAAAATTCATGTAGAACAATTAGCTAGAAGGTAAAAGGTAATTACAGATAGTTGAATAATAAATATAAGGAAAGATTTATTTGGCCGATCCACATATATTAAAGCTATGAGTGACGAGCTCGTGCTAACTTTTTCGTCAAAGTTTCTTAACATACAGTCGAACTCCCATAACTCGAATTTCTATAACTCGAATTTTCTATAACTCTAACGAAAATGGTTGGCAGTAGCGTTAAGAAAGAATGTACATACAAATTTTCTTCCATACCTCGAACTTCCATAACTCGAAGTTCTCCATAATTTGAAAGAAAATCCATACACATCCATATAAAGCATTTCTCTAATACGAAGTAACACATATTTGTTTTTGAATTTCGCTTCATAATTCGGGGAAATCCCTATTTGTACATGAAATGCTTTCTTTTGAAGTTTGCTTTGTAGTTCGGGGAATTCCTTTTTGTAAATGAACAGCTTTTTTGTGTATTATAAGTCAGTTCAACGTCAGTAGCACTTATTGCCAGGTCTGAAGTAGACGCAGTTTGTTCATCATAATGATTTTTTGTAAAACAGAGTCGTGTCAATTTGTGTGATTTTCGATATCGAAAAAGGGGGCGTCGTTATCATCCGATTTCGCTCATTTTCAATACCAATCTATTCTCAAACCAAATAAGTACGCATGCCGAATTTGGTGAAGATATCTCAATATTTGCTCAAGTTATCGTGATAACGGACAGACGGACGGACATGGCTCAATCAAATTTTTTTTTCGATCCTGATCATATTGATATATGGAAGTCTACATCTATCTCGATTCCTTTATACCTGTACAACCAACCGTTATCCCAACAAAGTTATAATACCCTGTGTACAAGTACAGCTGGGTATAAAAATGGTATGGTAATGGTATGGTAATGGTATGGTAATGGTATGGTAATGGTATGGTAATGGTATGGTAATGGTATGGTAATGGTATGGTAATGGTATGGTAATGGTATGGTAATGGTATGGTAATGGTATGGTAATGGTATGGTAATGGTATGGTAATGGTATGGTAATGGTATGGTAATGGTATGGTAATGGTATGGTAATGGTATGGTAATGGTATGGTAATGGTATGGTAATGGTATGGTAATGGTATGGTAATGGTATGGTAATGGTATGGTAATGGTATGGTAATGGTATGGTAATGGTATGGTAATGGTATGGTAATGGTATGGTAATGGTATGGTAATGGTATGGTAATGGTATGGTAATGGTATGGTAATGGTATGGTAATGGTATGGTAATGGTATGGTAATGGTATGGTAATGGTATGGTAATGGTATGGTAATGGTATGGTAATGGTATGGTAATGGTATGGTAATGGTATGGTAATGGTATGGTAATGGTATGGTAATGGTATGGTAATGGTATGGTAATGGTATGGTAATGGTATGGTAATGGTATGGTAATGGTATGGTAATGGTATGGTAATGGTATGGTAATGGTATGGTAATGGTATGGTAATGGTATGGTAATGGTATGGTAATGGTATGGTAATGGTATGGTAATGGTATGGTAATGGTATGGTAATGGTATGGTAATGGTATGGTAATGGTATGGTAATGGTATGGTAATGGTATGGTAATGGTATGGTAATGGTATGGTAATGGTATGGTAATGGTATGGTAATGGTATGGTAATGGTATGGTAATGGTATGGTAATGGTATGGTAATGGTATGGTAATGGTATGGTAATGGTATGGTAATGGTATGGTAATGGTATGGTAATGGTATGGTAATGGTATGGTAATGGTATGGTAATGGTATGGTAATGGTATGGTAATGGTATGGTAATGGTATGGTAATGGTATGGTAATGGTATGGTAATGGTATGGTAATGGTATGGTAATGGTATGGTAATGGTATGGTAATGGTATGGTAATGGTATGGTAATGGTATGGTAATGGTATGGTAATGGTATGGTAATGGTATGGTAATGGTATGGTAATGGTATGGTAATGGTATGGTAATGGTATGGTAATGGTATGGTAATGGTATGGTAATGGTATGGTAATGGTATGGTAATGGTATGGTAATGGTATGGTAATGGTATGGTAATGGTATGGTAATGGTATGGTAATGGTATGGTAATGGTATGGTAATGGTATGGTAATGGTATGGTAATGGTATGGTAATGGTATGGTAATGGTATGGTAATGGTATGGTAATGGTATGGTAATGGTATGGTAATGGTATGGTAATGGTATGGTAATGGTATGGTAATGGTATGGTAATGGTATGGTAATGGTATGGTAATGGTATGGTAATGGTATGGTAATGGTATGGTAATGGTATGGTAATGGTATGGTAATGGTATGGTAATGGTATGGTAATGGTATGGTAATGGTATGGTAATGGTATGGTAATGGTATGGTAATGGTATGGTAATGGTATGGTAATGGTATGGTAATGGTATGGTAATGGTATGGTAATGGTATGGTAATGGTATGGTAATGGTATGGTAATGGTATGGTAATGGTATGGTAATGGTATGGTAATGGTATGGTAATGGTATGGTAATGGTATGGTAATGGTATGGTAATGGTATGGTAATGGTATGGTAATGGTATGGTAATGGTATGGTAATGGTATGGTAATGGTATGGTAATGGTATGGTAATGGTATGGTAATGGTATGGTAATGGTATGGTAATGGTATGGTAATGGTATGGTAATGGTATGGTAATGGTATGGTAATGGTATGGTAATGGTATGGTAATGGTATGGTAATGGTATGGTAATGGTATGGTAATGGTATGGTAATGGTATGGTAATGGTATGGTAATGGTATGGTAATGGTATGGTAATGGTATGGTAATGGTATGGTAATGGTATGGTAATGGTATGGTAATGGTATGGTAATGGTATGGTAATGGTATGGTAATGGTATGGTAATGGTATGGTAATGGTATGGTAATGGTATGGTAATGGTATGGTAATGGTATGGTAATGGTATGGTAATGTTATAATAATTGTATGGTAATGGTATGGTAATGTTATAATAATTGTATGGTAATGGTATGGTAATGTTTTAATAATTGTATGGTAATAGTAGAATTATGGTTTAATTGGAAATATTGGCTCATTTTATGATAAATAAATTTCTATAAATTCTAAAGGAACGGTCCTTTTTGTCCCCGAATTGCAAATTGAAATCTTTTCATACGATTGCTATGACTTGTAAAATTTTTTCACTTTTTGTTTCACTGTTTGGCGACTTTTGAATTTTTCCATTCAAGATCATCACTCTTTACCACAGGTAAGTAAGATACACTCACTCACATAGCCAAACTTTCTGTCCGTTATTGAAACAAGCTCCAAACACACTTTTGTACCTACATATGTATGTATGTATGTATGTATTAATGGTTTTATACATGTTTCTATGAAGGTGGTTTTCTTCAACAAAATTATATTAATATTATCGTTTTCTTTTTCAATGCAAATCTGTCTAATCATCACATCATTGACAGATCAAAGCAAACTGACTTTACCTTGTCAACTGTTACTTTAATCCTTCACACATTTGACATGCCTTTGACCACACAAAAGTGATTGTTTTCAGTAAGATTATGTATGAAGGTATGTCTGTATTTGTGTGTACTCAAAACGTTGCAAAACGCAAACCTTTGAAGTCAATTAGATGAAAACAATGACGATGAACAATGCTGTGACTAGGAATGTGAGGGCATACTACTTGACTTTCAAAAGAGTCGGTAAAAGAAGAACAAGAATGAATATTTCATATGGCAACCATAAAGAAGTTAGAGTGTGTAGTAACGCAGCGTTCACGTTGTAAACTTTGGTCGGTTTTTGTAAAGATACTCAAATTTGAATGATTTTACAGGTCTCCACTTGAATTCAATGTGATTAATGTATGTATAGTTCCTGCTGTAGAGGTATACGCCGGCAAATTTTTCAGCGGCGGCGGCGTGGGTAGAATAAACAAATCTTTTCCTTGAAATTCAATGAAATTTAATAGGACAAAATAGGCCCTGAATGTTTTTTATATTAAGTTTTTAAAAATTATTTAGATTGGTTGTGGAAAATCGAAGCAGAAGATTTTTTCCTTTTCATTTGACCCAGTCTAATGTACATATCGCACGTTGATTTGATAAATACAGATTTTTTTTAAATAAGCGTTTCCAATAAAGAATAAACTCTCAAACTTTGGCTGAAGTACTGACTGGTCATCCAAACCGCTCCCGCAACAGTCGGGAAAATACTGCAAGGCGCTAGTACCGAAGTGTACCGAGTTCATATCGACGCCACTCCCTAAAACCTCCAGGGGTGTTTCTCTCGCTGAAGAAACAACAACAGAATCCCTATATATGAACTTGAAGATTTTTTTTTTTAAAGTAGCTATTTTGTCCCGTCCAATTAGCAATTCGAAATAACAAAAATTCCGACAGAGCCAGAGTAGAGTTTACCCTCAGAAAGAAAAATACAAACAGTTGGGGTCAAAGGTAGGGGAAAAAATCAAATTTGAATCCACACTATGCCATTTCCGGTGCCATGACAAAATCCCAAGTGACAAAAACCCAAGTAAAAAAGTTGGGATTATGACACTCCCAAATTTTTTTACTTGGGAATATGACACTGCAGAGGGAGCGTCATACTCTCAATTGGGTTTTTGACATCTTTGAGCTGAAAAATGAACTTACAAGATTTATTTTCAAGTTTTTGCGAGAAACATTGGCTTAATTGCAGAATACAGACTCCACGCCCCGTGAAAAAGTAAATATGAGGAATGGTTCGTATATTGCTCCTGATTATAAGGTACCCTTTTTTTTTTGGAATGGGGGGGGGGGGGGGGGGGGCTAGAAAATCAAATCACGCGATTTTTTATTCCAATTTTTCGCCTGCGGCGCTTTTTTAAATATTAAAAAAAAAGGTTTAAAATCATAATTAAAAATTAAATTTTGGATTCATTATTATTATAAGGCCTTATTACACCGCGACCATTAGTACGATCTATTGTGTGACCTATCAGCTTATTGCTGTATGCGGAGGCTCTTTAAAAATTTGAGCACCTCCTCAGGTTTTTTATTCCATATCACGAACGGATTGAGAGTGACACCACCTAGGTAGCAAACTCTCTTTCTTGCTAACGGAATGCATTCGCACAGTATGTGAACCGGCGTTTCATCGTCCAGTTCGCAAAGCCGACGAATTGTTGTATCTGACAGATTCAATTCAGGTGATAACGTAGACTACAATGTCCCGTATAATACTGGGTAGGCTTCATAGATCCACCCTTCTTAGATTTCTGAGCCTGGCCGATGATCTTTGCGATGGTTCTATAAAGAGTTTGGCCTGCCTCTGTCCTAGGCTACTAAGCCAATGCTGCCTAAACTGTTTGTCTTCCCAGTTGCTTATGGTCTCCTTTACGTGGGCCTTGGTGAGCCCACAGAAGGGTTCCGGTCCATATAATGCTGTTAGAGCACCTTGTTTTGCAAGCTGGTCCGCTTTTTCGTTGCCGTCATGTCCTTCATGCCCTGGGACCCAACCTAACAACACTTTGTTTTTGGCCCCCAGATCATTAAGGACTGTGACGCACAAATTAACAATCTTCGAAGTTATTGTGTACGACTGCAAGGCACGTAGGGCGGCCTAACTGTCCGACATAATGTAAATTCGCTTAGGGGATATTCCTCTTCGGAGGCATTCTCTGCCACAGATCTCTATTGCATGGACTTCCGCTTGGAAAATAGTGGGGTAGCTACCCATTGGTATCGATTTTTTGTAGTTTGGTCCATAGATACCAGCTCCCGTTTTACCATCTTCCAGCTTCAATCCATCCGTATACCAAGTCTCCGAATCATATTCAGCATATGGGTTCCCTGTTTCCCAGAGCACTCGATCAACGATTGAAACCTCAAATTTTCGCGTGATCCTGAGCGTAGGAGTTGTTGCATCATTTACTTGCAGTATAGGATCGTTTATGAAGTTGTTGACTATCTTCATATGTCCTGTCATATTTGCGATTTTTAAATCAGAAACATTTTGAAGTCTCAATGCAGCGAATGTGGCTTCCTTCTTTATCAGAATAGGGAAGGGAAGTATTCCTACAAGAGCACTTAGAGCATCAGCAGGGAACGTTCTCAATGCACCTGTTATGCCGACACAGACCCGCCGATGTAGCTTACTTAATTTAGTTGCTGCTGTTCTCTGAGCAGTCTTAGGCCACCAGATCAGGGTGACTATTGGCTTCACAACTGTATTAAATGACCAATTCGTCATTTTGGGATACAGCTCCCATGTTTTGCCATAAAGTCTAGTGCAGGCGAAAAAGAGCTTTATTTATCGTAGCTTCCAGAGGAAAACGGAGGCAAAATACCTAGGAGAAACAAGACCCTCAACTCGTTGCTACGTGACACAAGGTGGGGGGGGCGGGAAGATAGTGGCATGCGCAGACGATTTAGCTATTGCATTCAGAGGCAAGTTCCCACAAACTCTGTGTGACCTGATGCAAGTAGCACTGCGAGAAGTTTCGAAGTGGTCCTCTCGCTGCGGACTTTGTATCAACCCGGGGAAAGTGGAACTTGTCCTCTTCACCAACCGGTACAAAATACCGCCACTAAGCCTACCAGAACTAGATGACACGCGCCTGGGCTTGTCGGATAAGGCCAAGTTTCTAGGCATAGTTCTGGACAGGAAATTGAATTGGAAGGAGAATGTTCTTCAGCGCCAGAAGAAAGCTTGCATCGCTCTTTACACATGCAAAAGAGCCATTGGCGAAAAATGGGGGCTCAGCCCTAGAGTATGCAGTTGGATCTACACGGCCATCATTCGCCCAATCATGCTGTATGGAGTCGTCGTATCTTGGCCGGCGCTGAGCAAGGCAACATACCTGAATCTGTTGCGGAAAGTCCATAGATCCAATATGATCTGTATAAGCGGTGCGCTAAGGACAACGCCCAACGAAGCCCTCCAGGCCATTCTGGGCATTTTGCCACTTGATCTGGAAGGGTTTCGGTCAGCGGCAGCATCAGCTCTGCGCCTAAGAGAAACCTCCAGTTGGGGTGCGGGTACTATTGGACACTCCAGTATTCTGGAATCTTACAGCTTTCTCCCTCTAAGCACAGATCGTTGTGCGACCACTACAGTCGGGGATAGCTGTTTCAAAATAAACATTCCCAGCAGAGAAGACTGGGAGAGGACGGATTGGTGTCCCGAAACAAATGGTGGCACTTCCATATACACCGACGGCTCGAAGTTGGACGGCAGAGTTGGAGGAGGGGTTTATTCAAGGGATTTGGACCTTGAGCTCTCCTTCAGACTACCTGATCATTGTAGCGTCTTCCAGGCGGAAGTCTCGGCAATCCTGGACGCCGCGGCCTGGTTAAGCAAACGTGTTATCGGAGAAGATATCACTATTTTCAGCGATAGCCAAGCGGCAATCAAATCCCTTGGCTCATACACGTTCAACTCTGAACTGACGCTCAGCTGTCGTCGATCTCTTCAGGAGAGGGCCCAACAGAACCGCGTAAACTCATATGGGTCCCGGGACATAGGGACATTGAGGGAAACTATAAGGCAGACGAGCTTGCCAGGCAGGGCACGACCAAGCAGGTTCTTCAGGATAAAGAGCGCTTAGGTATGCCGTTTGCCACATGCAAACTAATGCTGAAGGAGCACACACTCCGTCAAGCCAACGAAAGATGGCTGCAATCCCCAGGGTGTCGGATATCGAAACAAACCTGGCCAAAATGGGATCTTAAAAGGTCTAGACGCATTTATGCCCTAACTAGGAGGGAAATCTGCATATTGATAGGGGTATTAACCGGTCACTGCCTCATTGGTAGGCATGCAGAAAGGCTAAGTGTGCCCTACCGACGATGCTGCAGGAGTTGCAAAGATGATGAGGAGGAGGAAACAGTGGAACACCTCATCTGCAACTGTCCGGCTTTAAGCAGCGCGAGAACGCGCTTTTTATTTATTTATATTTATTTATTTATTTATTCAATGATAATCTAGGACAATTAAAATTTCCTTGCAGACTATTTACAAATAATATCTGGAAAATTACATTTACCACTACTACACTAGTTCAATTAACAGTTGTTTAAACTTTATTTTATTTAATGAAAAATCAATATAATCTGAGCTAGGTAACAAGTTAAATTCCATCATAGCCCTAGCAATTGGAGAATTGGCTGCATAAGTCGTTCTAACCCTATCCAAAGAGAAGAAATCGTGACTTCGAAGTATCCGAGATGGAACATTAAAGCGTATACGTTCTAGAAGAAATGGGGAATCAATAACCCCACTTATAATGTCATAAACAAATGTCAGAGCCAACATAGATCTTCTACTGTTTAGGGATTTCAAGCTAATTAAGAGACATCTAGCACTGTACGATGGTATAGGGTCCTGAAAACGCAAAGACCGCAGAGCAAATCGAAGAAACTTTTTTTGTACGCTCTCAAGTCGTTGTATATGGCAGGCATGGTAGGGCCTCCAAATGAAGCCACCATATTCTAGCTTGGATCGTACTAGTGAAGTAAAAAGTAATTTTAGTCTATACGGATCAGTGAAATCCGAACTGAAGCGGCGAATAAACGCAAGCATTGAATAAGACTTTGCAATGACGTAATTAAGATGGTTGTTAAAAAGAAACTTGGTATCAAACACTACCCCAAGATCAGAAATTTCACCAACAACTCTCAGTATAGAGTCACCAATATGATATGCGACAGGAATAAGATTTCGGGACTTAGAAAAAGATACACTATAACATTGGCTAATATTTAGATGCAAATGATTTGTATTACACCAGTCAATAACATTGTTAAGATCCGACTGGAGCCTAACAGTGTCTGAGTGATTCATGACAGTTTTAAAAATTTTCAAGTCATCTGCATATAGTAGAAAATTAGAGTACTTGAAGCAGTGACTTATATCATTAATAACAAGTAAGGAAGTCTAAGTTCGGGTGAAACCGAACATTACATACCCAGCTGTGCACATAAAGTGGGCGTGATCGTTCACCGATTTTTCTTATTTTCTGTGGTAGTACTCTACATAAACATAACATGCCTGGTACCTAGTTTCGTAAATCTATCTCACACCGTTCTGAAGTTGTTAGCAGTCGAATTTAAAAATTGCTTGACTCATAAGTGGGCGGTGCCACGCCCACTTTCCAAAATTTTGAAAAAATTATGTAAAGAATATGAAAGTTGATGTATGTACCAAATTATATTATTATAACGAAATCAGTTAATTAGATATGGACTTTTCAATATTTCCACCTCCTTTCAATATAACTTTTATGAAAAAGTAGGCGTGGTCGCGAAGCGATTTCGTTTATTTTCTATAGCTGAATTTACCACAACAATAGTATGTCCTCTACGAAATTTCGTTATACTAGCATAAACTGTTCTGAAGTTATTAAGAGTCAAAATTTTAAAATTTCTTCAAATATACGTGGGCGGTACCACGCCCCCTTTTCAACAATTTTTATAAAATCGGCCTTAGAACATCTAAATCAATACATGTTGCAAATTTTATCATTGTAGCTGCTTCTAATATTGAATTAACCCATTTTATACGTTTTTCGAAATTTTCGATATCGAAAAAGGGGCGTGGTTATGGTCCGATTTTACCCATTTTCAATAGCAATCTATTCTGAACCCAAATAAGTACGCATGTCAAATTTGGTGAAGATATCTCATTATTTGCTCAAGTTATCGTGTTAACGGACAGACGGACGGACGGACGGACGGACGGACAGACGGACGGACATGGCTCAATCAAATTTTTTTTCGATCCTGATCATATTGATATATGGAAGTCTATATCTATCTCGATTCCTTTATACCTGTACAACCAACCGTTATCCTAACAAAGTTATAATACCCTGTGTACAAGTACAGCTGGGTATAAAAATTACAAATAAAAGAGGCCCCAGCACACTCCCCTGAGGAACTCCAGAAGTTGCAGTAAACGACCGTGAGCAGGTCCCATCCACAACAACTACACATCTTCGTTCGGCCAAATATGACTTCATCCAAGACAGCATGCTGGAATGAAAGCCAAGACTAGCTAGTTTAGAAATTAATAGCGAGTGGTTGACTTTGTCAAAGGCCTTCGAATAGTCAGTGTAGATGGTACCTATCCATTTGTGCTTTCGTATTAAAAGCGGAAATGCAGAGATCTGAGAAAACTGCAAGGTTGGTTACCGTCGACCTACCAGGCATAAAACCATGTTGGTTAGGGGTAATTAAACTCTTGACTGCGAAAAATATCTTATCCTTAACCACAATTTCAAATAATTTTGACATAGAGAATAGTTTGGAAATAGGACGATAGTTAGCAACGCTACTTTTATTTCCACTCTTGAATATCGGGGTAATTGAAGTGACTTTCCAAGCGTTTATAAAGTCACCGCACTTAAGCGAGCTGTTGAAAAGTAGTAAGATAGGGTAGGCTAATGCCACGACATTTTTAAATAAAAAGGAGCAAAACCCGTCTACGTCCGATTTCATTGTTGACTTCTAATCTAATCTTGGCTTGCGTCATAATGACGCTTAACCGCCTAGGCGATTTTGGCCGTTTCGAGTCAAAGCACGCCAGTCATTCCTTTTTAGCGATAACTGACGCCAATTGGAAACCCCAAGGGAGTACAAGTCATCCTCCACCTGTTGTTTCCATCTCAGTCGAGGCCTCCCCCTTCCTCTGCTGCCGAATTCGGGTGTCGATAGTAAAACTTTCTGTGCTGGAGCTTCTTCTTCCATTCGCATAACATGACCCAACCAGCGGAGCCTTTGGGCTTTAATCCGCTGAACTATGGTCAGGTCTGCGTAAAGCTCGAACAGCTCATCGTTGAATTTCCTTCGATACTCGCCGTTGGCATCACGGGAAGGACCATAAATCTTCCGGAGAACTTTTCTCTCAAATACTCCAAGGGCCATCTCATCTTCTCTGGATACTGTCCATGATTCCGAGCCGTACATCAGGACTGGTATGATGAGAGACTTATAGAGCGTGATCTTTGTTCTTCGAGAGAGGACTCTACTTCTCAATTGCCTACTCAGTCCAAAGTAGCACTTGTTGGCAAGAGTGATTCTCCGTTGGATTTCTAGACTGATATTATTTTCGGTGTTAATGCTGGTTCCCAAATAGACGAAATCTCTCACCGTTTCAAACTTGTAGCCATCAACGGTGACTTGCCTGCCAAGGCGCAGGTGCGCCGATTCTTTCTTTGATGACAGTAGGTACTTCGTCTTGTCCTCGTTCACCGCAAGACCCACTTTTTTCGCTTCTTTATCCAGCCCAGAGAAGGCAGCACTTACGGCGCGGTTGTTAAGGCCAATGATATCAATATCATCGGCATACGCCAGCAATTGTACGCTCTTGTAGAAGATTGTGCCATTGCGGTTTAGCTCTGCTGCTCGAATTATCTTCTCCAGCATCAGGTTGAAGAAATCGCACGAAAGGGAGTCGCCCTGTCTGAAGCCTCGTTTAGTTTCAAATGGCTCAGAGAGGTCCTTCCCGATTCTGACGAAGCTGTTGGTATTGCTCAGCGTCATTTGGCAAAGCCGTATAAGCTTTGCAGGGAAGTCAAACTCAGACATGGCGGTATACAGGCAACTCCTTTTTGCGCTGTCAAAAGCGGCTTTAAAATCGACAAAGAGGTGGTGTGTATCGATCCTTTTATCATGGGTCTTCTCCAGGATTTGGCGTATCGTGAAAATCTGGTCGATGGTAGACTTACCAGGTCTAAAGCCACACTGATAAGGTCCAATCAGTTTGTCTACGATGGGCTTCAGTCTTTCACACAATACGCTAGAAAGAACCTTATATGCGATATTAAGAAGACTGATTCCGCGGTAGTTGGTGGGGTTAGCGGGATCGCCTTTCTTGTGGATTGGGCAGAGCACACTTAAATTCCAATCTGGAGGCATGCTCTCGTCTGACCATATTCTGCATAAGAGCTGATGCATGCTTTTTACCAGCTCTTCGCCTCCGTGTTTGAACAGCTCGGCGGGTAGTCCGTCTTTTCCAGGCGCTTTGTTGTTTTTGAGCCGGGATATAGCTATCCTCACTTCTTCATAGTCAGGTGGTGGGACGACCTTTCCATCGTCAGGGATTGGGGTATCGGGTTCAACGTCTCCCTCGCAGTTTAGCAGTGAGGAGAAGTGCTCCCTCCATAATTTAAGTACACTCTGGACGTCGGTTACCAGGTCGCCATTATTGTCCTTACAGGAACTTGCCCCGGTCTTTAAACCTTCCGTCATCCGCCGGATCTTTTCATAGAATTTTCGGGCATCGTTCCTGTCAGCCAGCGTCTCAAGCTCCTCACACTCACGCCTTTCGGCCTCACGTTTCTTTTTTCTGAAAAGGCGTCTCTCTTCCTGCTTCGCCTCACGATAGCGTTGCCATACACTGCGGGTTGCGCCCGTTCGCAACGTCTCCCTGTATGCAGCGTCCTTTTTTTCCGAGGCTGTGGTGCATTCCTCATCGTACCAGTTGTTCTTGCGGGCTCGCCGAAACCCTATAGTGGCTTCAGCGGCGGTACGTAATGAGTGAGAGATATGCTTCCATTGCTCGGTTACATCGTTAGGTCGAGGATTGCTCTCCGATAGCAGGTGTGAGAGTCGAGTGGAGAAATTATCAGCTGTCTGTGTCACGCGCAGCTTCTCGACGTCAAACTTTCCTTCCGTTACTGTGCGTACTTTCTTCGGTGCACAGAGGCGTGTGCGTATCTTGGCTGCAACAAGATAATGGTCCGAGTCGATATTGGGACCGCGTAGGGTACGCACGTCTAGAACGGTGGAGCTGTGTCTGCCGTCGATCATGACATGATCAATCTGGTTTCTTGTTCTTTGATCAGGGGACAGCCAGGTAGCTTGGTGTATTCGCTTATGCTGGAACCTGGTACTACTGATGACCATATTGCGGGAAGCGGCGAAGTCAATCAACCTAGTGCCGTTGGGGGATGTTACATCGTGGAGACTAAATTTTCCAACTGTAGGACCAAAGACTCCTTCCTTGCCCACCTTGGCATTAAAGTCGCCGAGCACGATTTTGATATCATGCAGGGGGCAGCGATCATAGGCTTGTTCAAGTTTATCGTAGAAGGAGTCCTTCTCTGCGTTGTCCGTCTCCTCAGTCGGCGCATAGGCGCAGATAAATGTTATGTTGAAAAACCTCGCCTTGATGCGGGTCGCAGCGAGACGCTCGTCCACAGGAGTGAACGCTAGTACTTGGCGGCGAAGTCTCTTTCCCACCACAAATCCTACACCACGCGCTTTGCCGCGTGTCTGGCCGCTGTAGTATACGTCACAAGGACCGATGACCGTCTTTCCTTGCCCCGTCCATCGCATTTCCTGCAGGGCGGTGATGTCAGCCTTTGCGCTCGCGAGGACATCAACCAGTCGGGCAGCGGTACGCTCCCTAGAAAGGGTCCGGACATTCCACGTACATGCCCTAATATCCTTCTCATTGTCCTTACTACGTTTTGCCGGGTCGTCAACATTACGTCATTGTTGACTTGATTACTGATATGCCCCGAATGATATCATCAATGGAAAGGGAAAGCTCACCAAAATTAATTGGGGTATCATTTGTTTTAAATACATCTTCACTCGTAATCGCAGCAGACTCAAAATTTGAACTGAAGAAATATGCAAAGAGGTTCGCGGCATCAGTCAAGGAATGTGCAGAAGATCCATTATAAAATACTTGCGACGGTATGCTTGAGCCCGACTTTTTAGACTTAACGTACCGCCAAAAAGATTTTGGGTTAAGTTTGATCTCACGCTCAAATTTAACAACATAATTTTTATGAAGATTCTTACTTAACGATTTAAACTCCCTTGAGTAAAATAGATATTTCTCTTTGTGAGAAGGCGACTTCGACAATTTGAACTTTTTATAAAACTTATTTCTTAAATTATTTAATTTCTTTAGATCCTCTGTATACCAAGGAATTTTGTAGCACTTGAAGAGATCGAAACACTCGTTTACAAGGCACCCCGCAAAAATATTATCCCAGTTAAGCATTTTGATTCTCTCATTGATGGCGTCAAAATTGCAGTTTCTGAAACAATAATTCTGAAGAGGTATATCTATATCAACACTTTTAAACTCATAAAACTCCAATTGCAAGACAAGAGGAATATGGTGCAATCCAGGGGACGACAGAGGGTCCACACATTCCTCAAGAGAAAAGCTCATGTTCTCACTTATGAAAATTAAGTCTAAGAGACGCGACAGTTTATTTGCGATAGCATTAATCTGCATAAGATTGACACTCAGTAAGTTATCAACTACATAAATTTCAGGAAAACTATTAACGCTATTAGGATACAAAGCTGGACTCTCATCTACCGTCCCCCCGCTCACATTTCCTATATTGAAATCACCTAATATACAATAATTACATCCTGGTTTCTTCGAAATTAGGTCTACAATATTATCTATATGCGCCCTATACAAGTAGTCTGAGCTAGCAGGTGGAATGTATGATGCGCATATAAAGACTGTTGATGAACCAGTTCCGTTCCAGAGTTCCGTTCCTAGATAGCCTAAGCCAGATCGCGGAACTGGACATAAAGGACTTGATGGGCTTCATAAAGTCATCTAAGTGGTTCGAGGAGGAGTAACGGTGTCTGTTTAGGAGTGTCAGTCCCGGGATTCTGCTATGTGGAAAATCCCAACAACTCAGGGATTTTCCATATGGCTGGGTCCCGGGACTGACTTTCCTTGTGTTGGTGGTATCACAACGGGCCTTTCAAAACTGGCCTAAGTGTGCCTCTGCGGCAGCCACTTGGACCTACCTACCTAACAAGACCCTCACATGGAATGCTCATCTGGAAGCTACGATAAATAAAGCTCTTTTTCGCCTGCACTAGACTTTATGGCAAAACATGGGAGCTGTCTCCCAAAATGACGTATTGGTCATTTAATACAGTTGTGAAGCCAATAGTCACCCTGGTCTGGTGGCCTAAGACTGCTCAGAGAACAGCAGCAACTAAATTAAGTAAGCTACATAGGCTGGTCTGTGTCGGCATAACAGGTGCAATGAGAACGTGCCCTGCTGATGCTCTAAGTGCCCTTGTAGGAATACCTCCCTTCCCTATTCTGATAAAGAAGGAAGCCACATTCGCTGCATTGAGACTTCAAAATGTTTCTGATCTAAAAATCGAAAATATGACAGGACATATTAAGATAGTCAACAACTTCATAAACGATCCTATATTGCAAGTAAATGATGCAACAACTCCTAAGCTCAGGATTGAAAATTTGAGGTTTCAATCGTTGATCGAGTGCTCTGGGAAACAGGGAACCCATATGCTGAATATGATTCGGAGACTTGGTATACGGATGGATCGAAGCTGGAAGATGGTAAAACGGGAGCTGGTATCTATGGACCAAACTACAAAAAATCGATACCAATGCAATATAAATCTGTAGCAGAGAATGCCTCCGAAGAGGACTATCCTCTAAGCGAATTAACATTATGTCGGACAGTCAGGCCGCCCTACGTGCCTTGCAGTCATACACAATAACTTCGAAGCTTGTTTATGAGTGCGTCACAGTCCTTAATGATCTGGGGGCCGAAAACAAAGTGTTGTTAGGTTGGGTCCCAGGGCATGAAGGACATGACGGCAACGAAAAAGCGGACCAGCTTGCAAAACAAGGTGCTCTAACAGCATTATATGGTCCGGAACCCTTCTGTGGGCTCACCAAGGCCCAAGTAAAGGAGACCATAAGCAACTGGGAAGACAAACAGTTTAGGCAGCATTGGCTTAGCAGCCTGGGACAGAGGCAGGCCAAACTCTTTATAGAGCCATCTCAAAGATTATACGGGACATTGTAGGCTACGTTATCACCTGAATTGAATATGTCAGATACAACAATTTGTCGGTTTTGCGAACTGGACGATGAAACGCCGGTTCACACACTCTGCGAATGCATTGCATTAGCAAGAAAGATAGTTTGCTACCTAGGTGGTGTCACTCTCAATCCGTTCGTGATATGGAATAAAAAACCTGAGGAGGTGCTCATATTTATAAAGAGCCTCCGCATACAGCAATAAGCTGATAGCTCACACAATAGATCGTACTAATGGTCGCGGTGTAATAAGGCCTTATAATAATAATAATTCCAAATTTTAATTATTTATTATGATTTAAATTTTTTTTTTAATATTTCAAAAAGCGCCGCAGGCGAAAAATTGGAATAAAAAATCGCGGGATTTGATTTTCTAGCCCCCCTTCCCCCTTCAAAAAAAAAGTGTATACCTTATAATCAGGAGCAATATACGAACCATTCCTTATATTTACTTTTTCACGGGGCGTGGAGTCTGTATTCTGCAATTAAGTCACTGTTTCTCGCAAAAACTTGAAAATAAATCTTGTAAGTTCATTTTTCAGCTCAACGATGTCAAAAACCCAATTGAGAGTATGACGCTCTCTCTGCAGTGCCATATTCCCAAGTAAAAAAATTGGGATTATGACACTGCATGGGGAGTGTCATAATCCCAACTTTTTTACTTGGGTTTTTGCCACTTGGGATTTTGTCATGGCACCGGAAATGGCATAGTGTGGATTCAAATTTTATTTTTCCCCTACCTTTGACCCCAACTGTTTGTAGTTTTCTTTCTGAGGGTAAACTCTACTCTGGCTCTGTCGGAATTTTTGTTATTTCGAATTGCTAATTGGACTGGACTAAAATAGCTACTTTGAAAAAAAAAAAAATCTTCAAGTTCATATATAGGGATTCTGTTGTTGTTTCTTCAGCGAGAGAAACACCCCTGGAGGTTTTAGAGAGTGGCGTCGATAGTGACAGTCATTTGTCGGTTATGAACTCGGTACGCTTCGGTACTAGCGCCTTGCAGTACTTTCCCGACTGTTGCGGGAGCGGTTTGAATGACCAGTCCACCCTAATCTAAATTTTCTCATATAAAAAAAAAAACGGCGATATACCAACAGACTAAACCTCTAAAGAGATTTTTGTGCCGAGCTTCTCTTCCAATTTGTGCTGTGCTGCTTTTTAATTTTTTCCTACAAATTGGCGGGACCTACAGTTTTTTCTGACTCCGAACGGCACCTGCAAATGATGAATTTTTGCTGAGAAGCTTTTCATGTCAGAAATACAATCGCAGTTTGCCAAACCGCTGCCGAGGGGTGACCCCGTTTAGAAAAACTTTTTTAAATAATTTTTGATGTTGCTTTAACCGAGTTGCGATACACGAATGCTTGGTGTAGTAGGCCGAGGACAATATCGCAACACCACGCGGCCGCCTTTCACTTCAGTACATCAACCAAATTTTGAGAGTTTATTCTTTAGATAAGTCCTCTCGTCATGGGCTTTAATTTTTCCGCTTGTTTTAAAAAAATATTTTAAAATCATAATAAAAAAATTAAAATTTGGAATAAGATTTTTTATTCCAAATTTTCGACTGCGGCGCTTTTTTAAATATTTAAATAAAATAAATTAACAAAATATTTTAAAATCATAATAAAACATGAAAATTTGGAGTTACGACTCGCGCTATTTTTTATAACAAATTTTCGACTGGGGCGGTATTTATCATATCTTATTTCTCCATTCTCATTTTTACTTGGGATTATGACACGAGCCTTCAGTGTCACAATCCAAACTTTTCTTAATTTGGGATTATGACACAGCAAGGGAGTGTCATAATCCCAAGTGTCTTACTTGGGATTTGGACTCATTTTTATTTGGGACTATGACACCCAGCCTATAGTGTCATAGTCCCAAGTAAAAAAGTAGGGATTATGACACTGTAAGGGGAGTGTCATAATCCGAATCTTTTTACTTGGGATTTTGCCACTTGGGACTATGACATGTCACCGCCATTTCCATATTCCATTTCGGATCAAGTTTCCATGCAGCCTATAAATAGGCCACACCGTCTAAACAAAAGAAAGTAAAGATACCCGCGCCGTCATTTAAGCCATTCGGCGGCGGCGCGCGAAAATTGACTCTAGTCGGCCAGGGCGGCGGCGTTTGTCAGCGGCGTATATCTCTAGCCTTCTGTAAGAAGAAAGGCACACTTTGTTCAAAAAAATCAAATAGGAAAGGCAGGGTTAAGTCACATCAAATTATTTGTTATACCCGTGTAGGATTGTACAGGGCATATACGTAACCTAAATGTTGATGTACTCACCAAACTAAGTTAGTAGCCAGTGTTTGGGGAAATGTTTTTAGATAGATTTTCCTTATGAAACTCTTGAAAATTTCCCGAGTAATATTTTGAAGAATGTACACTGTGCCAAAAAGTTTTTTTCAAGAAAAAGTGTTATACAAGTTCACGCTGAGTTTTCTTTGGATACACTTACTAGACCACCCACAAAAATAAAGTTCTTATTTTCTTCGCTCCGCGCGCAATTTCTGAAAGAATGGGGATAAAAAATAAGATCTGTAAAAAAATCTGCCCATCTGTAGTAAAAAAATGCCATGGAAATTCGACCTAAAGGATAAAAATCCACTAAAAAATGGAATATGTCTTTATTGGCTAATATTTCCTAAACTAGTAATTTTAGGAGAAATAATGACATAACGACTTTTATTTAAATTGGAGTCAGAAGTAAATTGCCCATATAAATGTTGTACCTGTGAGTGTCCTTTTAATAAGTCGAAGTGAATTT
Organism: Campiglossa producta; assembly: GCA_964058755.1. NCBI lineage: Eukaryota > Metazoa > Arthropoda > Insecta > Diptera > Tephritidae > Campiglossa > Campiglossa producta. Next base: position 54,728,657 of record CAXKVI010000001.1, on the reverse strand, counting down.
TTTATTTTTCATTTTTCTGTAATGGTCAAATAAAATTCTTGCAAAATGATGGATTAGATAAGCTGAACATTTGGTTTGGTAGGATATTAATCACAGTTTAATAATAACATTGCATTTTAATTTTACTAACATTTTTTCAATGGTTGGTTGGCGTAAAACTGAGAAAAACCTGTTTTTAAATTTCTATTTTCAGCTTTTAGGTCAAATTTGCATGGATTTCTTTCACTACAGATGGCTAGACTTTCTTACACATCTTGTCTTTTACTCCCAAACTGTCAGAAAATGCCTTTGGAGGGAAGAGAATCAGAACTTTGACCCCTGAACTATCCCATATTGCATTTTTTTAGAAATTCAAAAAATAGGTTTTTCTCAGTTTTACGTCAACCAACCATTGCAAAAATGTTAGTAAAATTAAAATGTAATGTTATTATTAAACTGTGGTTAATATCCTATCAAACGATGTATAGCTTATCTAATCCATCATTTTGCAAGTATTTTATTTGACCATTACAAAAAAATTAAAAATTAAAAATTTACTTCGACTTATTAAAAATCCTTGAAAGGATACTCGCAGGTACAACATTTATATGGGCAATTTACTCCTGACTCCAATCTAAATAAAAGTCGTTATGTCATTATTTCTCCTAAAATTACTAGCCTTTAGGTCAAATTTCCATGGCATTTTTTTACTACAGGTGACCAGATTTTTTTACAGATCTTATTTTTTATCCCCATCCTTTCAGAAATTGCGTGTGGAGCGAAATAATTTCATACTTTTCCAAATCCCATACATTCTGCGGGTGTTCTAATACTTACATACATTTATACTCAAAACTAACTAAAATCCAGTGAATGAATTGGGTTAGTGAAAGCCCTCTCCGTTGTAGGGATTACTTTTTTCTTGGAATGAAGTGTACTTCCTGGTGCTCAAACACAAACAGCTACTGTTTCATATTAAATTACTACTGTCACTACCTTGTTCTAAGCACTACACATAGAATTTTAAATTTGCTTTTTGCGGTCTTCGAAAAATTTTGTAAATGGAATTTGTACATGAACGTGCGAGGCACAGTGGTTTAGCCGCTGAAAAAATTCATTTTTATGAATATCTATTTTCATGATTTTAAAGATGCACTCGTATAAAGAAATGTACTGCAGGTCGTAATTTTTAAACGATTTGAAATTTTTTTATAGTGAAAGATTTTGAGATATAGAAAAAACCCAAATGATCCCATTTTTAGTTTTTGTTTACTTATATTACATTTTGTTGGTAGATACTTTTACTGAAAATTTTTAGAAAACTATTTTCTTTCAGCCGTTAATAAAATACTATGTGACAAAAACTAGTTCAAAGTATTAGTATTTGTATGCCAAAAAAAAAAACAAAATATAACTGCAAAAAAATTCAAATTAAAAAAAAAACAGTATATCGACAGCCCCACTGCAAAACCCTGTAAGTCACTATTTTACCAGAAATAAGGTTCTGAGTCTTTCCCATAGATCGTGGACTTGTAATAATATTCAAATGATCAAATTAATTCATATCATAAAATTATCATAGTTTTTTCTCTCTCCTGGAAACTTTTTGGTTTTGAACATACAGGTTTTGAATATAAAGGATCAATTTATATGAGTTTAAGCATTAATATTTTATTTTTATAGGAAAGAGTTTACTTGGAAAAGCAATATTTGTGAATAGTGTAAGTCCTTGGAAAAATTGCTGTCCCTAAACGATGGTACGTTTTCCCATGATTTGGTACTCACTGCTAAACGCTTAAGCACGCTACAGAAAAATGGAAGATAAAGAAAAAGGGGCGCGGAGTGAAACTCAAGGGTATAAGGTAGTAGGTAGCTACAACAGTATACAATTTTCTTGCCTTATTTTGACAGCATCTTTAAAATGAAATACTGCTGTAGGTGCTCTAATTAAGAGACTCATCAGAGACAGCCCTCTCATTATATTGCGGTAATAGTTTCGTTCTTCCAAAAAAATGGACGACAAATGCTACAAAGTAATACTAGCTGGAAGAGACAGCATTCGTTTTTTATTGGATAACGTGTCCTTCAAAAGTTTCTAATTACGTATAAAGTTACAAAAAAAAGTGCAACGTCTACACTTTTTTTGGAGTAAAACTAACATTAATTTGGTGACAACGTTCTTTTGCTACACTGAATTGGTGTAAAGTGAAAAAGTGTGGTGTAAATCCTTAAAAGCACTTCGTCGCTACCATTTAGAACAAACCCTGCAAAAATCGTTGGATTATGTGTTCCAATTTTTGATATTGGAATACTCCAATAGTAATCCTTTGTATACCTCATCGGACCACTTTCAGCTTTTTGAAAGCCGATCATTGCTCGTGTCTTATCGACGAAAATCACGACACTATCGCTCCGTCAATATATACTCCAAGGAGCAATAACATTGGAGTAGTTTGCAAGGTGCTCTGACAGTAGATATTCCAAGGAGTAACAACAGTACTATATGGAGTAGCAGAAACAATGCGAAGGTTGGAGTAGGTGGTCCAGTCGTAGGACATCGCAATGTTAATTGGAGCACAATTTTTATATGAAAAAGGATTACATTTGGAGTACTCTGATGCTCCAATTGGAGTACTCTTTGGATAGGAAATAGAGTACTCTCGGTTTGTGCAGGGAAGCTATAGTTAGACGCCGGCAAGCATAAGTACACGATATCCTAATGGTAGACATCTCCGTTCAGCAGTTAATAATTGTTAGTTCGATTCGCGTTGAAAGCAATATAGCAAGTGTGGTGAAGCAACTTGAATAAGTGTGCTGTAAATAGTTTTTTTTTTAAGTTTTGTAGCTTTGGCTCCTTTTTGGTGTTAAAATAACATTTATTTTAGTTTATATACACAGCAGCACCTTAAAGTGCAGTTTTGACACCAAAATTTTTAAGCGTGTAAAAAAATCAATTATATCAAGTAGAAAGAGTGCAATCTTCTGTAAAAATCTTCTGTAAGGTTACCATATTATATTTCATTTTAAATGGGTTTAGCTGTGACTTTTTTCTTTGTACTTTCAGTAAAAGTTTACCCTTTTGAGTGAATGTGCATCAGTTGGCATTTTAGACAATTTGAATTATTATTTTAAGGTGAAAATTGGCCTCGAAGGCCGAGGTTTAGGCTAACAAAACTAATTTATGTACCTTCATACATATTTATATACATAGTATACAGTTTGATCTTATGCATCTAAAAATCTGTGTGGCTCAGGTGATTTTTCTTTAAACTTGCTTAATTAAAAATTTAAATCTTGCCTTGAAGTTAATCAAAATGAAATATCTTCACTTCCTTTCATAACAAGTGAACACGCCTCTTACATGTTTTATTTGTTCATAAGCATGCTGGTATGGATGTAGGTTCAAATGTAGATGTGTATATGACCGCGGTCTATGGCATGAGACATGGATAAATACTTCATCTCTACTCAATTCTCGGGTTATCATTTATTTCGGGCACATTGGGGCACATGTGGGCTACTTTATTAGATTGAATTAAGATTACGAGAAATTGCTTTCATGCTTCAGGTGTCTTCGCATTCTAAAAATGCTGTACGGTGATTGCTTGAATACAATTTTATTAAATAAATTTAGAAATGTGCACGTCAAAGCATATGCAGTTGAATACCGTTACTTATCAAACAAATTGTATTACTTTCTCAGGTTGAAGCTTAATTAGCATTTTCTATCTAATTTTAGAAATACATAGAGGAAACATTTGCAGAATATTTGATTGTACTAGATATACCACCAGCTGGGCCGAGCTTTGCCAGTCAACTTTTGATGTTGCCATATAACAGCGGATTTGCCAAAAATAAAATGTATTGCATTATCTATATTCAAATTTTATCTAAATCAAGAAGGATTAAAATAACGTTCCGGTTATGGTTTTGTAACGAGTTTCGGTTTCAGTTCCGGTTTCAGTCTTCAACGTTTATTCCGGTTTCGATTACGGTTTCCATCGGGTTTCGGTTTCAATTAAAAACAAGAACACAAACAAATTTTGATCCTACAAAACTCATGTATATACCTTAATTCAAAATAAGTCTGAACTTTTATAAGATTTTTCCTGTGGCCACGATGGACTTTCTCCAATTAGAAAAAAGATTACTCGCGCTATTAATGGATGAAATTTCTGCAAAATAAATCTTAAAAACTAGCTCTACTTTTTTTTATGAGAGAAATATTAGAATGGAACATTAATATGAGTGATGCTTTCTGAGACGGGCTACTAAACATCTTTTCACGATCCCGTAAATTTTTCTCGATTTCTTCATTCAACTAGTTATATGTAGTTGAATTTTTATAGGAATTTTGATACTCTGTTCAAAATGTGTCCTTTAGGATAGTCAAATTAGCATAAATGAATTTGTACTTATTATCAATATTGTAGACCATAAAATTCTGTACAAAATTTGAATTCAGAAATTTTTCATAAGGTGAAGCGTTTCCAGGATAGAGGGCGGAGTGTGCGCGGTCATAGCATCATTAAGGTGAAAAAATTGGGGTTTTGCGCTTTTTTTTTTGTGAATATCTCAATTTTATGGGTTTTGTGCTGTTTGTATCTTGTATCAATATTCTAGATCACAAAATTTCCTACAAAAATTGTTTTCACAACTCTTTCATACGGTGAACCGTTTTTGAGCTAGGTGCCTCCGGCAGAAAACGCGCCATATATACATAGTTGATGAAATATGGATAAATCAATGGTCATAAATATTCATCCCCTGTTTTGTGCCCTTAAGTGGTATCAGGCGTTCTTAGACTTCGTCCCATGATAAATACTTCAGCTAGGCACTTCAAAGCTCGGGTACTTTTCTTTTACTCTTACTTCGTTTTCACTTGTTTAAGCGAGTTTGTCCAGCTTTTACTGTTTTTAAATAGCGAATCTTTACACATGTGTCGTAGAACACTACCGCTGAGTAGTATCAGGCATTTTCAGACTTCGTCCCATGGCAAAACTGCAACCAAACCCCTCAAAGCCCAGGGGCTTTTCATTATTCTCACTGCGCTATAACATCCCCTTGCAGTGCCATAATCGCAATTTTGTTACTTGGGACAAAATCCCAAGTAAGAAAATTGGGATTATGGCACCCCCCGTGAGTGTCATAATCCCAAGTAAAAACAAGTAAGGAAAGCTGTCTTCGGCTGTGCCGAAGGCTATATACCTTTCATGAATAAGCGTCACGATTTTCACGGTTCGAAACCCAGTATAGCCTGTTTCAATTTATCTTTAGCTCATACCGAAATTATCGGAACTATCGATTATATGGGGGCGATGTGTTATATAGGTCCAATCTCATTGATTTTTAACATCGACATTCCACATTCTAAAAGAGCAAGTTTTACGAAATTTCACTTTCCTACCTATATAATTACAGGAGTTATCTACCAAAATCCGTTTATCGAAACAATCGATTGTATCGGGGCTATGTGAAATATTTATCCCATCTCAATGATTTTCAACATCGATATTTCTTATATGAAATAAGCAATTCTTACAAAACTTCACGTTCCTACCTCTTTCATTACAGGAGTTATAGCCTAAAATCCGTTTATCGGAACAATCGGTTGTATGGGAGCTATATGTAATATCGGTCCGATCTTGCTGGTTCCGACAAATGATTTCTATATTAGAAAGTGGTGGCCGCATACAAAATTTCAACCAAATATCTCAAAAACTGAGGAACTAGTTTGCGTTCAAACAGACAGACAGACAGACGGACAGACGGACATGGCTAAATCAACTCATCTCGTCATCCTGATCATTTCGGTATACTTATTGATGGGTCCATCTCTTCTTCTTCTCATACTTACAAACATCGGACCAAAGTTATAATACCATTTCATGTTCATGAAAAGTATAAAAAGTTACAAAATAATAAGATCCGAGTTATCGGAACAATCAATTGTATGGAGGCTATATATTATATGTGCACAATTGTACTGACTTACACTGTACACATTACATATTTAGAAGTACTAAAGGTGCAATATTTTACGTTCCTAACTTTTTATTTGGCGATAGTTATGGCCCAAATTTCTTATATCGGAACAATCGAATGTATGGGAGCTATATGTCATAATGATCCGATCTTATTGATGTTCACTCTACACACTGCATAATGTGAAAGTACTCAAGTTGCAAAATTTTATGTTCCTAACTTTTTAATTGCGGAAATTTTGGCCAAAAAACCTTATATCGGAACAATCGGTTGTATGGGGGCTATATGTTATATTTACCCGATCTTGTTGATTTCCCCTCTACACACTACATAAATAGAAAGTAGTCAAGGAGCAACATTTTATGTTCCTAACTTTTTAATTACAGAAGTTTTGGACAAAAACCCTTATATCGGAATAATCGGTTGTATGGGGGCTATATGTTATATTTACCCGATCTTGTTTATTTTCACTCTACACACGACGTAAATAGAAAGTACTCAAGTTGCAAAGTTGTATGCTCCTAACTTTCTAATTGCGGAAGTTTTGGCCAAAAAACCTTATATCTGAACAATCGGTTTTATGGGGGCTATATGTTATACTGATTCCTATATTGCAAAATGGTGGCTACATACAAAATTTCACCCAGATATCTCACAAATTGAGGGACTAGTTTGCGTTCAAACAGAGGGACAGACAGACAGACAGACAGACAGACAGACAGACAAACGGACAGACGGACATGGCTAAATCAACTCAGCTTGTCATCCTGATCATTTCGGTATACTTATTGATGGGTCCATTTCTTCTCCTTCTCATACTTACAAACATCGGACCAAAGTTATAATACCATTTCATGTTCATGAAAGGTATAATGAGATGTGATCAAAAACTAAGAGCTTGTCTCCAAGAGAGAAATAAGATATGTTTTAATTACAAATTTTCATATTATATGAGGTTTTTTGGAATATCATTTAAAAATATTTAAAAAAGCGCCGCAGGCGAAAGTTTGGTAAACATATCGCAGGATTTTTTATTATTTCAAAAATATTTATAAAAGCGGCGCAAGCGAAAATTTAGAATAAAAAATCTCGCGATTTTTTATTCCAAATTTTCATTTCATATTATTATTTTAGAATATTATTTCAAAAATATTTATTTTTTTAATTTAATTTTAAAATCCATTCAGTAGTTTTTTTTTATTTATTTATTTGGGTCTAAAAAGTACTAACTTTCTTACAGACTAGTTAAAAACAGATTATAAATGCATGATTTTCCAACTCCGCCCCCCTTCTCTAACTCCTAAAATTTTCATTTCCACCAACAGAGAAGGAGTGTGTATTCTGCAATTAAGCCACTGTTTCTCGCCAAAAAACTTAAAAATAAATCTTGTAATTTCATTTTTCAGCTCAAAGATGTCAAACCCCCAATTGGGGGTTTGCAGTGTCATATTCTGGCATGTCCATGAAGGTGGACCCGCGCGATTTTTAATTCCAAATGTTCGCCTGCGGTGTTTTTTAAATAGACCCAGTATTGTTAACTTTGAGTTAATGTCATATGAAAGAAAAATTTTGTTTTTTTCCAATAAATGTTAAATTAATAATACTAAATATTTTAACTTTTTATCAAAATAAAAAATGAAAATTTTAATTTCCACACGGGGTTATATATTTTGAAAGCGGGCGTTATTTCCAAAAAAGGAAATTACGCCCGCGGGCTTTATTTCACTGCACCAATGAATGGTATACAAACATTTGAAGTCCGTTAAGTAGTTTTTAAGTAATTTCAATTTTAAAAATGCACTATGAACTTTGAGCTTCAATAACTTTTGTTGTTGTTTTCAAAGAAAAACAAGTAAGGAAAGCTGTCTTCGGCTGTGCCGAAGGCTAAATACCTTTCATGAATAAGCGTCACGATTTTCACTGTTTGATCCCCAGTACAGCCTGTGTGAATTTAACTTTAGCTCATACCGAAATTATCGGAGCTATCGATTATATGGGGACGATGTGTTATATTGGTCCAATCTCATTGATTTTTAACATCGACATTCCACATTCTAAAATAGCAACATTTACGAAATTTCACATTCCTACCGATATAATTACAGGAGTTATCTACCAAAATCCGTTTATCGGAACAATCGATTGTATGGGGGCTATGTGAAATATTTATCCCATTTCAATGATTTTCAACATCGATATTTTACATATAAAAATAGCGATGCTTCCAAAATTTCGCGTTCCTACGTGTTTAATTACAGGACTTATAGCCCAAAATCCGCTTATCGGAATAATCGATTGTATGGGAGCTATGTGAAATATTTATGCCATCTCAATGATTTTCAACATCGATATTTCGCATATAAAAATAGCGATACTTCCAAAATTTCACGTTCCTACCTATATAATTACAGGAGTTATCTACCAAAATCCGTTTATCGGAACAATCGAATGTATGGGGGCTATGTGAAATATTTATCCAATCTCTATGATTTTCAACATCGATATTTCACATATAAAAACAGCAATAAGTCCAAAATTTCACGTTCCTACGTGTTTAATTACAGGAGTTATAGCCCAAAATCCGTTTATCGGAATAATCGATTGTATGGGAGCTATGTGAAATATTTATCCCATCTCTATGAGTTTCAACATCTATATATCACATATAAAAATAGCAATACTTACAAAATTTCACGTTCCTTCGTGTTTAATTACAGGAGTTATAGCCCAAAATTCGTTTATCGGAATAATCGATTGTATGGGAGCTATGTGAAATATTTATCCCATCTCTATGAGTTTCAACATCGATATTTCACATATATAAATAGCAACACTTATAAAATTTCACGTTCCTTCGTGTTTAATTACAGGAGTTATAGCCCAAAATCCGTTTATCGGAATAATCGGTTGTATGGGAGCTATATGTTATATTGGTCCGATCTTGCTGGTTCCGACAAATGATTCCTATATTGGAAAATGGTGGCCGCATACCAAATTTCAGCCAAATATCTCAAAAACTGAGGGACTAGTTTGCGTTCAAACAGACAGACAGACAGACAGACAGACGGACAGACGGACAGACGGACATGGCTAAATCAACTCATCTCGTCATCCTGATCATTTCGGTATACTTATTGATGGGTCTATCTCTTCTTCTTCTCATATTTACAAACATCGTACCAAAGTTATAATACCATTTCATGTTCATGAAAGGTATAAAAATCACAGTAATACTCAGCTTAACCCTGTTTATCAATCCTCATAGGTACTTCGTTTTTTGATTTTATAATTTTCGAAATTCATATTTCTACCAGATCGTGCTTATTGCTTTCAACTTTTAATGGCTCGGGGCACCTCAAAACTTCATCCTATCACCATAAAATTTTGCGTGGTTCATTAACTCGTCTAAAGGCAACGTTTCATTACTAGTACGTTAAAAAAAAAATCTCCATATGTTTTCCCTCCACCTTAATGTCCATAGACGCCTTTCAGCTAGAAATTATTCAGAACCATTTTGAAACAAATTAATTTGTGCAACCCCTTTCCTAAACGTACAAGGGAATTAACTTTGTGCTAGCCTTTGTAGCACATTGTTAAACCGATCTGTTAACCCAAAACTTACCCTACCTCAAACCACCTCAACGACCGGTCAAAGTGGGCGCTATTAAATATAAAAACACACATTAAAAGCGAATTACAGCTGTGCCTTTCTCAAAAAATCGACGACTACAATTTATATTAAAAAATCAACACTTAACCTGTCAGATGCTTTCCTTGAACCTTTGCTAACCACCATCGCATTACAACACAATGTGTCGAAAGAAAAACCCCATCAACAACTCAACAGGAACTTTACTTGTTCGCAATTCATTGGCTCAATGTTCCACAAATGATGTCCGCATACAAAAGGAAATTAAACGCAGAAAGGCTACAATTTACCAAACGACTAGTGATGCCCAAAGCAAATAGCGACTGGTACTTCTGACGAATTTCTCTCGTTTAACAATTCATCATACATACATACGTACATAAATAAACAAATACAAATTAAAAATGGTAAAAACTAACTCTTTTGAAACGCCATCCATTGTTTCCATTTTATTCGCATTTACCTTTGTTCTTCGAACAAAAGTAATCGTAATAGCCTGCTGGTCATTCGCCCACCTCTCGCATTGAAAACGATAAAAAAGCTCGAGTATTCATAAAAAAGAAGACCATGCCCTTATGAATGGGCGCACAACCAATTTTGCATGCCGTCTATCATAGCACCAGTGAAAGTAGTCAGACGACAAAACCAACCAGAAGCATTGTTCAAGTGTATTTAAAGCACATTGTCCGATCAGTTTCTGGAGTTTATTCTACCAATAAAAAGAAATGACTGGTAGACCTGCAAAACTATCGATAGTGGCGCCATTCGATATTTTCGATGGTTGCAAAAATACTATCGATAGTTCGAAGCTATCGTATATTATCCTAATTTATGTGTAGAGGAACTTCAACTCCGAACATAATAATTCACATGTACATATATGTGCCAAAAAAAAGGAAAAAATTACAAATATTGCAATTTGAGCGTTAATTTCTAAATAAGTACGATCACAGCGTCACTTAATATTATACAAATCCCAAATTTTCAATGCACTGACACTATCGAAACTATCGACTATCGCAAAAAAAATCGATATACCGCCAATCGATACTATCGAAAATACCATCGATAGTTTTGCAGCTCTAATGACTGGCGTGCTTTGATACGAAAAGGCCAAAATCGCCTAGGCGGTTAAGCGTCAATGAATGACTCAAGCCAAGATTAGATCTCAATTTTAATTGGGTAATGACTTTAAATAAACCAACAGTATAAGCTTTCGAAAATAGATTTCCAAAAAAATCAAACAGGTGGCAACCTTGTAAGCCGCCTCAAGTGGCAACACCCAAGTAGAAACTCTTAGAATGAAGTATACTATCCATATACCAAAATTCCATCCAAATCGGCAAATAGGTTACCGACATAGTGGTCTGTATACAAATTAACAAAATGCAGTCATGTGGAAACCATACTTGTTAGTTGGTACGCCGCCGAAAGCACCTTTCATGTGATACCCATATCGACATATCTTGCTCAGTATTTAAAACAAAATTGAGATAGGTGGCAATACCAAAAGGCAACACCCAAGTGGAAAGTTTTGGAATGAAGCATACTATCTCCTTGCCAAAAATCATCACAATCGTCCAAGCGGTTCCCGATGTAGTACCGGATATACAAATATAAGAATGACTCATTTAAAGTTATAAGAAAAGCATTTTTTTTTTTGGTTATTTTTGAATTGAATACCAAATTTTTTTTTTATATTTTAAATCAAAACAGGTATCTACAGTTGTAGCGATTAATACACATCACTGTTGTATGCCAACCAGTGTTCCTTTCTACTCATTCTTCATCATCATTCGCATCGCCTTGCATACCGCCACAGGACACAAATTTCAATTAAATTTGCTCAAAAGTGGTTAAATTGTTTTCTTTATTTCTTTTTTCATTTCTGGTGAACGTGCAATATTTTTTAATTCTCTTATTGTTTCTGGAATGTTTCTTCCAAGAGGTAGATTTTTCCGTGTGTTAAATAGATTAAAGTGTCTCAAATGCTACGGTAATAATTCGCTTTATTCAACGAGTAGGCACAGTTATGTGTAAGTAAAATGAGTCAGAGCGAACTCTGTATGGAAAAGCTGAGAAAAATCGAACTAATTTATATTATGCACCTGTTATTACCAAAAAAAAAAGTTGTTAATCAACTCTGACAGTTCCTAAAGAAAGAGATTGGTAATATTCTTCGATTTCGAAATAGTGTTGTACTAGCAACCAGATAGTTTAAGAGGAAAGATTCAGGCTACTCACACTCCCATATTACCATCCATGCTATTATTGCCAGCTGGCAATATCTTGACAATATGCCAGGTGCCAAATATTTGGTTTTGGTTTTGTCTGTAATAGAAGATACCACTTTGGCAATATTGCCGGGCTTGTTCCTATGTTTAAACCCAGCAAACCATAAGAGCTCTAAATGAGCGCATATGGGACTCTTTCCTCTGATCGCTCACATTCATAATGAGTTCATAAAACAATCATAACCAGTCATAAAATGCTCGTATTTGAGTGGCTTTTCCTATGAAACTGGTCATTCATAAATGAGCTCTTAGTCCTATGCATAAAAGATTCTTTTTCGAATGTTTTTATGAGCTCTGAAAAGAGTGCATGAAAGAGTCTTTTTCAAATGATTTTTTGTACGAATTAAGAGCCCCCTTTTCTTCTTAATTTTTATTAATTTCTTTCCAATTTTAATTTTTCCTTTCCTTTCTCATGACTTCTCCCATTCCCCCTTCCTATCCCTTGCACTTAAAATTTTCCTTTTAAATATGTAGAAACAAATAAGTAAATATTCATTGCATATCTAACATTCAAATATTGTTCTATTTATTCTCTTACAAAAACTTATTTCAAAAGGAAAAATCATAACGTACTTGAATCCAAATAATGAAAGTAAAAGGTATTTATAGGGGCACACTCAGAAAAACTCATAAAACAATCATATTTATGTACACTAGAGCGTATCACCAAAAAAAGTTGAAAATGTTCCCCCCCCCGTTTGAACACTTACCTTATGAGGTTTTCAAAAAAAAATGTTTAAATTTTTTTGTCACCCTGTAAAAACAGCGAAATTTGTTTTTTTTCTATAACTTCTATATTTCTAGTTCGATTTTCAAAAGTGATACATTTTTAGAAAGGTATTCACCAAGGCAATATTTCATCAATAGAAACTTTTAGCCCTTCATGCCAAGTTCAGTTTTTTTTCATTTATACTAAAACCAACACCCTGTATTAAAAAAAAAAATTAGAAGTGGTGAAGCAAGTGTCTACTTAAATGTCATTCACGTGTCATTATTTATTTCATAAAAGTATCTTATTAACATTATTTAAAAAAATGCCGACGAGGAACGCCTGGGTTATACATATATTCGCTAAACTAAGTATCCGAGAACGTTACAGCAAATTGGAGTCAAGGAAAGATTTAGCATAAGTGCATTACATTTATTTCCTCATTACATGCAGGTAATAATCTTTTTTTCTTAGTTTTCCGGAATTTTTTTTTTTTTTTTTTAAATACAGGGTGTTGGTTTTAGTAAAAATAGAATAAAAACTGAACTTGGCATGAAGGGCTAAAAGTTTCTATGGATGAAATCTTGCCTTGGTGAATACCTTTCTAAAAATGTATCACTTTTGAAAATCGAACGAGAAATATAGAAATTATAGAAAAAAACAAATTTCGCTGTTTTTACAGGGTGACAAAAAAATTAAAAAATTTTTTTTTGAAAACCTCATAAGGTAAGTGTTCAAACTGGGGGGGAACATTTTCAACTTTTTTTTCCTCCATACACCGTGATACGCTCTAATGTACACGCTCATAAAAGCTCACATAACAATCATAATTATGGGCATGTTCTGAAAAAACTCATAAAAAGGCTCATATTAGAGCTCAGATTTAAGAGCGAAGCTGGTTTGCTGGGAATAGTTGGCAAAATTGAAAATTGTAATTTTGATTTGTTTTGAAATAAAAATTAACAGAAAGAAAAAAAATAAGTTCTTTCATATTTGGAAATTATTCAAATAATTTGAATGTTACTGTGAGTTTCCTAAAAAAATTTTGCCTCCTAAAAACAAAATTTACATACCTCAGTGGTATATGGGTGTTTCCCAGCGGAAATTTCAATTTTGTATGGATATGATTTTTTTTACTTACTCACTTAAAATAGCCTTTAACCGCCTAGGCGATTTTGGCCGTCCAATTTTTTCTACTATGTAAAAAACGCAACAGAGATATTAAACGATTACCTATTTAAAGCTTTACTTATCCGAACTTTCTGTTGCTTTTCAAGAACTCATTACTTTCTCCTTTAATTTTTCGTTAAAGGTTTTGTACCTTAATACTTGGCAATTGGCAGAAAATTTCCAATTTACTTAGTTGCCGCATCCCTACTTCCGTTTTGGGTAACGTCCGCAACGCACTTAAAGTGGTCAAGACAACGATATCATACTATATAAGCGCCTGCAACATACTTTTATCGGTTCCTTAATACGCCCATACATAATTAATCGGCCCCAGTTTTTACGGCTCTTCTTACCGGAAAGTCAATAACTTCGTTCAAACGTAACATCCGCAACGCCAGGGTGCCCAATGGGTATTTCCAGCGTTACGCACGTTCCATGCTGTCACGCTATTTTAAGTATGAAACCTATTGTAGGCTTTGGATCTGAATAGTTTTGTTTTGTCTTTGTACTAATCTATCCAACGCTATCAAAACTTTTTCCTAGAGACACATTACCACTGAAGAAGGGTTTAAATCTGCCGTTCGGACGTTCCTAAAACGTACCTTATATTTGAGGTGATATATGATTAATAGAGGAATGAACAAGGACTTGTACCATAGTAACATTATTTTGCTGAAGAAGTTTTTTATTGGACAAATATCTATTTTAATTTTGTTCGGACGTTCCAGTTTTTCTCTAAATGAAAATATAAACTGTTTTCACAACAAAAAAAATATTGAGCACATATTTTATTGCAATTAACTCACTTAAGTACATTCTGAACACCATAATGATTCATATACATTAGGGTGACTAAAAACCTAACAAAAATTTTTTTTTTTTTCTCTAAAAAGTTAGTCCATAATTGCTGCGAGGATTAAGTTAAGGCGCTTATTTTTTCCAAGGTTTTCTTATCAATTACTAACCTTAATAAAAAAAAAATTTAATCACCCTAATACACATCTATATATATAAAAATCAAGGACTGAAACCGAAACCGAAACCGTAACCGTAACCGATTAAAACCGATTCATTTTTCAAAACCGAAACCGAAACCGTAACCGTTATTTTTTTCTGAAAAAGAACGAAACCGAAACCGTTTCAAAAGCCGGAACCGGTTCCAAACGGTTTTGAATTTTTTTGTGGACACATACCCATTTTATTTTAAAAGAGGCTACCCTGAATAATTTTCATGAAAGATGATTAAGCAAGACACTTTTTGACCTCAATATCAAAATTTCGAAAGAACTGAACTATAGGCGAATGAAGCCATCGAAAAAATTTACGACAACCGAAAAAAAAAAATTTTTAGTGGCCGTCTCAGAAAGCGTCATCATATTAACGTTCCATTTTAACATTTGTCTAATATAAAAAGTAGAGTTAATTTTTTAAACTTATCGGTCAAAAGTCCACCAAATTTTCAAAGATTTTCAAATTAATGACCACTAACTTATAACATACATACTTATATTAAAGAAAAAAATTGTCCATAAATAGCGAAAGTAATATTTATTACCATATATTGGAGAAAATTCTTCATGAAAACCGGAGTAAAGTTATTAAAATTCAGATTTATTTTGCATTTAGGTACATATTTGAGTTTTGTAGTAGCACAATTTTTTTGTGTTGGTGTTTTTATTTGGAAACCGAAACCGGAACGAAACCGTAACCGAAACCGAAATAAATGTTGAAGAGCGAAACCGGAACCAAAACCGAAACACGTTACAAAACCGTAACCGAAACCGGAACTTTATTTTAATCGGTTTCATACCTTGATAAAAATGAAATGGTGTATAATTGTAACGCTAAAACTCGAAAACGGCTGAACCAAATGAAATACTTCCTTTAGGGGATTTGTTTGTTATTAGCACGCGCAGGTCATGTCTTAAAATCAGAACAAAATATTAAGGGGGCGTGGCACCTCCCATACAAACTGAATTTTTCAAGTTGAATATCTTCAAAAGTGTTTAAGGTAGGAACATGAAAATTGGTACAGAGCTACAGGATAACAGCACCACTCTCACCTATAAAACCGGGGGTTATCCAATAAGGGGGCGTGGTACCTCCCATACAAACTAAATTTTTTAAGCAGAATATCTGTGAAAGGGTTCAAGGTAGGGACCTGAAAATTGGTATAGACCTATATGGTATCAAAAGCCTTCTTACACATAAAAGAAGGGGTAATCGGAAAAGGGGGCGTGGTACCTCCCATACAATCTTTAATTATTTTGGTTGTTAATCTATATACATATATAAAAATGAAATGGTGTTCAGTCGTCACGCTAAAACTCGAAAACGGCTGAACCAAATTATATACTTCCTTTGGGGGGTTTGTTTGTTATTACCACGCGCAGGTCATGTATTAAAATCAAAACAAAATATTAGGGGGGCGTGGTACCTCCTCTACAATCTTATTAATTCCACCATATTTTATATCTCATCTTATTAATTCCACCATAATTTATAGGTATCTCCTTTTTGTTTATTTCCCCCCTAGCGCGATATTTTCATTCTGTGTTGATTTGGTTTTTGTCGTAGCTGCGTACAAGCCAAATTTTTCAGAAACAGATGTCGCTGCATGGTTCAACGCAGTGTTCAAATTGGGTCGTTTTTTTTGGGTTTCATACTAAACACATTAAAATGTTAAGAAGTTGCGTCGTTTTTTTAATTTTTTTTAACGTATTACCATCTTGAATGCATATATATTTTTTAATAATCAAAAAAAAGCATTGTATTTAAAACTGATTTAATGAAATTTGGTATTAAACGAAAATTCTTTGGGTATTTTTGTTTTAATAATGTGTATACCACGGATCTACGTGAAAGCGCACCGACTTCTGTTGGTGAAGTCTTAAGGTACGGGTACATCTAACGACAGGACGCGACACGACCAAATAGTTGCCTATTTGATCAACATTGTTGTGTCGCGTCGTGTTGCGTGGTGCTGCTGTCGCTAGGTGTACTCTGCTACATATGCATCTCCCATACAAACTTTTTTCTCCAAGGTGAATATCTCTAAAAGGGACCTGAAAATTAGTACAGAGCTATAGGATAACAACACCATTCTCACCCATAAAACTTGGTGTTAACCAAAATAGGACGTGGCACCTCCCATACGAATAAAATACTTCATAGTCCATATCTCTGGAAGTATTCATGTTAGACCACTGAAATTTGGCAAGGGGTTATATGGGATCGATCCCTACCACATCCAAAAAAAACTGGGGATAACGAAAAAGGGGGCGTGGTTCCTCCTATACGAAGGAGATAGGGATATAGATTAAAATAGATATAGGGATCGGGTTAGAGAAACATGCAGGGAAATAAATTTGTGGCAGGACAACGTCTGCCGGGTCAGCTAGTATGTACATAAATTAAAACTTTTTTAGGTAGGGCTGGTTCAAGTTACTTCCTAAGCCCCTAACTTCCATGGCAACCACATTCCTGTAACATGAGAGAGGAAAGAGCGCGAGCAACAAAGAAACAGTTCATGACGATAATTCAAGACGTTAAGACGCGAGACGAGCCGTGCATTTACATATCTACATTTTCAATTCAATTTCAATTAATTAAATACATTTTCTAATATATTAAAATTGCATTTAATAAAACTTAATCCACATTTAACAATTAAAACATTAAATAAAGTGATTATTTCATCCGGTATTCTAAACCAATACCACATATCGTCCCGTTTCTGCCTTAACCTCGTATCTACACTTTTTTAGAAAACTCGTTTTTTATGTGGAAATGCCCCTAAGCCATCGAGAAACCCGAATCGAAAATCTGCTTGGTAAAATATATAAACCTTCGTGGGTTTTGTACGATCCATTACCTCGTATCTACATTTTTAGTATACAAAACTTGGGAATGTCAGTTGGTTTTCTTCGTTTTCTGAAATATTCTTTTTATGTAGATACGAGGCTAAGGCAGAAACGGGACGATATGGGGGCTCAACCTCAGTGAAAAAGTTTGTGCGTATACATAAATATTTGTTGCATTTTATGCTAAAAATTGCGACAGCGACGCAAATTAGTGAAAAGTGGCACATACACACATTGTCTGTGCAAATTCTATAAAAAAATTTGGACTGCGCATCAACGAAAAGAGAAGTGCCTTGAATTACACGCGCATACGTATTTTATACGTTTACATTAAAAAGTGTTGAAATGTCGCGTCTAGTAGAATTTGAGAAAATTGGAGAAGCGGTGAAATGCGAAACCAAACAAAAAATTTTGTTACTACATAAATATGTATTTGAAAACGACGGCGATCGGGGTAATCGAAAACGATTGCGCGAATTCGAAGGCTTTGACTTCGGCGTTGACGACAACAAATATTTGAAAAAAGTAGAATACATAGCAGAAAATTTATCGGCGAATGATTTGGTGGTAATATGTAGCATATTGCATTTGCAACATAACAACAACGATTTAGCTGCGCATATATTCACCAATTTGCGGAAGGGTAGTTTATTGTGCGATGCTGTTTTTGTAGCCGAAGGCGAACAAGAAGACGACGACGAGGAGCACGAAGTCAGCAGCAACATAAGCGGCGCAGATGGTGGCGCAAACGGCGGCGCAGTACGTGGCGCTAGCAGCGCAGTAGGCGGCGCTAGCAGGGAAGCGGGCGACGATGCCGCGGGCAACAGTATGTATAGAACAGCAGATGTACGAAATACAAAAAACAAAATGCCAACTAGTTCAACGACGAGTCAGGTGTAAGAAGGAGTGAAAATGCAAACACTCATCGATTTGTGTTGAGTTTTAGAGACTTAGAAGACTCAATTAGACCATTTGCAGGCAGCGAAGAATTTCCTATTGAAATTTGGGTTCGTGAATTTGAGGAAACGTCATGTGTAATGGGATGGGATGAGCTGAAAATGTTTGTATTTGCAAAGCGTTCGCTTAAAGGGCTAGCTAAAATGTTTGTTATGAGTGAGCGTGGTATTACATGCTGGAGCTCTTTGAGGAACGCGTTAATAACAGAATTTCAATCAGATGTTAATAGTGCTCAAATTCATAAGCTTATGTCAGAGGCAAAAATTAAAAGTAAAGAGAACGTTCATGAGTATCTACTCAGAATGAAAGAGCTAGCAGTGCGTGGTGGTGTAGAAAACAACGCTTTAATGCAATATGTCATATACTATGTACACACTAGCGTGTTTTCGAGCTCATTCTGGTTTTCGAGGCAAAACATGCTGAAAACCGATGTTTTCGCCATACAAAATTTTCAACCGAAAACCTCATGTTTTATCCCAAAACATCAACGAAAACCTTTCACAATCAGTGTCGGCTCTAAATTTTATCGGTAATAATCGAAAAACATACTGTTACATATCTGATATGTCAAATGTTTTCATTTTGAATTTCGTCGCCCGAATTTATAAAAAAACAAAATGAAAATGTTTGTGCTACAAAGTAAATTTGAAATAAGTACGCTGACAGTAAAACTTAAAATAAGTACATAAAATATAATATGTACGTTCACAAAATTTTAATTATTTTTTCTCACAAATCACAATTTCTAGAACAGCTGATTACTGTCAAATGAAAACAAGAATAGCAGGTATGAACGCACCTGTTTTATGTAGGATGTTTTACACGAAAACAAGGTGTTTTCGATTCAGTGTGAACATGATCATAGATGGCATTAACGATTTGAGTGTGAACAAATCTATTTTGTACAATGCAAGAGATTTGAAAGATTTTAAAGAGAAACTAAAATGTTACGAAAAGATGCGCGAACGGGTTGACAGCGTAAAGCAAAATGAAAACAAAAATAAAAATTTTAGTGGTGAAAAAACACAGAAGACAAGTTATGATAAAAAAGAGGTGAAATGTTTTAACTGTGGCGCAAAAGGACATTTGTCAGTAAATTGTGAAAATAAAAATAAAGGTAGAAAGTGCTTTAACTGCAGTGATTTTGGCCACATAGGAAAAGATTGCCCAGTAAAGAAAAATGACAAACAAAACAAAAATTCAAGCAACACATGTAAAGTTGTGAGTGAGCATATGTCTATGTGCAAAAATATTGTGATGAATAAAAATAATTTTATAGCCATTACTAACGCCGTGTAATTTTTATTTGATTGGATTTGGAAATCAAAACAAAGTGAAACCTTTGGGTGTGTTTGAACAAAATTTTAAAGTAGACGAAATACTATTTAACAGTAAATTTGTTGTAGTGCCTTCACAATTTTTAGATGTTGATGTGGTGTTAGGCTCAGAATTTTGCAAACAAGCTGAAATCAAAATAAACCGCGACGGTGTAGAAATAAACAAACCAAAAAATGAAGAAGCTATCGAATCAGCTTTAATGAAAATCAATGTGTGCCTTGATGAAGATATTGACAGTGATATCTATTATACATATACATATATGTATAAATGCGCAAACATAACTGGTTCATCCCTTTTTTGCAATAACCACAATTCTAAGGTATATAAAATTTGGTATGTATCGATATGTTTTGCCGAGCAGGGTGGCCGAAAACAAACCAAAAATTAAAAAAAATTAATTATATTATGAAATGCTAAACACGCATTCACCTTATAGAGCCGCTGTTATGTGTGAATGTACGTAGGTATGACCACTAGCATTGTTGTGTTTGCATTCAATGCAATTGTGTGTGTAGTCATGAAAAATTGCATTGATTGCTGTTGCTGAAAACGAGAGTTGTTTTGTTTACTATAATAAGCACGAGCCCGTCAACTTCATGGCGCTTACACAAAGTGTTTACAAAAACAAAATCTGTGGGTAGGTAGTCAGAGAAACAAAAATAAAAAAATAAAATAAAATAAAATAAATAAAAATAAAATAAAATAAAATAAAATAATAAAAGATAAAATAAAATAAAATAAAATAAAATAAAATAAAATAAAATAAAATAAGATAAAATAAAATAAATTAAAATAAAATAAGATAAAATAAAATAAATTAAAATAAGATAAAATAAAATAAAATAAAATAAAATAAAATAAAATAAAATAAAGTAAAATAAAATAAAATAAAATAAAATAAAATAAAATAAAATAAAATAAAATAAAATAAAATAAAATAAAATAAAATAAAGTAAAATAAAATAAAATAAAATAAAATAAAATAAAATAAAATAAAATAAAATAAAATAAAATAAGATAAAATAAAATAAAATAAAATAAAATAAAATAAAATAAAATAAAATAAAATAAAATAAAATAAAATAAAATAAGATAAAATAAAATAAAATAAAATAAAATAAAATAAAATAAAATAAAATAAAATAAAATAAAATAAAATAAAATAAGATAAAATAAAATAAAATAAAATAAAATAAAATAAAATAAAATAAAATTAAAATAAAATAAGATAAAATAAAATAAAATAAAGTCAAATAAAATAAAATAAAATAAAATAAAATAAAATGAAATGAAATGAAGGTATATAAAATTTGATATGTATCGATAGGTCTCGCCGAGCAGGGTATGCGACAACAAACCAAAAATTAAAAAAAATTAATTATAATATGATTTGAAAGTCACACCACTACAAGTGCTAAACACGCATTCACTTTATAAAGCCGCTGTTATGTGTGTATGTATGTAGGTCAGAGCACGGCACAATTCGCACTAAACAAATTAGGTTATCTCTGCTTACTCTGTCGCTTACCAGCAAGTACCGAAGCAACAGCGTTTGTTGTTGATTCGTTAATTGCAAGTGAGCGACTGAGCATAACAAACGATATTCATTGATTGGTCAACGCGGCCATAGCGCTCTCATAAGCGAGCAATAATTTCATATCTCGAGAGACTTTCGGACAATTGTCTCACTAGGTGCCTAGGACTGATGTAGGTACACTTGCATTGTTGTGCTTGCATTCATTGCAGTTGGGGAGAGTCCGAGTGTGAGTTGTTTTGTTGGCAGCAATAATAAACATGAGCCAGCGCGTCCACTTTATTGAGCGTAGGTACAAACAGTGTTTACAAAAACAAAATCTGTGCATGGGCATTCGGAGAAGCAAATGCTTGCTCAGACATGATATGAAAAAAAAGCACAAATAAGCTAGATCATGCACAAGGCCCTTCGTGGCTTGACTTAGTGAAATGAAATAAAATGTAAAATTGATAAAATTGAAAAAAGTAAAATAAAATTAGAAAAGTGATTGAAAGTAAAAAAAGAAATTTGTTGGAAATGAAAGGAAAGGAAATAATATAAAATAAATAAAAATAAAACAAAATAAAAAAAATAAAAGTATAAAATAAAGGAAAGAATGGGAAAGGAAAGGGATGGATAAAGGGAAAATAAAGGTAAGTTAAGGTAAGGAACGGAAAATATGAGAGAAAAATCAAATAAAGGTAGGGAAAGGAAAGGAATGGAAAAGAAAAAAGGAAGGGAGTAAAGGAGTGGAAAAGAGAAGCAAATAGAGAAAGACAAAGAAAGGAAAGCAGAGAAAAAGAAAGGATAGAAAAGGCAGCGAGGAAGAAGGTATGGAATATAAATGAAAAAAAAAGAAAGAAAAATAAAGGAAAGAAAGGTAATGAAAGCTGAAAAAATAAGTAAAGGAAATGAATTTAAAAGAAAAAAACTAAAGGAAAGGAAAAAAAGAAAATAAGGAAACGGTAGGAAAGCAAAGGTAACGAAACGAAATGACAGGAAAAGAAATCTAAGGAAAAAAAGTGAAATAAAATAAAGGTAAGAAAAAATAAAAGAAATGAAATGAAATGAAAAAAAAATGAATAAAATGAAAGGAAACTAAGGGAAACCAAACGAAACTAAAGCAAAGGAAAGGAAAGAAAAAGAAAATAAAAGGAAAAAGGAATGTAATGGAAATAGAAAGAAAGGTCAGGTGAGAAAATAAAAGATAGGAAAATAAAAGAATATAACAGAAAAGAAAGAAAGAAAGAAAGAAGGTTAATAAAATGAAATGGAAGAAGAGAAAAGGAAAGAAAAGGAAAAGAACGGAGAGGGAAGAATAGAAAAGGAAAGAAAAGCAAAAGATATAAATTGAGATGAAAGGAGAGGAAAGGAATGGAAATAAAAGCAAATGATAGCAAAGGAAAGGAAAGGATAGAAATACGTATGAAGACGAACTAAGAAGAATAAATAATTATCAACATTGAAACTATATTATTGAATGGTGTAAAGAGTGAGGGAAAGGCAAAATGAATAGGAATGTATAGAAACCAAAAATATAAAAATATGGAAAGGAAAGGAAAATTTAAGAAATATCAAAAAGGTAGGTAAATAAAATAAGGTTTTGTGGTTGAATTTCAACCACTGGGCGAACTCTAGTTGACGTAAATGCAAGCGAAAAAGCTAAAAAGCAAGTTTGTGAAATGATAAAAAATTATCAACCGAAAAAGATTAAGTCAACTAATGTAGAAATGCGAATAGTGGTAAAAGATGACATTCCTATATTTTCGCGTCCGCGTAGACTAGCATACTCCGAGCGTTGCATAATAGAAAAACAAGTCGAACAGTGGTTGAATGATAAAATTATTGAACCGTCAAATTCAGAGTATAGTAGTCCGGTGGTTTTAGTAAAAAAGCGCGATGGTACTCCGCGATTATGCGTGGACTATAGACAAATAAAGTTATAATTCGCGATCATTTTCCTTTGCCATTAATCGAAGATCAGATAGATCGGCTGCAAGAAGCAACAATATTCAGCACAATAGATCTGAAAAATGGGTTTTTCCACGTTGGCGTAGAGGAGCAAAGCCGTATGTACACATCATTTATTACTCACAATGGGCAATTCCAATTTTTGAGAGTACCATTCGGGTTGACGAATTCACCGAGTGTGTTTCAGCGACACATAAATGCTATTTTTCGAGATTTGGCGAGCAAGGGTAACTATAGCCTTACCTTACGTAGACGACATCATAATACCAGCGAAATCAGAAGATGAGGCAATAGCGAATTTACAACAAGTTATGAAACAATGTCAAGATTATGGTTTAGTAATTAACTTTAAAAAATGCTGCTTTTTGAAAAGAAAAATTGATTTTTTGGGACATGTCATCAAACACCATAAAATAAGTATATCAGATGCGAAGACACAGGCTGTCACGAAGTTCCAAATTCCCAATAATCAAAAACAACTACAAAGCTTCTTAGGACTAGTGGGCTATTTTCGAAAATTCATCCCAAAGTTTTCGATAATCGCCAAACCCCTTACAGATTTATTGAAAAAAGATATTAAATTTTCACTAAATGATAAAGAAATGATTGCTATCAACATGTTAAAAAAGCTAATTGCAGAGAAGCCCATTTTGAAAATATTTAACCAATTTCACGAATCTGAACTGCATACAGACGCTTCCATAGATGGTTTTGGACCAGTTTTGTTGCAAAAGTCTCCTGACGATGGCCTTCTTCATCCAGTTTACTACATGAGTAGGAAGACCACTGATGCAGAAAGAAAGTACTCGAGTTATGAATTGGAGATCTTGGCGGTAATCGAAGCATTACGAAAATTTCGTGTTTATTTGTTAGGTACACATTTCAAACTCATTACCGATTGCAATGCCTTCACCAAAACAATCGAAAAGAAAGATGTTAGTACCAGAGTGGCACGTTGGGTAATGCTACTTCAAGAATTTGATTTTAAAATCGAGCACAGAGCAGGCACTCGCTTACGCCACGCAGATGCTTTGAGTAGATATCCCGTCATGACAATTACCAGCGATAGCATGCACAGTAAGCTAAAGTATGCGCAACAATCCGACGACGAATTAAAGGCGATCATTGACATCTTGGCAGAAAAAGAAACACATAACAATTATTTTATGAAGAACGGTTTATTGTACAAGTTGGTTAGCGATAATGAACTATTAGTTGTACCTGTAGGCTTACAGCGCGAAATCATTGCACAAGCACATGAGAGGGGTCATTTCTCGATTAAAAAAACAAAAGAGTTGATTGGAAAAGAATACTACATACAAAACCTAGACGAAAAAATTAAAAGACACATTAGTTGTTGCATACCGTGTATTGTATCAAATCGCAAACATGGTAAGCAAGAAAGCGAACTACAGCCTATAGCGAAAGAAGAGCAACCATTGCAGACTTTTCATGTAGATTTCTTGGGACCTTTAGAGTCGACACACAAACAGTATAAACACATACTAGCTATAATCGATGGTTTTACCAAATTTTTTTTTGGCTCTATCCGACAAAAACAACATCAGCGAAAGAAGTAATTACTAGATTGCAGACGCAAAGTACAATATTTGGCAACCCAGTAAGGATTATCTCAGATAGAGGTACAGCGTTCACGTCTGAAGAATTTAAACGTTATTGCGACGATGAAAAAATAAAGTGCTTATTTCATCCGGTATTCTAAACCAATACCAATTTTTTTACTAAAAAGTTTATTTTGTGTCCAAACGGTTGCAAAAACACTTATTTTACACTCGCTTTATATATGATTGAGTAGTTTTCCAGATGTATATGAAGACATGCATGGATGAAGGGGGTATGTCGCATTTTGAGTGAAACGAGAAAATTGACTTTAAAGTTTTGCTTAAACATTTGAGGTTTTTTCAAATCTTTATGGAAAACTGACAAAAAAATTATGCAAAGCCATAAAAGACGTTGCATAATATGCAATAAAAAGCGTAAGTTTATGTTTAGTACTTTATATGAAAAAAACGGAACATACCCCCTTCTTCCACAATTCATATTGAAAAGTTGTGTACATACCCCCTTCATCCATGAATTATCTTCTACAATTTTCACGATAGCCAAGTTCTGATAAGACAGAAATATAGATATGCATAAAAACTATTCACCAATGCCAAAAACAGAAATTGAGTGAGAATGCGACATACCCCCTTCATCCATGCATGTCTTCATATATTACAACCTGCAAAGGACCGATTTCATTTTCAAATTTTTCTCTTTGGTTGACACATTTTCGGAAACACCCTATAGATTTTTTTACATCAGTAAAAAAGTCACTTTGATAGTTTTACGTCGTCTCCAAAATTAGTTTGTCGACCTAAGTACTTTCCCAAGTCATCAATTGTTCGCGAATAGCTGTTATGATACGACTATAGTGCCAGGTATTGCAACTACCATTCAAGATTGTCTAAAATGTTAAGCCGGAAGTAATTCAACATTTCCGGCAACACAACTCAAGTAACAACAATATAATGTCAACAATATTTGGCAGCGGAAACATATGTCAAGATAAGGAAATGTTAAATATTATCAAGTCCTAATAAAAAAAAAAAAAAAACTAATGGCGGCGATATACCAACAGGTTATCATAACCTCTAACGAGATTTTTAGCCGAGCTTCTCTTTCCAACTTGTGGTGTGTTGCTTTTGAGTTTTCCTACAAGTTGGCGGGACCTACAGTTTTTTTGCCGACTCCGAACGGCACTTGCAAAGCAAATGAATTTTTGGCGAGAAGCTTCTCATGGCAGAAATACACCCGGAGAGTTTGCCAAACTACTGCCGAGGGGCGACCCCGTTTAGAAAAATTCTTTTTCTAAATAATTTTTGATGTTACTTTTGCCGGGCATCGAACCGCCACGACTAGGTGTAGAAGGCCGAACACTTAACCGCTACACCACGGCGGCCGCCAAGTCAAGTCCTAATGCTCACAGAATTAATATTTGTATGTAGTAGTCAAAACTAGAGTAATGCATGCGCTTTCTGAAATAACTTAGAGAGACGTTTAAGACAAAAAAGAAACGTGGGTTCAGCTTGATTTTTCTGAACAGGGAACTTGTATTTCAGAACCCATTTTACACTTGTTTTGTCAGTAAAGCCATTAACAAAGATAAACTGGTGAATAAACTTGCCCAGAAACTGTTGTCCCGTATAAAGAATAGCTTATCTTCCCCTGTATTAACTCAACCATAGTCACAAATGGGTCAAGCGGCTAGCCGACTATATCATTTTAAAAGCTGAGCCTCCAACAACTGCATTGAGACTGACTAGGATGACTTTGACCATCCCTACTCGGGCTGGTGATCGACGTGGATAGCGCCAGATCATCGACTACGCTTTGGGTTTCTTCATAACCAATATCTGTTTTATCTGAATACTCATCAGCAGAGCTCGGAATTGTATGCAAGTGCATATTTTTGTTTGACATCATAGAAACCTCGGACCAAGCTGTAAGTTGGTTGTGTCAAAAATAGATTTATTTTTTAGCCCGTATGTTTTACATATTTTCATATTTTATGCATATTTTTCATAAATGTGGAATATTTTTAGCATGTTTTTGACATATTTGTTGAGTTTTTTGTGTGAATATTGCATCGGTTTCACTTCATCATAATTTATTGGCTCTTAACCGCCCCGGAGACTTTGGCTGTTGCATATCTAAGCACACAATGCTTTTTAACGAGAACTGGGGCCAATTGGAAATTACAAAGAAAGTTCAAGTAAACCTATACCTGCTCTTTCTATCTCCGTCCAGGCCATTGTAGCTCTTTTTAGTTGTTAACACTGGTTCGCAAATAGACGAACTCGGGCACAGTTTCTGGTTTGTAACTATCAAGGCTGGTTCACCGCCAGACTCACTTTTCGCTTGTTTGTCCAGGTCCTGTGGTTCACATGAAAGGAAGGAAACAGCTTCAAAAAGCTCACCATATACAAATTTACTTGCTTCCTGGTATCACCTTGGATCATAGGGTGTACAAGAAGTCTATAAAGTAAGGAAAAACACATGGCAAATATTAGTAAGAATATAAATGCAAGATTGCATGCAGGGCACATGGCTCAAAGCGTTAAGAGAACGCAATGCCAATGCAGTCTGGTAGGTTCGATGCGAGCCAGACCGGATAAAACACTACGTCTAAATGATTGGTCGCATGGAAACTAGTCAGTGAATTACCATTCCGCTGTATAATCGTTTGCATTCAATTCTTTCTAATACCTATAAAAACTTATTATATTATTCCTTACGTACAACATAAATTTGGAATATTTTTTATTTTTTTGTAGTTAGCAATGGCGCTATGTAGGGGAAAATTAGTTCTAGCAGAACTAACTTGTAAAATTAAGGCTACCCTTGAATATCTCAGTTCGAGAAAAAGTGGACTTAAAAGTGGGCGGTGTCCGGGAAAGAAATGTAATTATCTTAGCCTGTCTTGACTTTCTCTTTTAAAATCATTTACCTACCACTTTAAATAAAGGGCAAGCGTAGTAATGGCTATATAGGCCTTGCCTCTGAGACAACATCGAACCCGGTCACCTTTACATCACAGCCGTTTTCTGTATCCATTGAGCTATCACAATCTTTCAAATCTGTTCGGCAATCGGAGAACTTAAATTAAATCTAATAATCGTGAGAAAAAAACTAGGCACGGCCTGGATTGGAAAAACTAGACTGAAAACCAAAGAACTACGTAGGGCCTTTACACCTTTTATGCCATACTACCACATTGGTGGACCTACGACCTGGACTCGCTCCGTAAAACCTGCAGGAAACAATTTAATAAGGCTAAAAACCTCGACAAGGAGCCTCAATGGCTCGAATGGGCGGGAAGATAGTGGCATATGCAGACGATTTAGATATTGCATACAGTGGCAAATTCCCACAAACTCTGTGTGACTTGATGCAAGTACCACTGCGTGAAGTTTCGTCATGGTCTTCTCGTTGCGGACTTGGTATCAACCCGAGAAAAGTGGAACTCGTTCTCTACACCAACCGGTACAAAATACCACCGCTGGACCTACCAGTACTTAATGGCGTGAACCTGAACTTGGCTGATAAAGCCAAATTCTTGGGCACAGTTCTGGACAGGAAGGTTAACTGGAAGGAGAATATCCTTCAGCGCCAGAGGAAGACGTGTATTGCACTTTACACGTGCAAAAAAATCCATTGGCAAAAAATGGGGTCTCAGCCCCAAAATATGCAGATGGATCTACACTGCAATTATCCTGCTATATGGAGTCGTGGTGTGGTGGCATGCGCTAAGCAAAGCCACAACCCTGAATCTGTTAGGTAAAGTCCATAGATCTGGCATGATCTGTATTAGCGGCGCGCTAAGAACAACGCCCAACGAAGCTCTCCAGGCCATTCTAGGTATTTTGCCACTCGATCTGGAAGCGTACCGGGCAGCAGCAGCAGCGGCTCTGCACCTAGGGGAAACGTCTGGCTGGGGCGCAAGCACAACTGGACACTCCAGTGTTCTGGGATCTTACAGTTTTCTCCCTCTCAACATAGATCGATGTGCGGCCACAACAGTCGGAGACAGCTGCTTCAGAACGAACATTCCCACGATTTCTGGAGTTTTTGGGATAATTTTCTGATATTTTTGGGATCACTGTTTTTAGCGGTATAGTTTTCGGACCGTTTTCGGATACGAAAAATTGTGAAAAGAATGAACCAATCGAAAATGAGCCCAGCAGTATAGTTTTTGGAATGTTTTCGGATACGAAAAACGATGAAAAAATATACTCATATGTGTGTCAAATTATATTGCTTATGTTCTTACATATGATTTGTCAGAAGACATGTCTCTTTTTTGTTTACACGGTTTGAATTTGTATAAATACCGAAAAGTGTCATATACATCTGACAAAACATATCGTATAATATCCAATTAAGGATGCAAAAACCATCATTCCTAACCGCGCGTTATACCACAGTGGTCGACGCACACCTGTTTGAGCCAACATGTTCTTGTCTAATAACTAAAAATTTTTATTTTTTTTAACTCTACTCAAAAACCTTGTTGCACATTTTTTCTAACATTTTTTTGTCTATTTCCTTTCTATGTATGTATGTCTACTTCATTTTGCGCACACGACTGAACGCTCAGTTTGGTCGCTGATTTGACTTTTGGCATCGAACATGAATTTATTTAAACTCTGAACGTGCACTCCCACCCATAGTGTCCTCAATGCCCGATGTACATATGTGCACTGCCGCTGCGCAGGTTGGGGACATGCAAATTCGTGATCATAAAAAATTCATTTATGGATGTATGTTCATATTATGTGTGTATAAGCATAGCGTTGATGTTCATTCAACCACAAACATGGCAGTTATGCTCACATGTGCATACTAAGCGTCCGTGGGTCTGCTACATATTCTCCCTTTTAATTTCCATCTGTTGCATAGTCACCTTCATAACCGGCCGATTTTGTAGTTGAAAAGTTATGAAAATTTCAATAGCGCCCACCATTCCAAGTGAACTCTGATGTTTTGTTGATTGGCGGAAAATTGCTACTACACGCTCCAACTACAATGTCACAAGAATTTAGAACCAACATATTTTTTTAACATCCTCTGACATATCGATTTATTTAGAGTTGTTTAATATAAAACGTGAATTTTGTATATAATCCTCAGGCCTAAAAGGGTAAATTGTCCAATGGTCGATTGACTGCATTGAATGCAATTTTTAGACAACAATAACGTCTACTACAGGGGTGTCCCAGCAAGGAAGAAATGAAATCGAAGAATACGGACTGCGGCCGAAATAGGTACTTACTCTCGAAATGTGATCCGCTGTAGTACCGGGCTCCTACGTAAAATATCACTCATGCTGACAGTGTATCTAGTAGCACTTACGCCTTTGTGCCTTTGGGAACTAACACTGAAAATAATGTAACCCGAGAAACTCAACTGAAAGTCACTCGTGTTTTGGACTGATTAGACAAGTAAGCAGTAAAGTAATCTCTAGAGAAGCCGAGCTTCTCTTCTAATTTCTTTGACATCATAATGTCCTGATGTATAGATGACGCCAATATTAAGTATTGTAGAAACTTCAACAATTAGCTGTACAGGATCTAAGCAGATATTGCTCGATCCCGGTACACCTCGAACCCATGGCCTATAACAGAAAAACGATATATCCTCTATGTAACGCAATATACTCTATATAATTTGCCATACACTAGGCCTGTCTATCACACCAACTGCCATAAATAAAGAAATTCAAAATACATACATACATACATATGTTTTATCGATAATGTGTATCTGCATTTAATTATAATGATTTAAGCTGAGATTGCAAATGACGCGCATTTCAAAAATTCTACTCACTTTATCCGCAAACGATTAAATATTCAAATGTATTTTTACGAAAAATAAATTATTCGAATAACTAGTGAGAGCGACAAATTGTGCATTAACTAATGAGTTCTAACTACTATGTAAGAGATGTTACGAATATTCGCATTCGCCTCTATGCGCGACTTGTACGAATACGTAGATATATTGCTCAAACTTCTGTGGACTACATGGATATTAGGGTGGGTGCACAACATGGATATTAGGGTGGGTCGATTTAATAACCCATAGCGTGGCATAGATTTTTCGATAGGTTTTGGGCTCAGGAAAAAAGTTCCACTACGCATACCCAAAAAAATAACTTTCGAGCCAGCGATATTTCACTTTTTTGATTTTGTTTTTCGACTTAGATTTTTAAGGTTTTTTTCATGACCTAGTTAAACAAATTTCATTTGATTCTAAAATTTTTACGCCGATTGGCACGGAAAAAATATATATAAAATGATTTGGAGCCTTGAAGTAGAAGGAGTAATTTTTTTCACCAGAACACTCCCCAAACCCGAAAAATAATTTTTTTTTTCCGAAAACTGTTATCGCCAATGTTTTTAGCGGACCCTTTTGAGTCGGATAATGTATAAATGAAAATCTTAGAATCAAATTAAATTTGTTTTAGTAGGTCATGAAAAACACCTTGAAAATAAAAGTCGAAAAAAAATCAAAAAGTGAAATTTCGCAGGCTCGAAAGTTATTTTTTTGGGTATGCATAGTGGAACTTTTTTTTCTGAGCCCAAAATCTATCGAAAAATCGATGGCACGCTATGGGTTAACTTGCGTCCATACAAATCGACCCACCCTTATGGACCAAAATGTGGACCCGGGTAGTTCTAGAATGTGTATGTCCAAAGTGGACATTAAGTGAAATCTTTTGATACGGGATTTTACAACGGGTAGCCTACTTTCAGATGGCTCAATCCCTCTCAGAAATATACCCCAAAAGGGGTTAGGGGCTGGAAGTCATGGATATAGTAAAGGTTGGTTTTCGTATAAAATTCTTTGAAAGATATTATCCTAAAAGTGGTTATAGGTGGCATCAACAATTTAATTTAGAGGTAGAGGTAGAGGTAGAGGTAGAGGTAGAGGTAGAGGTAGAGGTAGAGGTAGAGGTAGAGGTAGAGGTAGAGGTAGAGGTAGAGGTAGAGGTAGAGGTAGAGGTAGAGGTAGAGGTAGAGGTAGAGGTAGAGGTAGAGGTAGAGGTAGAGGTAGAGGTAGAGGTAGAGGTAGAGGTAGAGGTAGAGGTAGAGGTAGAGGTAGAGGTAGAGGTAGAGGTAGAGGTAGAGGTAGAGGTAGAGGTAGAGGTAGAGGTAGAGGTAGAGGTAGAGGTAGAGGTAGAGGTAGAGGTAGAGGTAGAGGTAGAGGTAGAGGTAGAGGTAGAGGTAGAGGTAGAGGTAGAGGTAGAGGTAGAGGTAGAGGTAGAGGTAGAGGTAGAGGTAGAGGTAGAGGTAGAGGTAGAGGTAGAGGTAGAGGTAGAGGTAGAGGTAGAGGTAGAGGTAGAGGTAGAGGTAGAGGTAGAGGTAGATGATAGTTTTCACTTTAGCATATATATTTCTTCGGAAAACGTTGTAAAACTGGAATCGAGGAGATGGAAATGATTTAGATAGAGAACCACCACCATTTTCGGCTTCAGTTACTAAATTCTTTTTAGCAAACTTTTTAGTCGTACATGACTTTTTTTATTAATGAACTGTCATTTCTAAAAGCAGCTGCGGGTAATGTTTTATGCAACAACCGCAACAACTTATTGTCTTTACAACCAAATTTCCAACATGAAACCATGATGAGTTCCAAACTGCTTATTTGCAGTTTTACATTTGTTTCCAAGGAATGACCAGCAAATGAGCTTAGCATAATTAGTGCCTCAAACTAAATTAATGACTTTCCATCTATGAATTTGTAAGCAAACATTTTGTCTGTATCATGTATACTATTTGTAATGTGATACATGCATTATTTTTTACTTATGCGCATCATATGCATTAGACTGTCCCAAAATATGGAAATTGTTCTATTTCAACGCATAACGTCTAAGGATGTGTGTCAATCGATAATTGTTTTCGTCAGAGTAAAATGAGGTAAATAAATTTCCTATGGTGTACAAATATTTCAAATTTTTCTGTGCCAAACGAAAAGGTTAATTTCGACATATGCGAAAAGCCAAAAAGTACGTGCTAAAACAGATGTTTTGGAAATCAATTTTCAATTTGCGTGTTTTTCATGTATTTATATTATGTATTATACGCATTTTATTATATTTGAGTGTTTAATAACTTGTGTGAACATATAAAAAAAATAACTAATGGCGGCGATATACCAACAGGTTATCATAACCTCTAACGAGATTTTTGCCGAGCTTCTCCTTCCAACTTGTGGTGTGTTGCTTTTTGAGTTTTTCTACAAGTTGGCGGGACCTACAATTTTTTGCCGACTCCGAACGGCACTTGCAAAGCAAATGAATTTTTTGCTGAGAAGCTTCTCATGGCAGAAATACAACCCGAGAGTTTGCCAAACTACTGCCGAGGGGCGACCCCGTTTAGAAAAATTCTTTTTCTAAATAATTTTTGATGTTACTTTTGCCGGGCGAACCGCCACGACTTGGTATAGAAGGCCGAACACTTAACCGCTACACCACGGCGGCCGCCATTTATGTGAAAAAATATGAATGTCAACAGCACATGCATCCCTGTGCTCACATTATTGGTTGTCAAGATTTGACCTAGCCCCCTGGGCTAGGGTAAATTCTGACGTTCATATTCACCACGATAACTGTCAGAATTTACCATCGCTCTGTCAAAATTTCCTTTTTTTAACCTATTGGCACACGGCCTAATTATAAGTTTTAGGTATCAAAAAGTCTAATGCAATTCCTTTTGGTTGTTATGATAAAAGTTTATTTCAGCTTTTCTTACTTGAATAACTCAATGTTACTCATACGCCATGTATGACCTTTAAAAAGTGCACTATATAACGGAAATGCAAATACCGAAAAGCCTTGCATCATCCTAATGTTAATATGTGATTTTGTATTCACCAAGCATTGGGATTGAGACGACATTAATTAGAAATGTACACTGAACCAAAAAGTTCATGTATCCAATGAAAAAGTACATAGATTTTAAGAATTGTTCGTTAAAACCTCTCCAAAGAACTTTTTCGTAGAAATTTAAGAACATTTCCTGGAATATAAGTACTTTTTCGTAAAATATGTAAACAAATCCACAGAAAGCATGAATTCATTCATAAATTGTAAGAAAATTTTCTTAGAGTCTATGAATTTTTTCTTATATTTTAAGAAAAATCACCGTGAACTTCTATGAAACTTTGTTCGTAAAAAACATGTACGTTTTTGGTTCAGTGTATTAATTTCCATACTTTTTTGCAATGTTAACGTTTGGGTACAACCGGTAGTGCGAGCTTTTCGAAAAACGAAGCAACTGCAAAGGAAATTATAGTTTCCAGGCATTTATAATCGTATAAGGGAAAAGGCTTCATAATCGCATAACAAGGTGTCGCCGGTACGTAACGGATTAAAATCCGGCAAGGGTTTGTCGGGCTACACTCCCACCGTGTAGATCAAGGTCGGTGGCGGTGAGAACGTAGACTCAACATCAATATAGCCCAGTTTGGTCCACCACGTCCCATTTCATAAATGAATGCGCCAACCAAGCAGGGCCAGGTACTTTTACAACATGGGTCGGCAGTTTTGTAAATGCCTTGCGCGCTTGTACACCCGCTGTGATCGTCCGAACTATATTTTTAACATTCGCTGACCAAACAAGCGACACCCCCACCCGATGTGGTTTCACCCCTTGCTTAGCGACGACTATATCATTTGGTAAACAAAGAGCGCAACGTGTCTGTGTGATGAGTCCAACTTGTTTGACTGATCTTAAGATCTATGGTGCGCCGATGCTTGTTTTACAACAAAAACAAAAGGAAGAGAAGTCAAGTCCTGCTGCTATGAAACGTCCCGCTGAAATTATATAGGGTGATTCCCGTACAACTCTTAGATTTTATTGATTCTTAGAGCTGAATGGTTAGAAAAGACGACTGTGATGTGCAGGTGGCCGGGTTCGATGCTGCCTCAGAAGCATTTCCTTGGATTCCATTCCTAGCTTTAAAACGCACTTTTTTCTGAGCATTTCTCTTCGAAATGAGAACTTTTCGGAGCCCAAAATTTGCGAAAGGTTCTATGCATTCTAGGAGTCATAAAAAAAAGTCCAATAACGTTGCGAATCCGAAGAATTTTTACCGGTTTTGTGACTCTATTTAAATGAAGTTTGGAGTGTTTTTGGCTCTTTATGAAGCCTTGTATTGCTGATTTGCTGAAGATTTCGGAGTCTTTTTTGAATCTTTTAAGACACATTTTTTATCCATTTTGCTGGCTTATGGAACTTTTAGAAAGCTTTTATTTATACTTTTCTAAAACTTTTCGGAGTCTTTTCGAAGTGAAATTGGGGGCTTTTATTGATTGTTGAGTCTCGCAGCTTATCCTCTCTTCACTTTTTATTTTTCTCCCCAGGCTCTTCGAAATTTCTTAAAAAATTGTTTTTAATGTTAACTAAATTACACTCACAAAAGTCTCAGTTACGAACTCTTTTGCATAATTTTTGCCTAGCGCCCCGCTAATGCTAGCTGGGTAGGCACCCTAACATGGGCGTAGCCAGGTAGGGGCAAATGCCCCAACCTAAGCCAAATGTCCTCGAAAAATTCAGCGTTTTTTAAGAAAAAATTAATCTTTGTCCTCGAGGACATTTGGAGAAAATACTGAAACAACGAGGACTCTTCAAAGAGTATTCTCGTAAAAAACAAGGACAATTTGGGAAAAGGCGGAAAAAAGGAGTATCAATGAAAATTTTTATAAAAAAACTAAAGAAAAAAACTTAGCCAATGTCTACGAAAAGTTCTGCGTTTTTTAAGAAAGAATTATTCTTTGTCCTCGAGGACATTCGGAGAAAATGCTGAAACAACGAGGACTTTTCAAAGCGAAAAAAAAGGAGTATCAATGAAAATTTTTATAAAATAAGAAATAAAAAAATGATACTTTTTAAGTATCTCTCAATATTGATGTCAATAAATATGTTCTACTTTTTTAAAAAAAAAATTCCTCGTGTTTTCATTGATTTTTGAGAAATTATCCTCGAAAAAAGATCTAAAAAAATATCTGGCTACGCGCATGTCCCTATGCTATCCCTTACAGGCCCATGATTTTAAAAGAGAGAAGAATATAACCACGATAGTGTGTGTGCCGTAAAACGCAACAGAAAAGCCCGACCCGAAGAAACAACGGGCCGAACGAATTTCTCACAGAATAATCTCTCAAGAACCAGAAGGTCAAACGACTGTCTACAAGCGTTTACACTGCCCTAAACCTTCAGGGTGTATTTTTTGCTACCAACAACAACAATACATATAACAGATTGTTGTATTTAAAAAATTCACAATTTTCAAAAAGCACGAAATAAACCTAAAGCAATTAACTATGCATATTATTTTAGTGATGCTATCATTTTCACAAAATTGACTGCAAAAAACAAAAACAACCAAATATATTTCTAACATTTGACTACTAATTTAGGCTAAACGATTCAGCAAAATTCACACATGACCACATTTTATTGGTATGCAGAGAGCAGAGTGTTTTTAAATGTGCCAGCCATGGATGTATTTGTGTGTAAATGAGAAATGTAAATGTGTTTGTAATTGCTAGCGCGTGTATGAAATCCTATATCAATTAAAATGAAATCAAATGAAATTAATATTTTCAACCGAAAATTAACTAAAATGCCAACGCCAGACCACAAAATGGCAGTACATAACGGTATAGTGTCGCTTTTAACTACACCATTACCGTTAGCTAAAAGAACACTAATGGTTGGAAGCTTAAAAATAAATGCCAAAACATTATGTCATGCTCTTTAAAGTCATTTATAAATATAAACATATGTGCTGGTACTAATAGACATACAAACACTGAGGTGACCAAGGGTGTGGGTGTTCGTACATACATACATATGTATTTTCACCTCCTTGCCGCATTCATTTGCAACTCGAATTTCAAAAAAATGGCCTACAATTAGGCCACCATTGTGGCCTTCGATTCGTTTCGCGTACACTCAGAGAAAAATTAAACTTCAAAATCAAAAGTTAAAACTTAATTTTAGTGTTATATACTCGTTTTCAACTAGGGGTGGACTGGAAAAACTTTTTTTTTTTTGTATGGGGACAGATCCGCACTAGTGAATATATTAAATGTGGTGATTATAAAAAAAATTTAACGTTTCATTATTAAAACAAATACATTCATTTTTAATTCAACAATATATGTATGTAGGTAATTGTTTTGATAAAACTCATATTTAAATTAAAAATTATATTTATAAATCAAACACATTTTTTAAAAATTTCAAAATTTTAGATTAAAAGTGAACATTTTTGATTCAAAATTGTAAACTGTTAAAATTAAAAATGGAAGATATTTAAATCAAATATATATTACTTGATTTTACAATGTTATAACGCCCATTTTTGAAGTAAAAATTTGCATTTTGAAGTCACGATTAAATACATTTGTCCTTGCTCTTACAATGCCTTTTCCCTACGTGTATGTAGGAGGGATGTTTGTAAATATTTGTTACTTTTTTCTGTCAGTTGTATCCGTTAGTTTTTATTACTCCACAAATGACCACCTGTTGCATTTCATTTGCCATTTGTTGCCTATCTACAGGCGCACTCCACTTTGTTGTACATAAAACTAACAATAGCCAGGCATTTGGACATTTACAAAAGCTAGTCGAGCGCTAAACCAGTTTCAGCTCAAATATGCCTAAGCTTTAATAGCCGACAGACAAATGGTATTAGGGCAATGTAACTACCGACTACGATTTTCTGCTGCAATGGAAAAATTGCGAACCCACTTACATTTTCATAGATACATCTGTATATGGAGCTTTTAGTGCATACACCGAGAGCCAAGTTAGTTGATCGCAAACTTTTGTTCAGTTCCATCAAGTTATTATTTCAGAGGATTCAGATGACGTCCTCCAATCTGCTGCTTTCCCGTGTATTGCACTACACAAAGATTCTGTCGAACTTCCTTGATGCAACTTTCCAAAACTCTCCACATTTGAAAGACTTTTCTACAGGGCGCGTTCTCTATTGTACATTGTTCTATGCATGAATCGAAGGAGGTACATATTTTTAGAGGGATGGGTTATTTTTGCTGCATCACTACCACAAGCGGCACAATTAGCGATAGTTAACCTCGAGCGCGCTACATTTTGCTATTAATAAACATTAACACCAGCACACATATGTACATATGCGTACATAATGATTTTAATTGCTCACCTTCTCTACTTCCGTGTGCATTCATTTTACGCTCTTTCCTGTCATCAGGGACTTTTTTGATGTGGATTTTCTAAAATTTTAATGTTGGTCATTTAATATGCTGTAAGCCCACTACACCAACTGAAGCCACATAGACAAAAGACACAAAAAAGGCCACCGCAGTGTGTACTCGAATTTGCGTACGTAGTCTAAACTGCAGCTATAATTTGCTGATAATAACAGATTTTTTATGACTTAAACTACTCTCTTTAGTAAGTTGTCTTGGTACATATTTTAAACTTACTGACATTAAACAAATTTTTAAATTGTTAAATCAGTTTAGTCTGACTTTATCTACATATGTATTTTATTTAAATTAATTATTTTTTTTTTATATTGTTTTTTTAATTTCTTTTATTTAATTTTTTTTAGTTTACTTTATTTTATTTTACTATATATTTTTTTTTTTTTTATTTTATTTTATTTATATTTCGTCTTATATCATTTTGTTTTCTGTTTTAAATTTTTTTTTTATTTTATTTATTTTATTTGATTTTTTTCAGTTTTAATTTTTTTTTAAATTTTTTTTTTTTGTATTTCTACTTATATTATTTTTTTATATATTTTAATTTGTTTTGTTATATTTTATTTTATCTTATTTTTTATCATTTTATTCCATTTTTATTTACTTTTTTTTTGTATTTCTTTTATATTGTTGTTTTTATACTTTTTATATTTTTTTCCATTCTCCAACTGGTTAAAACAGTCGCAAATTCAAGCATATCCCACCGTACTGTGATATCTAATGCTATCGTTTAATTTTTCAGTTGGTTATTTTAATTACACCAATTTTTCATTTCATTTCATATTTTGCTTCATTTTAATCATGAGCAGCAGCCTAACCTCATAATATCTTTTTCCGCTTAATTCTTTACGCGAGCACGTTTTCATGCTTTGTCCATTGAAAATGAATCCTAATTACAACATTTATATAATTTTTAGAATGATTCCACATTTACTATGTACATTACACCGGACCTCATTTTATGAAAATGATTCAATATTTATTTGGAAGGATCTCTGTGAGGCATAAAACATTAACCAAAACTCTAAAAGATGCTACACCCTATCATATGATTGCTTGAAAGATAGTTCGGCCAGCAGATCTAAATCGCACTATTATTATGCTTAGATTTCTAAAGGGTCAATTACATAAAGCTTTGTTAACCTCGCCTGACATTTGCAACCTCAAAACTTTGCGCTCAACTTCAGAGGTATGCTACAATGAACGCTTTGACGCTTCTCCTTTATACACTTGTTTTCGATATTTATTTCTTTGCATTATAATTTCCTCCAAATTTTAGTTCTTAAATTAAAGCAAAGTCATCAACATCTGATTGTCAAAGCAAGCAAAGCAAGCAAAATTTGAGAGTTTGCCAAAT
Organism: Campiglossa producta; assembly: GCA_964058755.1. Taxonomy (NCBI): domain Eukaryota; kingdom Metazoa; phylum Arthropoda; class Insecta; order Diptera; family Tephritidae; genus Campiglossa; species Campiglossa producta. Next base: position 54,689,039 of record CAXKVI010000001.1, on the reverse strand, counting down.
TTCAACCTTGCTTCAACTTTGAGGTCTTCTATTTGCCATCCTTCGTTTAAATACGTATATTGAACTTTTCTATCAAAGTCAAAGTTCGACGTAAAGTCAAAATAATTGGGGCTTAAGTTCTGCGGAAGATTGAACGTTTAACTGCGATTTAAGGCAAACTGCGAATTAGAATTGGAAACACGCTTCCATCGGGACGGTATTACTTTTGACACTCCACTATGGCAGTTGGAGAAGAGGCAGGCCCCACAGACTCGGGATAAACAGGTGGTGTATAACTTGGCACCCTATATATTTAAGCGCTAATAAATGGGGATGATGAGGAATAATTCCGATTTCAAACCTTTAGTATATTGAACAACGGAAAGTATTAACTTTTCGGGTGTAGTTCATTAGAATATGCAATTTCCACAGCACCTTTTGCCTATTTCTATGTTCTGTAATTTTAACTCGTTTTGGGCGTGGGATTATTTACGCCGTCTACACCCATATGTTAAACAGACAGCATCACATAATTGAATGAGAGTTATCTAAATCAGAATTTTTGGAATCACACACTTAAACAATAGAGATGGTATTAAATACTCTTTAAAGAAGCGACTATTTAAATCTACGCATAAAAAAATTACTTTGAAGCATTAAAGATTCAATGACCATTATGTTATCGGCAAAAACGCAGTTCACTTGAGTTTTGCCACATATGTGTATTATGTGCATACTATATAAATCTTTACAAAAATAATAAATATTTTTGATTAAGAGATAAACATATTTTATATAAATCTGAAGCATTAAGTAGGCAGAAGCGCCCAAAGAAGTGAAGGAGTGAAATTCTCAGAGGGATGCTTCGAATGTTCGCAATCACATTACAACCCTTGTATTCGCATAGAATTATGCGAAATTTCAGGAATCACTAGCAACTCTGGTGTTAGAAGAACGAAGATGTATATATTCGCCCAAAATTTTGGAAATAGTATTTTTTTTTCAAACCTACGCTAACTGTGAAAAAACGGCGCATAACGTCTGAAGAGGTGTCAAAAGACGCGTATCGGTCCTATGAATGACAATCCGGAGCTGCAAAATAGTATTACTTACCTATCATTCAAGAGTTGTAACTAAAAAACATTTTCTGTTTCTGTTTAACAATTTCATGGTAAAAACTCACCAACTAATTAATTACGAGACTCGGAAATAAGCACGATCTCCTAAGATTTTGAGAATTCATTTCCTTAAGCATTTCAGCATATCTAAGCAATTACGAAATGGAGATTTGTGGAATTTCGAATTTGTGGCACAACTATAAAGACTGATTTACACGGTTCGATTTTCTGGTCGATTTTTCACTCAACCTTCAAATACCTACAATCGATCGATTTTTACACGGTGGAACGACAAAAAAACGACCCGTTTAAATCAGCCTTAAGGATTTCAGCTATAATAGTTTACCAGATGGTCACTTTTTACCAAATTTGCATCTAAAGGAGAATTTACAAAAAATCAGCGTTACGATGAAATATCCGCTTCAAACCAAAGTCAGCTATAAAGGTACATATAGGCAATTTGTTGCATTAGGGTGGAACACTTATGCCTGAAATTTAGGCATCGGGCCTAAACAACGTTGGACTGTAATCAAGAACAGCTTTAAGAACTTGTGATCTTAGTTAGTCATTATTCAACGACTATGGCTTAGATATCAGAATGACCATAGACAATCTTATCTTAACTTACTTCTTACTAATATATAAAAACGTAAGTTTGTGAGTGACTGTGGATGGTTGTGGTTCTTTAACGTCTGAGCCAATGCCCCGAATGGGGAATGCCACAGCTTTCATTTGGACTTTGGTTCAATTCGATGTACATATTTATCGATAACAGAGTTATCGGTCGAAATGTGATTCCGGGTAAACTTTGGAATATTTGCACGAAACTGTTATCAAACGAATGGGGAAGACCACAGCTTTCATTTGGACTTCGGTTCATTTCGATATATTTATCGATAAAAGAGTCAAATGTGGTTTGGGGTAAACTTTGGAATATTCAGAAAAAATTGGTATCAAACGAATGGGGTAAGGCACAGGTTTCAGTTGGACTTTGCTTCATCTATGCTATTATTTATTTCGATAACGGCTGGACATAATAAAATTAAATTTGGAAAGCAGATTTTGTATCAGCTCGAGATGGTTATACGATAAAAAAAATAAAGGCATATGAAATATGTGGACCAGGGTAACCTTATTAAGTCTTCGTTCAATATGGGCGTCAAATGAAAGGTATTGATAAGTGTTTTAAAATGGTGTAGTTTTCAGTCCAATATGAGACCCCGTTTTCGAGATATTGATTAAAATGTCAACCAGGAGGCGCCCTCGTTAGTATTAGTGTGATATAAGTATCAAATGAAAGGTGTTGACAAGTGATTTAAGATGTTTTAGTATTTTTCCTATATAAGACCAAGGTTTCTAGATATTGATAAACACGTGGACCAGGAATAAAGCTAGAAGGTTTTTGTAAAAAATGGATCTAAATTAAAGGTGTTGATGAGAGTTTAAAGGGGAGTCATTTTAAGTCATTTTGGGAGTGGGATTGAGAAAGGGATAGGGATATGGATGACTATTAGAAAAACAATATGAAAAGAGAAAAGCATATGAAAAGGATGAAGGTGGAGTGGAAGGGAAGAAGGTTGTGGAGCTTAAATGAGGAGGGCGAGTCACATTTTATAAATGAAAACAAGTTAATGTTTGGACAGGACAACGTCTGCCGGGTCTGCTAGTATAAAACAAAAAATAATGCACGGATGTATAAGTTGTATCGCATTTCGAAGATTCGGATTTGCAATAACAATATAATATGACAATCGTAACATCCCGAGTGAACATTAAAGTCGGCAAGTTTTGCCACCTACGGATTATTAGTTAGTTTTCTATTAAGCCAACTGAAAGTACATACACGAATCATAACATAGTATATGTGTTTATGTATGTGTAAATTAATAAAGACAAGAAAGTCACAATTGTTACAAAATAAGCTTCAGGCAATTCTTAAATGTTGCAACAGTAATTGCACCTGCTACACTTGCAACTTTTGTCGAAGAAAAGTGTAAGCAGCCTGAAGAAAATATCAACAATTTTAATGCAGGTGCACACAGCCATGCAACAGTTTCTTCATTTACAATTTACTGTTTACTGCTGTTGCTATTGTTTATTTGATTTTCAAATTCTTTTATTTACTTCGGAAAGTTAAGATTGCAGGAAGTAGAAAAAGCACTGGCGACAACGGCAACACTTGCGCCATACAATCGTTACCTCTGTTTGGCAATGGTAATAAGAAGATTTCGCTCAATTTATCGCCATCCACACTTTTTCCTAGTTAATCACTCATTTTCATATTATTGCTGTTATTGTTTGTTAGTTTTGACTAAAATGATCACTTAAGAATTTATTTAAGTACTTTCAGTAATTTTGCATTGAACTCTTTCTGCAAACGGTGTACTTGTAGCAAGTTACGTGTACTTGTAAAGTTTTATACACTTACTTGGACTATATTTTTTAGTTTAGACTTTAAGAGGTCTTCCTTCTGCTGACTTATTCTTAATTGCGACCGTTAGGTTTAGAATAGGTGAAAAGTAAATAAATATAGTTTTAAAAAACTAAAACTCACGCTTTTATAGAGTATTGAACTAAAAAGTTGAAAATAATTTTAAAAACCCTACACAGTAGTATTGTGGAAAAAGCGTGGTCCGCTTTGTTCCATAATCTTCGTTTTTTATTTAAATAATTTTTACCTTTTTAGTTAAATGTGTTATGAAGTAATCGATAAATATATCGAAATATACCGCAGTGCAAACGAAACCTCTGGGCCTCTACTTTCGTTTGATACCCATATTCTAGGCAATATTTATTATTATTGGACAACCTCATTTTGACCGATAACTCAGCTATCGATAAATATATCGAAATAATCCAAAGTCCAATAGAATCCTGTAGAACTTCCCTTTTGTTTGATACCCAGATTGTAGGCATTATGACCGATAAATTAGTTATCGATAAATATATCGAAGTCCAAATGCAACCTCCTATCGTTAGACACCCATATTGAAGGCACATTTCAAGGTTTTTGTGACAGTCATATGGCACTATCGGGTAGACTGAAGTAGAGTTACATACAAACAAGCAAACATACATATGAATGTATGTACAAGTAAAGCTAATGAAAGGGTAGTAAAGAAACTAACATTATGTGGGAAAAGCGTCGAGCGCTCGATGTACGAAAATTATGACACAAAGCGGACCACGCCTTTTCCACAATATTACTGTGTAGGGTTTTTAAAATTATTTTCAACTTTTTAGTTCAATACTCTCTAAAAGCGTGAGTTTTAGTTTTTTTAAACTATATTTATTTTTTACTTTTTAGTCAAATGTTCTATGAAATTATCGATAAATTTATCGAAATATGTCGAAGTCCAAATGAAACCTGGGGCCTTCCCCTTTCGTTTGATACCCATATTGTAGGGAAATTTTAAGGTTTTCGGGCAACCACATTTTGACCGATAACTCAGTTATCGATAAATTTATCGAAATATGTCGATGTCCAAATGAAACCTGGGACCTTCACCTTTCGTTTTATACCCATATTGTTAGGCATTTTTTTAGGTTTTTGGGCAATCATATTTAGAACGATAACTCAGTTATCGATAAATTTAACGGAGTGTAATGGAGTGTGGTTGCTAAGTGACCTTGCTCAATCCCGACTCTTGCGTCCTCGTTCGTGCACTCTGGGCAACGGGAGCTACCAAGGCTCGCGGCAGAAAGAGAGGGAGCCCCGGTGGGGCCACTCTGACATACTTGGTTTAAGGGCTCACCGAGGTTTTTTTTGCGCAGCGTCTGTTCACCATGAGGTGCGGCTGCAAGCGGGCGTCTGTCTTGAAGCAAGCGGCTCGCTATATAAATGTGTAAATATTCTCCAAAACCCCGAAACGGGTTGTGCGCTGGGTTTGGGACCCGCCACGTAAAAAACTTAATTCCAATGAAAAAAAATGCAAAGCCTCGGATGAGAACCCCCTTTAATGTTGACGACCCGGCAAAACGAATAAGGCATAACGATTTGGATATTAGGGCATGTACCGGGAATGTCCGGACCCTTTCAAGGGACGGTACCGCTGCCCCACTGGTTGATGTCCTCGTAGGCGCAAAGGCCGACATCACCGCCCTGTAGGAAATGCGATGGAAGGGGCAAGGAAAGACGACCATCGGTCCTTGTGACGTATACTACAGTGGCCAGACACGCGGCAAAGCGCGTGGTGTAGGATTCGTGGTGGGAAAGAGACTTCGCCGCCAAGTATTAGCGTTCACTCCTGTGAACGAGCGTCTCGCTGCGATCCGCATCAAGGCGAGGTTTTTCAACATAACATTTATCTGCGCCTATGCGCCGACTGAGGAGACGGACGACGCAGAGAAGGACTCCTTCTACGATAAACTTGAACAGACTTATGATCGCTGCCCACAGCATGATATCAAAAGCGTGCTCGGCGACTTTAATGCCAAGGTGGGCAAGGAAGGAGTCTTTGGTCCCACAGTTGGAAAATTCAGTCTCCACGATATAACATCCCCCAACGGCACTAGGTTGATTGACTTCGCCGCTGCTCGCAATATGGTCATCAGTAGTACCAGGTTCCAGCATAAGCGAATACACCAAGCCACATGGCTGTCCCCTGATCAAAGAACTAGAAACCAGATTGATCATGTCTTGATTGACGGAAGACATAGCTCCACCGTTCTGGACGTGCGTACACTGCGTGGTCCCAATATTGACTCTGACCATTATCTTGTTGCAGCCAAGATACGCACACGCCTCTGTGCAACGAAGAAAGTGCGCACAGTAACGGAAGGAAAGTTTGACGTCGAGAAGCTGCGCGTGACACAGACAGCTGATAATTTCTCCACTCGACTCTCACACCTGCTATCGGAGAGCAATCCTCGACCTAACGATGTAACCGAGCAATGGAAGCATATCTCTCACTCATTACGTACCGCCGCTGAAGCCACTATAGGGTTTCGGCGAGCCCGCAAGAACAACTGGTACGATGAGGAATGCAAAACTGCCTCGAAAAAAAAGGACGCTGCCTACAAGGAGACGTTGCGAACGGGCGCAACCCGCAGTGTATGGCAACAATATCGTGAGGCAAAGAAGGAAGAGAGACGCCTTTTCAGAAAAAAGAAAAGTGAGGCCGAAAGGCGTGAGTGTGAGGAGCTTGAGATGCTGGCTGGCAGGAATGATGCCCGAAAATTCTATGAAAAGATCCGGCGGATGACGGAAGGTTTTAAGACCGGGGCAAGCTCCTGTAAGGACAATAATGGCGACCTGGTAACCGACGTACAAAGTGTACTTAAATTATGGAGGGAGCACTTCTCCTCACTGCTAAATTGCGAGGGAGACGTCGAACCCGATACCCCAATCCCTGACGATGGAAAAGTCGTCCCACCACCTGACTATGATGAAGTGAGGATAGCTATATCCCGGCTCAAAAACAACAAAGCGCCTGGAAAAGACGGACTACCCGCCGAGCTGTTCAAACGCGGAGGCGAAGAGCTGGTAAAAAGCATGCATCAGCTCTTATGCAGAATATGGTCAGACGAATGCATGCCTCCGGATTGGAATTTAAGTGTGCTTTGCCCAATCCACAAGAAAGGCGATCCCGCTAACCGCACCAACTACCGCGGAATTAGTCTTCTTAATATCGCATATAAGGTTCTTTCTAGCGTGTTATGTGAAAGGCTGAAGCCCATCGTAGACAAACTGATTGGATCTTATCAGTGTGGCTTTAGACCTGGTAAGTCTACCATCGACCAGATTTTCACGATACGCCAAATCCTGGAGAAGACCCATGATAAGAGAATCGACACTCACCATCTCTTTGTCGATTTTAAAGCCGCTTTTGACAGCGTAAAAAGGAGTTGCCTGTATGCCGCCATGTCTGAATTTGACTTCCCTGCAAAGCTTATACGGCTTTGTCAAATGACGTTGAGCAATACCAACAGCTCCGTCAGAATCGGGAAGGACCTCTCTGAGCCATTTGAAACCAAACGAGGCTTCAGACAGGGCGACTCCCTTTCGTGCGATTTCTTCAATCTGATGCTGGAGAAGATAATTCGAGCAGCAGAGCTAAACCGCAATGGTACAATCTTTTACAAGAGCGTGCAATTGCTGGCGTATGCCGATGATATTGATATCATTGGCCTTAACAACCGCGCCGTAAGCGCTGCCTTCTCTGGACTGGATAAGGAAGCGAAAAAAGTGGGTCTTGCCGTGAACGAGGACAAGACGAAGTATTTGCTGTCATCAAAGAAAGAATCGGCGCACCTGCGCCTTGGCAGCCATGTCACTGTTGATAGTTACAAATTTGAGACTTCGTCTATTTAGGAACACCGAAAATAATATCAGTCTAGAAATCCAGCGGAGAATCACTCTTGCCAACAAGTGCTACTTTGGACTGAGTAGGCAATTGAGAAGTAAAGTCCTCTCTCGAAGAACAAAGATCACGCTCTATAAGTCTCTCATCATACCTGTCCTGATGTATGGCTCAGATTCATGGACAATGTCAAGAGAAGATGAGATGGCCCTTGGAGTATTTGAGAGAAAAGTTCTCCGGAAGATTTATGGTCCTTCCCGTGATGCCAACGGCGAGTATAGAAGGAAATTTAACGATGAGCTGTACGAGCTCTACGCAGATCTGACCATAGTCCAGCGAATTAAAGCCCAAAGACTCCGCTGGCTGGGCCATGTTATGCGAATGGACAAAGAAGCTCCAGCACAGAAGGTTTTCCTATCGTCGCCTGAATTCGGCAGCAGAGGAAGGGGGAGGCCTCGACTGAGATGGAAACAACAGGTGGAGGATGACTTGAACTCCCTTGGGGTTTCCAATTGGCGTCGGTTATCGCTAAAAAGGAATGACTGGTGTGCTTTGATACGAAACGGCCAAAATCGCTTAGGCGGTTAAGCGCCAATAAATGATGATGATGATATCGAAGTCCAAATGAAACCTGGGGCCTTCACCTTTCGTTTGATACCCATATTGTAGGGAATTTCTTAGGTTTTTGGGCAACCATATTTTGACCGATAACTCAGTTATCGATAAATTTATCGAAGTCCAAATGAATCCTGGGGCCTTCCCCTTTCGTTTGATACCCATATTGTAGGGACATTTTACGGTTTTTGGGTCACTGGGGCTTAGACCGAACGAGAGTCACATACATACAAGCAAGCAAACAAACAAACAAACAAACAAGCAAACGTACAAGTGAACCTAATAAAAGCGTGGTAAAAATAAGCCACAGGTGAAGTTGGTGACACTGGATAATAAAATAAATAAATTTAAACAAAATAAAACAATAAATAAGCAAAATATAAATTAAAAATGATATTTAAAAAAAAGTAAGAAAATTGAATAAAGCAAAAAAAAAAAAATAATTAAATGAAATAAAACAATAAGGGTATTCGTGTTATGTCTTAAGTTTACGAATCTCGTATATTTACGAGTTTGCTTTAGTTCTTATACGAACGCCCTTGCTAAGCATTTGTGTTTTAGATTTAACCCAAATAACATTTTTAAGATTGAATTTGGAATATTCCTTTATTTAAATTTTAGTACAATTTCATTCCTTTTATGTGATTATATTATCATACAAATGAACAAAGGAATAATCAAATATGTTTCTTTTTGATGATCAAAATTAATCTTCGAAATCATTTTTGAATCATTTAGATTATTAATTTCTGAGATTCAAATAAAGTTGAACATGAGTTTTTAATCATATTTTATGATCATATCGGAGCTCTTTGGGTGACTAAATATTGAACTTCTACTTTTTAAAATTCTTGTTTACTGTTTATTTATTTTTTTTTTTTTTTCTTATAGACAAAAATTTTTCATATCAGAAAATTCAGGTTTTAAAATATTCAAAATGTGCTGGCTGGGTAAGTACATACTCGTATATCAGCTGTTTGATAAATAAATAATAAACAAATCAAACGCCAGAAGAAATTAAAAAAATTTAAAATTTTGAAAAATTCTAAAGCAAAATTCTTTCTACAATCTACACCAAAAACATCGGCCCAGCTTATTAACTTAAGAAGGGAGAACCTAAGAACCCTCACTGGGTGTTATGCGGGACATGTAGTCAACGTTTTCACCTAAGAAAGCTAGATCTGCCACACACTTCCAAGTTCCAACACAATTTAAAAATTTTTCGTGAAATTTTCAAAATTTTTAAATTATTTTATTTGAAATTTCAATTTAATTAATGAGATGTCAATCATTCATTTTTGACTTCGTATATTTAGCACGTCGTTTACGAGCCAAATTTCATGCTTAAATTTGCGATGAATGTGCTAAACATTTTTCACACAAATTTTGACACATTTAAGAGGTATAGTATAAATACGATGCAAATAAGAAATTATACGAATACCCTTAATGTGTTTTTTTTTTTTTTTTTGAGAAACACCAGACTAGCCCACATATGTTTCGATGATACTGGAATTACATCTCTTCATAGACTTCTTCCCTGCGTTGTGAGAGTCGAACTCACAACACTGTACTAACTTTGTATGCTAGAGGTCTAACACCTTGAAAAAAAAAGGTGTCACACTTCTCTATTTTCCAGAATAATGGAAAAATTTATGGTAAAAGTTATAGATATAAATATTTATTTCTAGAGGTTTATCATTATAGTTTAGTTCAGTGGAGCTTATCTTATTTTTAATATAAAACTTGCAAACCACTGTGGTGGAAAAAACTATATTTTAAGTAATATAATTATAAGGGGCCGTTCAGGTATTACGTAAGCAGATTTATTGCAATTTTTTACCCCCCTCCCCCTTGTCATCGAAAATAAGCAATGCGGTTACCTCCTCCCCCATGCTTATTATTATTATTATTATTATAAGACCTTATTACACCGCGACCATTAGTACGACCTAATGTGTGACCTATCAGCTTATTGCTGTATGCGGAGCCTCTTTATAAATTTGAGCACCTCCTCAGGTTTTTTATTCCATATTACGAAGGCAACGAGAGTGACCCCACCTAGGTAGCAGACTCTCTTTCTTGTTAACGCAATGCATTCGCAGAGTATGTGAGCCGGCGTTTCAGCGTACTCAGGTGATAACGCAGACCGCAATGTCCTGTAAAACACCCAGTGAGGCTTCTTAGATCCACCCTCATTAGATTAATGAGCCTTGCTGATGCTCTTTGTGTTGGTTCTATAAAGAGTTTGGCCTGGCTCTGCCCTAGGCTGCTAAGCCAATGCTGCCTTAACTGTTTATTTTCCCAGCTGCCTATGGTCTCCCTTACGTGTGCCTTCGTGAGTCCACAAAAGGGTAAAATAAAATGCTGTTAGAGCACCATGTTTTGCCAGGTGATCTGCTTTTGCGTTGCCGTCATGCCCTTCATGCCCTGGGACCCAACCTAACAAAACTTTGTTTTTGGCACCGAGATCATTAAGGGCTGCAATACACTCATCGACAAGCTTCGAGGTTATAGTGTAAGACTGCAAGGCACGTAGGGCGGCCTGACTGTCCGACATAATGTAGATACGCCTAGAGGATAATCTTCTTCGGAGGCATTCTCTCTTGCGTGTATTTCCGCTTGAAAGATAGTGGGGTAATTATCCATCGGTACCGATTTTTTGTAATTTGGATGTTGTTGTTGTTGTTGTTAACAGCAAAACACTCCCCGAAGGTTTTGGGGAGTGATGCCGAAGTTGACAGTCCTTGGCCGAATATGACCCCGGTACGCTGCGGTACTCCTTTGCGGTACTGCCCGACTGTCGTGGTAGCGATTTGGTATGACCAGTGGAACCTTCTAGGTCATGTCATCCCTCCATCCGTGAGGAAGGAGAAGATGGGTAATGAGAGGTGAGAGGCATCGTATCCGTAGATCAACCGTCGAGTTGCACGTCAATTACCTATGTGCATAATAGTCGCCTCTTACGATCGGTATGCCTACCTCAGGCATATTCTAAACCCCTAACCCGCAGGGGTATTGTAATTTGGATCATAGATACCAGCTCCCGTGTTACCATCTTCCAGCTTCGATCCATCTGTATACCAATTCTCCGAATCGGATTCAGCATAAGTATTCCCTGTGTCCCAGAGCACTCGATCTACGATCGAAACTTCAAAGTTTCGCATGATCCTGAGCGCAGGAGTTATTGCATCACTTACTTGCAATATAGGACTATTTATGAAATTCTTGACTATCTTCATATGTCCTGTCATATTTCCGATTTTTAGGTCGGAAATGTTTTCAAGTCTTAATGCAGCAAGTGTGGCCTCCTTCTCTATCTCTTAAAGCATCAGCAGGGCACGCTCTCATTGCACTTGTTACAGCGACACAGACTAGCCGATGCAGCTTACTTAACTTAGTTTCCGATGTTCTTTGTGCAGTCTTAGGCCACCAGACTAGAGAAGCGTATGTGACTATTGGCTTCACAACTGTATTAAAAATGACCAGTACGTCATTTTGGGAGACAGCCCCCATGTTTTCCCATAAAGTCTAGTGCAGGCGAAAAAGGCCCTCGTTGCTTTATTTATGGTGTCCTCCAAATGAGCATTCCATGTGAGGGTATTGTCCAATGTTACCCCTAGGTATTTCGCTTCTGTCGAAAAACCTATGCGGCTGCCTCCTAGGGACGGCTCTAACATAGAAAGATTTCTTCGCCTCGTGAAAGGGTTGATAGATAACCCTTTGTTAGTGCACCATCTTTCAATGATGCGCAGGGCTTGTTGCATGCGATCGGATATTGTTTCTTCATGCATTCCTGTTACGCAGACTACTAAGTCATCCGCATATCCATGTACGTCAAAGCCATTGCCCTTCAAAAGATGAAGAAGTTCGTCTATGACTAGGGTCCACAGTAGAGGAGAAAGTACACCTCCCTGAGGGCATCCTCTTGTGGCCACGATTGAGCCAGCACTCCCTCCTAGCTCAAAGCTGATTTTTCTTTGCATGGCCAGGACCCAGCGAGGGATCTTTGGGCTTACGTCCTTGCTAATCAGGGCTTCCTCAATGGCCTGGTACGTCGTATTATCGACCATGCTTACGTAAACATTTTTCAATTTCAACGGCAACACAAATGTTAACTTGCTTTGCTATGCTTGCAAAAGGTTTACTTCATCCAAATGAAACAATACACTGACAGAGGAAATTTAGGCAAGTAAACAGCGCGAGGTAATTCCCCCAACGTATGCATTATTTGCGGGAATCTTCGAAAATTCGTTTCGTTTCAAGTAAAAGTGTGACGGACTTTTCCTTTAAGCCGGGGTTAAGCTCAGTCCGTCCAGGGTTCCTGTGGGTTAGAGAAGTTCCTAACGTCTCCTTTTAAAGAGAAAGACCCTGGTTTGATTTAAATTATAAAAAATTCAATTTATTAAATAAAATTCAGTTTCTACTTCACTAATATTCAACTATTTGGAGGTGGTGGAGGTAGGTAACCACTACCAGTCTTCCAAAGCTACCTTATGCTAAGATAGCGGAGTTAGCAAACCACCGCTTTTCTTCTAGACGGCGGAGGTAGGGAACCACCGTCGTATATATCTTAAAAATATTCCTGCGCTCTTAAAGACTGCGGAGGTAGGGAACCACCACAAATCTTCCAAAAATAAGCTAGCTTAAAAGCCGCGGAGGTAGAAAACCACCACAAACTTTCGGACAGCGGAGGTAGGAAACCACCACTGTATATAAGATTGAAACTCGTGAGCTGGCAAATCCCAGGAGTTCCTTCACTGTTGAACAAGGCGTCAACAAGCTACTATGCCTACCTAACGTCTGACTATACTGAGCAAAGTGCTCGCCTTTTATACTTTTCCGCGCGCAGGCGGACAGTTAAATTACAATAAAAGTCCTTATTCTATATATTCTATTAATTACATGCATTGCTAGCCTTGATATACAACATTTTTACATATCTTAGTAATTCTTAACAGTTATTTTCATGGTTTGCCTGTGAATTTACATATCTATTATTTGCACATTATTTCTTAACTTAGCTTTCCAGTATATGCTAATGCTCTATTTACAAATTATTTCTTTAGACCCTAACAGTATTTGCTACGCGCTCGCTTGCACCTGGAACGCCCCATTGTATTTGGTCAGCTGTTTCCTCCCACTGCATCGATCAGCTGGACATCTTATCGACATACATAAATATGTTTGCTGGCAGGTTTGCTGCAATCCCACAGCCTATTGTTCTAGCTATGCTACCAATGCATTTTTCGTTTCCTCTTTGTGCGATGTCCGCTCGCATCAACAGCCTCAGTAGCCTCAATGCTTGGTTGTAGATTTGTATGGACGATTGTTAACAAAGCACCGCTGCCTTGAGTTGGCTGACCGACCCTTTTTTTTCATGCTGGAATGCCGGCTTGCAATTGTTTGTGTACATTTGTCATCGAGTCTAAAAATTGTCGCTTGGTTAGCGGCTCATCTAATTTTTGCAAAATTATTAAAATATGTTCATAAAAAATGTGCACATTAGACCGTTCATAATATTATATATATTTATAAAAATGTATACCCCGAAATTCAATTGGTATAGATGTTGCTTATTTATATATAATAAGGAGATATGTATAAATATGTATGTAAATATGTATATTAGGGTGTTCAAAATTCATTAATAATTTTTTTATTCATAAAAATTCAAATTTCAAAGTAAATAAACTAGGGACGAGTGTGTTCGCGTGTGGGGCTCCAAAACCGGTGGTTTTGGGGTCCTCACACTCTCCCCTCACCTGCCGCTACGAGAGTTATCGTCACCATGCCCGTTCTCGTTACCCTAACTCGATAACTCCGACCATCAATGTTCCGGTGGAACGTCTGCTTCTTCTTCTTGTCTTGGGCGTCCTTACGGTGCGCCTCTATGTCCTCAGCTAGTGCCTCTGGGAGGGGGTCTACTCCCGATCGGTTCACCCACGTGACCCTCGTTGCTGTTGTTGTTGCCATTTCCGCTGCCGAGCTCGTTAGCCATTGCTCGATCTCGTTTATTATCTCTTTATTGTTGTTGTTCATATTGCTGTTGTTGTTGTTGTCGACGCCGCTCTTGGAGCCCGTAGCAATGTCGCTGCCGGTGATGCTCAGCACGTCGCTCATTTCGGTGCGCGCGTGGTCTTCGATTGGCTCCTCGGCTGGCTCGCTTGACCATCTCGGGGCGCTGTCGTCGGCTGGTGCGCATATATAATTTGGGGCGCTGCCTTCGGTCGGGTCGCCCTCGCATGGATTGGGTGGTGCGCACAAGTACCGTGGGGTGTTTTCTTTGCGCACATATACCTTGGCCGGGGGTGGGCTCGCGTCATCTTCCTCTGCCGGCGTCTCGAAGTCATTATAGCGGCGCAGGCGTATGCTCAGGCGCTTCGTGTACTCCATGTACCCCTGGCCCGGTGCTTCTTCCTCCTCTTCTCTCACTGAGACCACATAAAAGTTTGGGTGCCGCGCGTAGTGGGCGTCCTCTTCGGGTTCCGGGATGTCATCTGGCACCAGCGGCCCCTGTTCCGCCTCGTCTTCCATTGGGCTCGGGCTCCGAATTTGGCTACCCTGGTCGCCCCTCGTATCCACAGAGCCACACTCCGACACTGTCTCGTACTCCGGGCTCCGGATTGACTCACCCTCACTCATGCGGCCAAACTCTTCGGTGCCTTCGCTATCGGCATCGCCTTCTTCGGCGTGGCGCTCCTCTTCTTCTTCAACGTAGCGCTCCTCATCTGACCCTACGCTGACCGGGTCGGTGTCGCTCGCCTCCTCGTCGCTGTCAATGATTATGACGTCGTGCTCGTCTTCGCTGCGCACCCTCTCACTTGCTCCTTCTCCATTCCGCCTGATCCACACGCGGAGAGACCCGTCGTTTGCATTTTCGCTCGAATATACACTTGACTCGCGGTTGTCCATGATTAATTACTTTTTGATCTATTTGTGCGTTGGCGCCTCCTATTTATACCTGTCCTCGCCTCCTTCTTCTAACTGTTGTTTTCCAGCAGCACTGTCTTTGCGGTCGTCTTCGCTTTGTTCTTGCAGGATAATTCCACTTCTTCATATGCTCCAGCGCGCTTTGTTTGTGTGATTCTGCGTGGTGCCACTTTCTATTGTTTCTATGTACATATGTATCAACGTGTATAGATGTATCCATTTCTATTGCTTAGGTGTGATGCTCCATTGGGGTAGTGTGCGCTGCCTGCTATTGTTTTGTGTGCGCCTGGTACTTGTTCATGGTGCTTGATGCCTGTTTGTTGAGCGTTTTCTTTGATATGCGCCAGGGATGCTAGTACTTGATGTTTCTTATTTTATGGGATTATCTCTCGCGATCTGGGCCTTGTCCTAAAATGAAAAGTTATGCAAAATTCGGTTATTCGGTTATAGCACTGGCTGGCTATGTTGTTGGCGTAATTCATCGCCATCTGGATCCCGGTATCCATTGTTGGGGCTTGTCTTTGCGCTTGTGTTGTCTGCCATGTACTCTGATCCCTGCTTACCACCTGTTGCTCGCCGCTTACCCTTGTTGGTTCGACTCTTGGAACGTTTGGAACTGGATTGGGCAGTGCTAGCGATCCACATATCGCCACTGTGTTGTAATCCATATGTTCTTCTTCCGAGATTTCGATGGTTTGGGTTCTTTTACTCTCTCTACTGACTGCTGATAATGGTGCTAGTTGTTGTGTCGTTATCGTCGTCGGACGCCTCGTTTGTTCCCCGGTGGGAACTTCGGTGAAGCCCCCAGTCGGGGTTTGGCGAGACGCCCTAGACCTACCACCCCCTAGGGATGACTTTGCTTGACTCTCTTCTGCTGCGGGATTTGCTTCTTCGCCTGACGCCTGATGGTATGGTTTTAACTCGCTCACGTGTGCCCTTCTCCTCTTGCCATTATGCACCTTGTCTAGCTCGATGATTACTTGCGATACGAAGTTCGTTACACGATGAGGCCCACTGTACCTGGGTGCTAACTTTGCTGCGAAGTTGTCTACTGCCTTGGAGAGTTGGTGCTGCTTGACTAGCACCAGGTCACCAACGACCGGTAGCCACTGTCTTCTACGTAAATTATAATGTTTTGCTTGCTCCGCGGACGCCTGCTGTTGTCTTCTACGTACCATTTGATAGACCTCTCTCATCTTCGCCATCTTTTCACTGAGAGCTACTTTCTCTTCGCCTGTGCCAAATGTTTGCTCATCGTAGAGGGCGTTGGGGATCCTTGGTTCCCTACCCTGCACTACGAATGCTGGACTGTAGCCTGTTGACTCGCATACGCTCGTATTCAGTGCTAGTGTCATCTCTGGCAACAACTCATCCCATACCTTATGCTCTGTACCAGTGAATTGCGCTATCATCCTCTTGATGTTACGATTTGCTCTCTCCGTCGGATTCTCTTGCGGTGTGTACGGTGCCGTTAGCTGGTGCTTGATGCCAGCTTCTTGTAGAAACTTTTTGAAATGCCTGCTCGTGAACTGTGCTCCATTGTCTGTGATTAGGACTTTTGGCGCGCCAAATCGGGCCAAAATCCTCTCCCTCATTCCTCTGATCAGATTCTCTGTCGTCGCCTTTCGAATCGCTATGACCTCTACCCATTTTGAAAATTTGTCAACAAAAACTAGGGCCATCGTATTTCCATGTTTCGATCGAGGAAGTGGTCCAACGAAATCTGCGCAAACGGTAGCAAAAGGTTCATCAGAAATCTGCGTGAGCATCTTACCTGCAGCTTGTTGCTGGCTGGGCTTGTAGACTTGGCACGCGTGGCATTGTTGTACGTATTTTCTTACGTCTCTGAACATTCCAGGCCAGTAGTACCTCATCATTGCACGCGCGATGGATTTCCTTATTCCCATGTGCCCTGCACTCGGTGTGTCGTGTATCTCGTTGAGCACTCTTTTCCTCTCTGATGTCGGCACGCATAGTTTCCACGGTACTGCATCCTCGCCATCCATTTGACCTTCAATTCTTCTGTATAGTCGACCTTCCTCTATCACGTAATCTGGGAATTTCTGCGGCTCCTTTGTTACTTCGGCTACTTTTGCGGTGTACCATTTACATGTAATATTTTCTTCCTGCATACTTCCCAACTGTTCTTCTAGCGGCTGCCTCGATAGCGCGTCTGCGACCACGTTCATTTTGTCTTTTCTATACTGTACATCGAATGAATATTGTTGTAGTTCGAGCGCCCATCTCGCGATCCGACCCGATGGGCTTTCGATCGCATTTAGCCATTTTAACGCCAAGTGATCAGTGATTACTGTAAAAGTGTACCCTTCTAGATACGGCCTCATCTTTCTAATAGCCCAAACGATGGCTAGACACTCCTTCTCCGTTGCCGAGTAGTTGGTTTCGGCTTTATTCAGCCGCCGGCTCGCGTATGCTATCACCCGCTCTTCGTCGTCTAGCCCCTGGGTGAGAACTGCACCAAGACCATAATCGCTCGCGTCTGTCTGCAATCGGAACCTCTTCGTGAAATCTGGGCATGCCAATGCTGGTGCTTGTATTAGTGCGCTTTTCAACGCTTCGAACGCCGCCTGCTGTTCCTCGCCCCATTTCCACCTCGTTCCTTTCTTCAGCATTGCAGTTAGCTTGTGTGCCACTCGTGAAAAGTCCGGTACGAATCTTCGGTACCACGAAACTACTCCTAGGAATCGCCTTAACTCTCGTATGTTCTGTGGTGGCGTTAGCTCTTTGATGGCAGCGATTTTGTCTGGGTCCGTATGGATACCTTCTTCACTGACCACGTGACCTAAATATTTTAAACTTTTCTTAAAGAACTCACATTTCTCCGGGTTAATTTTCAAATTGGCTCGTCTCAATCTTTCAAAAACCTCTTTCAGGTGGGTGATATGCTCTTCTAGTGTCGTGCTGGTGATTATTATGTCGTCTAGGTAGGCAAACGCGTGTGGTTCCATTTCGGGGCCAATTACTCGATCAAGTGCTCTCTGGAAGGTGGCTGGGGCAGAGTGTAATCCAAATGGCATCACTTTCCACTGGTACAATCCTCGTCCGGGCACCGTAAATGCTGTGAACTGCTTACTACTTTCCTCCATCGGGATTTGCCAATAACCGTTTTTAAGATCCAGGCTGCTTATAAACCGTGCGCTGCGTAATCTGTCTAAAATGTGTTGTATTCGGGGTAATGGGTAAGCATCTGGTACTGAACGAGCATTGAGTTGTCGATAGTCGACGCAGAGTCTCCATTTGCCGTTCTTCTTTCGGACCAGAACTATAGGCGCGCTGTGTGGGCTACGGGATGGTTCGATGCAACCTTTCTCTATGAGCTCGTCTATCTCCTTGTTTATTATCTCTTGCATCTTTGGGTTCTTTGGAAAATATCGTTGTTTTATTGGCCGATCATCGCGCATTACTATTTTGTGGGTGGCCACGTTCGACAAGCCGGACATCTCTTCGAAAATCTGTAACTCGTGTTTAAGAAAGTTACTCACCGCCTCGTCCGTGCTCTCCTCTACTAGCAGGGCTTCTTGCTCACGCCTCACTGTCTCCTTGCCGCTTTTGTTCTCCTCCCGGTCTACCATGGTCGTACATGTCACTGCGGTCTGTTTCTTATCATCCACTTGTAATACTAACGTCTCTCCGCCACACTTTAGCTCCAGTCTCGACTTTGCCAGATAGTCTGTGCCAATTACCACGCTGTCCACTAGCCCAGGCAAAACTAACAACTCGCTCGTATGCTTTTGTTCGCCTAATTGTATCTCTGCCTCCACCGCCTTAATTATCCTCTGTGCTCTACCATCACCCATTACCACTCGTGTCTCCACCTGCCTGAATCTGCGCGTGTCCAACCTCGATGCTACCTGTTCATTCACAAAGCTCCTTGTCGCTCCCGTATCGATTGATGCTATCATCTCGTGTCCCTCTAGTGTGATTGCAGCCAAGATTCGCCCTTGGGTCTGCCTAAATACATTTGTCATGCACGAGGATTTGTTATTGGAGACACCACCCCTCGTCCTTAATGGGGTCTCTGGCCATTTCCCGACTGTCTTCTACAGCAGTCACGCGTCAACACGCCTGGTCGGCCACACTGCCAACAAAATTCACGTCGCTCGTTCCGGCATCCATACGCAAAATGCCCGCTCTCCCCGCATCTCCTGCACGCGCTTCTTGGGTCTATGGTCGCTTGCTGTGGCCTATTCGTGCTATTTTGCGCTCCCGTGGTATCCTGCCTTTGGTGTTCTTTCTCTCGCTCGCCCGCTTGCATATAATGGTATCTTTCATCCGGTCTTCTTGGTAAAAATGGTTTGGCTGTTGGTCGGAGTGGTTCCTTTTCTGGCGCAATGTTGTCGTAGTCCTCGACCAGGCTCACAAATCCTTCGAGGCTAGTGAATTCACTCCTCTTGACGTACAGCTGGTACTCTCGCCGGGAATTTCTGTACATCCTGTCCAGCTTCTTCTCGTCAGTGTAGTCGGCGTGCCGCATCAGCGCCTGTAGAGATAAGACGTAGTCTTTAAATGGCTCACCTGGTCGTTGAACTCGCTGCCGGATTTCGTCATCCAAATTTTCAAAATATCGAGAACTTAGGAAGAATTTCAAGAAGTCCCTTTTAAAGGCTTCCCACTCCTGCCAATGCCTGTTGTTATTGCGATACCATACGAGCGCCTTGTCCTTCAAGAGCTCCGGTAGCGCTTTTGGGATGGAGTCGCGACCAACTTCATAACTGTCGGCCAGCTCCTCCACCCGTTCGATAAAAGATAGCGGGTCCTTGCCGCCGTCATACTTTAGACCCCACTTACGTACTCGGTCCATTATATTTGCGTGTGAAGTTGGTTGGTATATTACATATGGTTGTTGCTGTGTGGCTACCTCGTGGTCATGTGTCGGGTTCTTCTCCTCAATTGTTTTATTCGCGGCTGAAACGCCACTGCCACCTGGTAACACGAGTTGGTCGCCCGGTCTTGGAGTTGTTGGTCTTGGATGTTGGAGTGCCAGCTCGTTGAAGCGAGCCTCGAGATCTGGATCGCTACCTTTTGATTGGATGAAGCTCGCCAAGCGCTTCCGTAGCTCCTCCACCGTCCCACTGCTCTCCAGCTCGAACTCTACTGCGTATTTCACCAGATCTTCTCGGCTGAGGTAATATACCCACGTTACTCTTGCCATGGTGCCTCTTGTTGATTCCAGTATCTTTGCTTATTCACGTAATTGTTGGTTTTCTCTGTGTGTTCACCGCTGAATTCTTTGTTAATGTCCCTGCTCGGGCGCCATTTGTGACGGACTTTTCCTTTAAGCCGGGGTTAAGCTCAGTCCGTCCAGGGTTCCTGTGGGTTAGAGAAGTTCCTAACGTCTCCTTTTAAAGAGAAAGACCCTGGTTTGATTTAAATTATAAAAAATTCAATTTATTAAATAAAATTCAGTTTCTACTTCACTAATATTCAACTATTTGGAGGTGGTGGAGGTAGGTAACCACTACCAGTCTTCCAAAGCTACCTTATGCTAAGATAGCGGAGTTAGCAAACCACCGCTTTTCTTCTAGACGGCGGAGGTAGGGAACCACCGTCGTATATATCTTAAAAATATTCCTGCGCTCTTAAAGACTGCGGAGGTAGGGAACCACCACAAATCTTCCAAAAATAAGCTAGCTTAAAAGCCGCGGAGGTAGAAAACCACCACAAACTTTCGGACAGCGGAGGTAGGAAACCACCACTGTATATAAGATTGAAACTCGTGAGCTGGCAAATCCCAGGAGTTCCTTCACTGTTGAACAAGGCGTCAACAAGCTACTATGCCTACCTAACGTCTGACTATACTGAGCAAAGTGCTCGCCTTTTATACTTTTCCGCGCGCAGGCGGACAGTTAAATTACAATAAAAGTCCTTATTCTATATATTCTATTAATTACATGCATTGCTAGCCTTGATATACAACATTTTTACATATCTTAGTAATTCTTAACAGTTATTTTCATGGTTTGCCTGTGAATTTACATATCTATTATTTGCACATTATTTCTTAACTTAGCTTTCCAGTATATGCTAATGCTCTATTTACAAATTATTTCTTTAGACCCTAACAGTATTTGCTACGCGCTCGCTTGCACCTGGAACGCCCCATTGTATTTGGTCAGCTGTTTCCTCCCACTGCATCGATCAGCTGGACATCTTATCGACATACATAAATATGTTTGCTGGCAGGTTTGCTGCAATCCCACAGCCTATTGTTCTAGCTATGCTACCAATGCATTTTTCGTTTCCTCTTTGTGCGATGTCCGCTCGCATCAACAGCCTCAGTAGCCTCAATGCTTGGTTGTAGATTTGTATGGACGATTGTTAACAAAGCACCGCTGCCTTGAGTTGGCTGACCGACCCTTTTTTTTCATGCTGGAATGCCGGCTTGCAATTGTTTGTGTACATTTGTCATCGAGTCTAAAAATTGTCGCTTGGTTAGCGGCTCATCTAATTTTTGCAAAATTATTAAAATATGTTCATAAAAAATGTGCACATTAGACCGTTCATAATATTATATATATTTATAAAAATGTATACCCCGAAATTCAATTGGTATAGATGTTGCTTATTTATATATAATAAGGAGATATGTATAAATATGTATGTAAATATGTATATTAGGGTGTTCAAAATTCATTAATAATTTTTTTATTCATAAAAATTCAAATTTCAAAGTAAATAAACTAGGGACGAGTGTGTTCGCGTGTGGGGCTCCAAAACCGGTGGTTTTGGGGTCCTCACAAAAGCAATGTGAGGGTTGCCACTCGTGTAAAAAATTAAATAACTACTGATGACGTAATCATCATCTAGACTCCCTCACCCCCATGTCATCGAAAATAAGCAAAACAAAGACCCCGTCACCCAATAGTGCTCACGTAATACTTGAACGGCCCTTAAGATAATGATGAATTTCAATATTTTTAATATCAATACTACGCCATTTAAATTGTTGACAAATTTTGAAAACAAAACGGGAATTAGAACAAGCATATCTATGTTTAGTACTAGATTACTCGAAAACGGCTAGTTTGAGCAAATTTGGTCTAGAGCACTTTTGCAGGTAAGTAGTTGTTTACTACAATGTTTAGTTAGTTTTACAATAATTTTTGTCGATCTGAAAAATAAAATTAATACATATAACTTAAAAAAAAATTTATTTGGCCAGTCTAATGTACATAATAATTTTGGTTAGTTCAATAAAAATCTTGACAACTGAAGATTTGGAGTTTTTAAATTCAAAGAAAGCATTTGTTTGCTCTACCCATGCCGGCTGCGCGCTGCTATAAAAATGTCTCCACGCCGCTATAAAAATGTCTCCACGCTGCTGCCGCCGAGACATTTGACGACGTATAACTCTACTACAAACAACAATGACTAAGCACAAATTTGCACCAATTTTTATCGCTCATGACTAAGTTCAACCATGTTACGCCGTACGGCTTTTTGCCGATCTCTGGTACATATGTACATATTTAGAATGCATCTAAATTATCGAATTAATTATTCATGAAAACTTTCATTCAACTTTGCATTTAATCAATAATAACATAAATTGTGCAGAAACTTTTTGAACAAAGAAAATGCGACGTTCCGTAACGGTAACGCTTGACAACGGTAATTATGCGCCAAAAAGGGATATTTGTTGCCAACTGACGTCACTTGCTCAAAAGACTATAATCTAAATCAACAATGCCGTCATACTACATATATCCACGCTTATTAATATTATGCGTTTGCAGATACGCATAATGTCACGATATATTCAACCGACGTTTTCTCTTGCCATCTTGAGCCTCACGTTGAAACCACGTCGCAGAAAAAAACAATCTAGCGAATTAAGGGACTTCATATCTTACACATTCACATACATATGTATATAAACGTACATATGTAGATATATGCTGCAAAAAATCGTGAGACTAATCTCAAAAGAAAGTGGCATGCGATTTAACCCTTTGATTTCATTGATCGAGACTAGTCCCTTGGAAGCATACTATAGGGGCAAACATATTGCCAACGATAACTCACACGAACTAATAGGATGTTGACTATTCGTATAGCAGTCACATTCTAATTATGTCACTATTTTGTCAACCAGGCCAAAACAAAAGTTCGTACAATGTTCAAATTTGGAAAAGTGAAATAGTTAAAAGCTTAAAACTTAACTGATTCTTATAACTTCTTGCATAAATTACATATTTCTAGACAAAACTTAAATACGATTCGTTCATTTAAAGAATAAAGCTCTTAAACTCCATTTAAACTGCACCAAATGGGAAATTTGTTCAAATTTTAAGAAATTCGTCATTTGAAAATGAGAGCTGGGATTCGCGAAAAGTGACGTATTTGGTGCAGTGTGAATATGGCATCAGTCTCTGCATAGGACAAGGTCAAATAAATGTGAATGAACCGTTCAGCCTATATAAAGTGATCAGAACTGGTATTAGTCGCATGCTCCTTTGTAACTCATCCTGAATTAATCCTAGACTTATCGCATTTTTTGCGAGGTGTATCCAGAAGTTATACACCGATAATTAGGTGCGCGAATGTATACATACTTCCATGCATGATTTGCATTTCTGATGTCTATGCGGGTGGGATTTATTTGATTGACAGGAAAATATTATGATATCAGGAGCATTGTTATATGGTTGTACAAAAGAAGGTTTCTAGTATGTATAAAAATCATTTCAAAACAAAGTAGGTAAGCTAAAACAGTAAAAATAATATGAACAAGTAAGGAAGTCTAAGTTCGGGTAAACCGAACATTAAATACCCAGCGTAAGGAAAGAATCAATTGAGGAAATTTTCAATTATATTTTAATAAGCGATAAATTTCGCGAAAACTGACATTACATTATTCATGTGTCTCCATAATATATTATAGCGCGGCTTGGAAATTGCTATTAAGGAAGTGTTTTACTTGAGATGTATTCAGTTCAATGCAATACAATTAATTTTGAGTTAGGTTAGGTTAGGTTCAAGTGGCTGCCGCAGAGGCACACTTAGGCCAGTTTTGAAAGGCCCGTTGTGATACCACCAACACAAGGAAAGTCAGTCCCGGGACCCAGCCAAATGGAAAATCCCTGAGTTGTTGGGATTTTCCACATAGCAGAATCCCGGGACTGACACTCCTAAACCGACACCGTTACTCCTCCTCGAACCACTTAGATGACTTTATGAAGGCCATCAAGTCCTTTATGTCCATTTCCGCGATCTGGCTTAGGCTATCCAGGAACGGAACTCCCAAAAAGCGCGTTCTCGCGCCGCTTAAAGCCGGACAGTTGCAGATGAGGTGTTCCACTGTTTCCTCCTCCTCATCATCTTTGCAACTCCTGCAGCATCGTCGGTAGGGCACACTTAGCCTTTCTGCATGCCTACCAATGAGGCAGTGACCGGTTAATACCCCTATCAATATGCAGATTTCCCTCCTAGTTAAGGCATAAATGCGTCTAGACCTTTTAAGATCCCATTTTGGCCAGGTTTGTTTCGATATCCAACACCCTGGGGATTGCAGCCATCTTTCGTTGGCTTGACGGAGTGTGTGCTCCTTCAGCATTAGTTTGCATGTGGCAAACGGCATACCTAAGCGCTCTTTATCCTGAAGAACCTGCTTGGTCGTGCCCTGCCTGGCAAGCTCGTCTGCCTTACAGTTTCCCTCAATGTCCCTATGTCCCGGGACCCATATGAGGTTTACGCGGTTCTGTTGGGCCATCTCCTGAAGAGATCGACGACAGCTGAGCGTCAGTTCAGAGTTGAACGTGTATGAGCCAAGGGATTTGATGGCCGCTTGGCTATCGCTGAAAATAGCGATATCTTCTCCGATAACACGTTTGCTTAACCAGGCCGCGGCGTCTAGGATTGCCGAGACTTCCGCCTGGAAGACGCTACAATGATCAGGTAGTCTGAAGGAGAGCTCAAGGTCCAAATCCCTTGAATAAACCCCTCCTCCAACTCTGCCGTCCAACTTCGAGCCGTCGGTGTATATGGAAGTGCCACCATTTGTTTCGGGACACCAATCCGTCCTCTCCCAGTCTTCTCTGCTGGGAATGTTTATTTTGAAACAGCTATCACCGACTGTAGTGGTCGCACAACTATCTGTGCTTAGAGGGAGAAAGCTGTAAGATTCCAGAATACTGGAGTGTCCAATAGTACCCGCCCCCCAACTGGAGGTTTCTCTTAGGCGCAGAGCTGATGCCGCTGCTGACCGAAACCCTTCCAGATCAAGTGGCAAAATGCCCAGAATGACCTGGAGGGCTTCGTTGGGCGTTGTCCTTAGCGCACCGCTTATACAGATCATATTGGATCTATGGACTTTCCGCAACAGATTCAGGTATGTTGCCTTGCTCAGCGCAGGCCACCATACGACGACTCCATATAGCATGATTGGACGAATGATGGCCGTGTAGATCCAACTGCATACTCTAGGGCTGAGCCCCCATTTTTTGCCAATGGCTCTTTTGCATGTGTAAAGAGCGATGCAAGCTTTCTTCTGGCGCTGAAGAACATTCTCCTTCCAATTCAATTTCCTGTCCAGAACTATGCCTAGAAACTTGGCCTTATCCGACAAGCCCAGGCGCGTGCCATCTAGTTCTGGTAGGCTTAGTGGCGGTATTTTGTACCGGTTGGTGAAGAGGACAAGTTCCACCTTCCCTGGGTTGATACTAAGTCCGCAGCGAGAGGACCACGTCGAAACTTCTCGCAGTGCTACTTGCATCAGGTCACACAGAGTTTGTGGGAACTTGCCTCTGAATGCAATAGCTAAATCGTCTGCGTATGCCACTATCTTCCCGCCCCCCCAACTTGTGTCACGTAGCAACGAGTTGACTGTGAGGTTCCATAAAAGCGGGGAAAGAACACCACCCTGGGGGGTTCCCCTTGTGACATAGCGTGATAACTCAACCGTACCAAGTGAAGAAGCTATTTTCCTTCCCCTTAAAAGTTGGTCAATTAAACCAGTTAGAGGTCTATCTACGCCCAGATTAGTTAGAGCGGAGTTGATAGCCTCCGGGCTTATATTGTTGAAAGCCCCCTCAATGTCTAGGAAGGCCACGAGACAGTAGTCCTTTTCACACAGCGATTTCTCAATGACCGATACTAGGCTGTGCAGAGCGGTTTCTGTTGATTTACCCTTGGTGTATGCATGCTGATAGCTAGAAATAAGGTTGCTATCAATAGTCGTTGAGAGGTAGTCGCTTAGTATCCTCTCAAAGGTTTTGAGTACAAAGGACGAGAGACTGATCGGTCTGTAGTCTTTTGGCTCGTAGTGGGATGCCTTCCCAGCCTTAGGGATAAACACTACCGTGGCGCTTCTCCAGGAGCCCGGAATGTGGTTGAGAGCCAGGCAGGCTGTGAAGAGAAATACCAGCCATTTAGCTGATGTCTCCAACGTGTTTATAAGTTGCGCGGGGATAATCCCGTCCGGCCCGGCAGCCTTATACGGTTCAAAGCTTTTAATTGCCCACCTTACTCTTTCCTCAGTGACGGGTATATTTACTGCCAGGTTTGTTGCAGGTGCTAGTGGTGCATCATGCAGATTCCCCGAAAAATGTGTATTCAAGAGCAGCTCAAGGGTTTCCTCTTCCGTGCTGGTCCAGGATCCGTCAGGTTTTCGCAGATAGCTGATGGTTTTTTGACTTTTCGAGAGGACTCGTCTAAGTCTCGCTGTGTCGTCGACCTTTTCGACGCCAGTGCAGAAATTTCTCCACGAGGTTCTCTTCGCCTGTCTCAGAGCTTTTTTGTAGGCCCTTAGTTTAGCTTTATATTCGTGCCAATGAGGCTCAGAGCCGAAGCTCTTGGCCTTGTTAAATTGTTTCCGGCATGATATTCGGAGCGAGTCCAAATCGTAGGACCACCAATGTGGCCTGTGTTTACCGCGTGGTTTTGGCACTGGACAAGCCTGTCCTAGAGCATTTTAGAGCGCCGATGTAAATGTAGTAACAAGATCCTCCAGCTCCTCTACTGATGAGGGGGCTTGTGAGGGCAGTACTGGGAGGTCTCTGCCTAATATTTCATTGTGTAACTGCCAATTTGTGTTACGTGGATTGCGCTTCATGATTGGTTGTTCTACAATAAAGTCTAAAACCATTTCTATGTAACGGTGGTCGGAGAATGAATGTTCTTCCAGAACCCGCCATTTTCTGACCCACCCATAAGCGCCTTCACTACAGATAGTGAGGTCTATGACCTCCCTACGGGTCTTAGTGATAAAAGTAGGCTCATTACCCACGTTGCAAATTACCAGGTTGGTTGTTAAGAGGTAATCAAACAGAGACTCGCCCCTGGCATTGATATCGGAACTCCCCCATTGGACATGGTGAGCATTAGCGTCCGCTCCAATAATAAGATTACCCGTGCAGAAATTTGACACCAGGTCTTTCACCTCCGTTTGTGGTGGGGGTTCTTCGGCGTCGTAGGGCATATAGACCGACGCAACCGTCAGGCGGGTGCTGTCGACCGTTAGACTGATAGCGGTAATATCACCATTGGTGTAGTTAGGTAGGAGAAAGGAGTTCAACTCAGACTTGACCAAAATACACGTTCGGACTTTGCTTTCCTCGCTGGCTCGAATGAGCTTGAAGCCCTTAGTCCCCAATCCGCAGATTCTCGAGCTATTGACCCAGGGTTCTTGGATGAGGACCACATCCACGTCGCCTTTAGAAAGACGACTACTTAAAGCAGCCGAAGCCACTTTAGATTTGTGCAGATTAATCTGAAGCACCACCAACATGAGAGCGCACAGACTTCCCTGCCGTCCCCATGTCAACGACGAGTTGTTCCGATTAACTGCCCGATATGGCGTTGCAGGAGTCCTGCTGCTTGTAGCGTTAGATGTTAATCGCTCAGCGTTGGCTGCTACCACCGTGACGTCGAGGACTTCCTCGTCCTGTAGGCTGTCCTCCATCTCCGAGTTGTTCACAGCACTATCGGCAAGGGACGTGGCGGATAACATGCTTTCCGCATCGGAATCCTCCGCTTCCTCTTCTGGTAATTCGTTTTCCGGTTCCCCCGGAGCAGCCGAGAAGGTAGCGCGCTGAGCGTCACCACGATATACGTGGATAACGATCTGGCCTACGCTGTAGTGTACTAGGCCATTGCACCTTTTGAGGGGCTCGATTGACTCTTTATTCATGGTGAACACCACCTGTCTGTCGGGCCCCACCGCATCCCCGACCAGATTAACACTCCAGTCATGCGTTGGGAGAGACGGATTCATTAGCCGTAGCATCCCGAGAATTCTGTCGGGTTCGTCAGGGATGGCCGGAATCCACGCCCTTGCCCTTGGACGAGCTGGAATGTCCTTCCAGTCGACGACCTCTATCTTTGCGCCCTTGTAGACTTCACCCAGTTTAGCAGCTGCTGCCTTATACAGTGCTACGGTTTTTGCATCCTCGCATGCGAGTAATTTGATCTGACCCTGGTGCCAGCCCGCATCCGTTACTCGCGCCGAACTACCCGGAAACTCCGGAGCAACGTTGAGAAGAATGTTGCCGAGTTCATTTCGCACGTAACGCCACCGGTCCTTGGGGATGGCTAGACGGTCATTGCCTCGGTCAAGGACGCCTATAAGGATCCTGTCCTTGGTTACCTCAGCAAAGCTTAGTTTGCCCGCTCCAGAGGTATTCTGATGCCGCTTGGGAGGGGGATTTAACTCCAGGTCCGATCTCTGGCGCTTGAAAGGGTTAACTTTTAACCTCTTTGGCATGTAAGATTTTTGGAAATCCGGTATCACAGCTTTCGCTAGCTCTACCGATTTACTGGAATTCGGCGACAGCGACTCCTGCGGTACTCCTTCATACCTCTTCAGGATCTTTGCAGCCAATCTTTTCTCGTGGTATGTGAAGCGGCGGGGAGATGTCTCCCGGGAGTGCGGACCCGTAGTTGCCATCGCGGTCGCTCCCCTTGCCGAAATCTCAGTTGCAGCTTCCTTCCCCTTCGAAACTCCGAGGCCAGGTCGTGAGACCGCTGCCACAGACGTAAAGATACTGGTTTTCATATCAGAGGTTGATGGGAGTTTAGCATCCGCCGTTGTCCGCTTAGCTGCGTTGGCAACCGCACTGGTGCTAGCTCCCATCAAGTCAATCTTACTCGATAGAGGGTTGGTTGACCGACTCGTAGTTGCCATCGCTGTCGATCCCCCCCTTGATTGTGGAACGGAGGTTGTCCTCCGGCGTTGTTGTTGCTTTCTCGCCTGCTCCTCCATAGCTCTCCTTTGCTGAGGAGTGAAATTTGGCGTTGTTTGCTTTTTGGGTTTTTCGTTTTTATTTGCGTTATTTGAGTTCATCATGTTCGTACGACCCATCGCCGGACAAGGCCAGCTTAGGGTCAAGGGAAGAGTAGGGGAAAATGTGTCGTCCGCCGCGGCAGAGCCCCGTACCGCGGTAAGGCCATGCTTACTCTCTGAGGCGACCCGGTATCAGAGAGGCTCCGTTCAAATACAGCCACGATTTGCCTCCCGGCTGCAAACGTCCAATGGGCACGTGGTCGCATAACACCCTGGATTGGGAGGGGGAAGATCTTTGTCGTCGCGCCAGAGAGGCTAGGCTGCTCTCGTGATGAAGTGCCGTACGGAGCTATGATCACAAGGGCAGCGTAGCCCTGTGGCTATCGACTTAAGCCCTCGTACCGCGGCAAGGTATCCACCCTTCACGAGGGTTTTGAGTTGCTTATTTACAAATCTCATTAAACGTAGTTTCCATGTGACAATATTTTGTCAACTGTAGTACCTAAAATGTTTATATTTTTTATATATGTATATTATAGCTTGGGAAAAACGAACTCAATAAATTTATTAGTTAGTTTATAAAATTTATATTTATTTATGCTACTGTATATGTACATTGTTCGACTGCCCTCAAAATCTTATTTCTAGTGAATTCATTTCTTACTTCTAATATACTTAGGCCTAATGTGTTGACAAAGTTTTAAATTTTTTTTATGGGAAGTGGACCCGGGACCGCCCTATTCGAAAATATCGTATAAATGGCTGGATTTACTTGATATTTGGTATGTAGATAGCGTTATGCTTAGATTAATATATAGGATAAATTTTCTTCCGGGAAGTGGACCCAGGACTGACTTATTCTAAAGTATCGTATAGATGGTTGGATTAACTTTAAATTTGATATGTAGGTAGCGTTAAGCTTGATGATTTTTCTTCCGGGAAGTGGACCAGGGACCGATCTGTAAACAATCGTATTTATGACTCGAATTGCTTGAAACTTGGTATGTAGGTAGCTATATGCTTAGATTAATATATAGGATAAATTTTCTTCCGGGAAGTGGACCCAGGACTGACTTATTCTAAAGTATCGTAGAGATGGTTGGATTAACTTTAAATTTGATATGTAGGTAGCGTTAAGCTTAGGTTAAAGTGTGGGAAAAGTTTTCTTCCAGGAAGTTTATCAGGGCCCGATATATTCTAAACAATCATATTTATGACTCGATGAGCTTGATATTTAGCGTGTAGCTGGCGTTTCACCTTGATAAAATATGAGATAATGTATCTTCCGAGAAATGGTAAAAATGGTAAAATCTTATTCAGGTGATTTTCTTTGGCGTAACAACGCACGCCGGGTATTACTAGTAGAATGATAAGAGAGATTCACCTATGAAATTATATCATTTTATTCATTTCAGCTACCGAGATATGTCTCTTCGTGTGATTTTCGAAATTGTCGATATCGACAAAAGAGGCGTGGTTATCATCCGATTTCGCCCATTTTCTCTAAATTTTTACTCAAGTTATCGTATACACAGGCGGACAGACGGACGGACATGCCTGAATGAAATCCTCTTTTCAAACTAAGAACTTTCATATATGGAACTCTATATCTATCTCGATTATTTTGTGCCGTTACGTACTACCGTTATGTGAACAAAATTAATATACGCTCGTACTAGCACTGGTGCGCTGGGAATAAAAATCGTAATATATCATTTTAGCCATTTCCGTCACCGAATTATGTCAATTTATGTGATTTTCGCAATCGAAAGTGGGCGTGGTTGGAGAGCGATTTTTCCAATTTCATCAGGTATACCCCTAACGATACTAGTATGCTTTGTGCCAAATTTCATCCTTCTACCCTAATCAGTTTAAAAGTTACGACTAGTTGAATTTTCAAAAATGCCTCCCTTAAAGGTGGGCGGGACCACGCCCACTTTAGAAAATTTATCAAAAAATCATTATGTAATGGTCAGAAGGGTTCACCTATAAAATTATATCATTTTACCGATTTCCGTTATCGAATTATGTCAATTTAGGTGATTTTAGAAATTTTCGATATCGAAAGTGGGCGTGGTTGGAGGGCGATTTTATCCAATTTCATCTGCTATACTCCCATCGATGCTAGTATGCTTTGTGCCAAATTCCATCGTTCTATCGTGATCAGTTTAAAAGTTACGACCAGTCAAATTTTCAAAAATGCCTCCCTTAAAAGTGGGCGGTGCCACGCCCACTATAAAAAATTTATGAAAAAATCATAAGAGAATGACCAGGGGGATTCACCTATAAAATTATATCATTTTAGCCATTTCAGCTGCCGAGATATGTCAATTTGTGTGATTTTCGAAATTTTCGATATCGAAAGTGGGCGTGGTTGAAAGGCGATTTTATCCAGTTTCATCAGGTATACTCCCAACGACACTAGTATGCTTTGTGCCGAATTCAATCATTCTATCGTAATCAGTTTCGGAGTTACGACCATTCAAATTTTCAAAAATGCCTCCCTTAAAAGTGGGCGGTGCCACGCCCACTATAAAAAATTTATGGAAAAATCATAAGAGAATGACCAGGGGGGTTCACCTATAAAATTATATCATTTTAGCCATTTCAGCTGCCGAGATAAATCAATTTTTGTGATTTTCGAAATTTTCGATATCGAAAAAGGGGGCGTGGTTATCATCCGATTTCGCCCATTTTCAATAGCAACCTACCTTGACCAGAAAGTAACCTGTGTACAAAATTTCATGCAAATATCTCAATTTTTACTCAAGTTATCGTGTACACGGACGGACAGACGGACAGACCGACAGACGGACGGACATGCCTTAATCAACTCCTCTTTTAATTCTAAGAACTTTCATATATGGAACTCTATATCTATCTCGATTATTTTGTGCCATTACATACAACCGTTAGGTGAACAAAGTTAATATACCCTTGTACTAGTACTAGTACTAGTGCGCTGGGTATAAAAAAACATGTATGAAATACAGGCTTGTTTAAAAAAATTTCGCCGCTTGAAATCGTTTCCGAAATGGGAATTCGGTCCACTCCTCTCAAGTCTTCTGTAAATCGGTCCTTTTTTTAATTCGAGTTTTCATTGAACTACTTCTTTAGGGTCATAGATCGATCACCAATCCAATGAATTCAATCATATGGTTTTCTCACCCTTTCTCATTTTGCGCTCTTAACATATCGCGAGAAACGCTAAGGCAAACGAGCGGTAGTTAAAACAATAACTGCATTATTTCATTGCTAGGAGATTGTAAACAAACGATTTTTCATACCAGCAGCCTTGCTACGAGCGATCGCGTTAAGAAACGAAAAATGTTTTCGATGTTTTAAACAACGCTCCCCAGTGGGAAAAGGTAATGTACAGCAATGCATAAAGTAATGTATAGCTCCTATAGACTATACATGAAAACATGCATGAATTTTTCTACAGCGATGTCATAGGAAAAATAATGTGTCGCTCGCCTACAAACTGAAGCGACATGTTTACATTACTTTTTATATTACTTTTTATAAATGAAAAGATGCATTACCTTTCAAGAATGAAGATATGCACTACAAGGGACATATTTAATTTTGCATAAAATTTTATAAATTTCCTTGTGGAGTAACAAGGACATTAAGGCCCAGTGAGGCTCTACAGCGGGGGAAGAGTTAAGGTCATATTTTAAATGTTTGAATGACGAGCTCGTCATGGGCTACGACCAAGATGAGTGCACCAAAAAAATATAATAAAAAAACCAAAACCACAAAGGCACCGGCATCAGGAGCAAACAGTCCAGTCGACTCTCGACTTCTGAAAAGCCTCACAGCAGCAGGAAAAGCGATGAAGATGTAAGTAACGAGCAGCAGTTTCAAAATGAATTTAAATTGTATTTTTTTAATGTTTGAAAGTTGTGTATTTTTTTTTTTTTTTTGAAGTTTTCAAACTACAAATAAAAATAGGGCTACACATTACTCCCTTCCTTGCTTTTGGTATGATCTTTTCTAACATCAAAATTCGTACATCTTTTCATGTATGAAAAACAATTTTTTTTTAACTACAAATCAAAGATTGAGCGACACATTACTTCCTTCCTTGCTTTTTTCTTCTAACAAAATTCGTACAACTTTTCATGCACGAAAAACATTTTTTTTTTAAACTACAAATCAAAAATTGAGCGACACATTGCTTCCTTGCTTTTGGTGTGATCTTTTCTTATAACAAAATTCATACATCTTTTCATGCATGGAAAAAGGTAATGCATTGCCTACTTTCCCACTGGGTCGTTTGCCTTTGCATTTCTCGCGATAAGTTAGGAGCACAAATTGAGAAGATTGTATTTTTGAGCAATCGCGATCGTTCTTCTTACGGTGTGGATGCAAAATTTTGATTTCATCTGTTTAAAGAAAGTTGTACGTGCAAGATTTATTTCTGTTATTAGTTTGCAAGTAAACAAAGTGAAGATTTTATTAATACAAATATGGGAAAAACATCAAACATTGAAAAATCACAATTTGG
Organism: Campiglossa producta; assembly: GCA_964058755.1. Lineage (NCBI taxonomy): Eukaryota > Metazoa > Arthropoda > Insecta > Diptera > Tephritidae > Campiglossa > Campiglossa producta. Next base: position 54,655,337 of record CAXKVI010000001.1, on the reverse strand, counting down.
GACATTTAATAAAGATTCAAATTATTAAAAGATCAATTTATGATTAAATAAAAAAAAACGAAATTCAGAGATACTCTTTTTCCTCAATTACAAATTGTTTATAAAAATGTTGTAAAAAATTTAAAAAAAAATTAATTTTTAATTTTAGGTTTTTTAGATAGATCCAAGGCAAATTCAACAAGGTAGAATTGACAACTGAAACATTTTGTTTTTGTAGGAGGTTTTCCTTCAAAAAAATGTAAACAAGCGTATTAACCCTTTGTCAACCAAGCACAGTTTTTATGTCCCATACAATGGTTTTACTGAAAAATTAGATAGCATTTGCTCAGGCCAAAAAGTTATCAATATTGCGAAATGTGCTAACCCAAACAGTAACGGAATAACTTTGGCCACTTTGGAATCTACCTCTTTTCGGACCTTTGCATTATAAAAATAGCGAGTATTGAATATTTGTCGATTTCCGCTGATGGCACCCCAAGAAGTTTGTCGCCAGAGTATCGCAGATTAGAGCTTTTTTATACTGAAGTCAAAACCAGGGTACCGTCTTATCAAGGAAAATATGTGTCCGCGAAATGACGTAATCAATTTACAAAAAAAAGTTTTCGGTTTCGAGAAATTAATCGGTTTCACTGTTGCTGTTGTAAGAGGGACGTGACAGAGCTGTACGCTATTGAGTCTATGATCTCACAGGTGTCGAACCACCTTGTTTCATCGCCCCTTGCGGCAGACATTCCATTCCATTCTAAACCCCTAACCCGCAGGGGTTATTAATCGCTTACATTTGCGTTTTCAGTCTAAGATCCCGTTGAAAAAAAATTAGACCATCCATCTTAGCTAAAATCTGCTAGAGTCTAGCTAATCTGAACTCTAAACGCTATTTAAACGTGGAAGGAACGGAGGCAAGCGGTATTGTATTTATATGAAACAATTTGATGTTTCTTCACACTATTGAAAAAAATTAAAAATCTTAAACAGAAAAAAAAATATAGTGGGCATTTTTAAATTTTAGTGCTAAATTTCATATGGAATGACCCATATGTCTCAAGGAAATTGACATTTTAAGAAATGTAAGTGTTATATACGATATACAAAGTTATTTCCTTTGTTATGCTATTTAAGGGTTCCGGTATAGGAAGAAAAATGCGAATGCCTTTTTATTGTTCTGCTAACCAGTGGTTCAGTTCATATTTCCTCACGAAAAAATAATGAAATAAAATAATAAAAAACAAAAACTGTCTAAAAGCCCAAGGTCAACTCAATGATGAATACCATTGTTTAGAAATAATCTATGGTCATGTACACAAGTATGTAGACATGTGTTTTTAACAAGGACTGAAACCGAAACCGAAACCGTAACCGTAACCGATTAAAACCGATTCATTTTTCAAAACCGAAACCGAAACCGTAACCGTTATTTTGATCTGGAAAAGAACGAAACCGAAACCGTTTCAAAAGCCGGAACCGGTTCCAAACGGTTTTGAATTTTTTTAATGTATCACTTCTTTAAGTGGGCACAAACAGGTACTCTGAAAACTTTCAGGGAGGATTGTCGAGCAAGGTTACAAAATACGCGTTTTAACCTTAGTATAAAAATTATGAAAGAGTAAATTTGATTATAGTTGAATGAAGCGACCGAAAAAAATTTACGAGATACGAAAACGAAATGTTCAGGCTTGACTCAGAAAGCACCACTCATATTAATGTTTTTGGCGATTTATACATTTCATTTAATATTTTTCTAATAAAAAAGTAGAGTTAATTCTAGGAATTTGTTTTGCAGAAATTTCATCCATGCATAGCGTTAATAAAATTTATTATTATATTAGAGAAATCCCATCATGGCAGCAGGAAAAAGTTATGAAAATTCAGATCTATTTCGAAGCTACATAGGTACTTGACTATTTTAGTAGTAAAATTTATTTTGTTTGTGTTTTTATTTGGTAACCGAAACCGGAACGAAACCGTAACCGAAACCGAAATAAATGTTGAAGAACGAAACCGGAACCGAAACCGAAACACGTTGCAAAACCGAAACCGTAACCCGAACGTTATTTTAATCGGTTTCAGACCTTGGTTTTTAAGAAATGTTTTCGCTTCATCTCACATGCATAAGGGATCACAGGGACTGGTAATTTTTAGCTAATTGCATTCATGGCTCGCAATTGTTATACCAATAATTTTCAGATGCACTTAAGTTCGTGCATATGTTGATAGAATAGAATTTTTTAATATTTTTTTTTCTTTACCTCTTTAGTGTTAATAAGCGATAAACCTTTTTAGGTAGCGTAAAGTTGTTAAATAGATGTTTGCGCAAAATTGTATTCCATAAAATTTTCTGAAAAATATTAATATCTATGATGTACATATGCATTAGATTGGGCCAAATGAAAACAAACTTGATTTCCTTGAAAATAATATTGGTTTTATTTTGCAGAACGGCGAAAACATAATATTGAAAGTCAAAGATCTTTATATTAATTTCTACAGGTCTGTCATTGATACTTTAGATTTAAATATGCTGATCTGGTTTTTATACCCAGTGTACTAGTACTAGTACAAGGGTATATTAACTTTGTTCACATAACGGCTGTTTGTAACGGCACAAAATATGAAAGTTCTTAGGATTAAAAGAGGAGTTGATTAAGCCATGTCCGTCCGTCTGTCCGTCTGTCCGCCCGTGTACACGATAACTTGAGTAAAAATTGAGATATTTGCATGAAATTTTGTACACAGGTTACTTTCTGGCCAAGGTAGGTTGCTATTGAAAATTGGCGAAATCGGATGATAACCACGCCCTAGTTTCGATATCGAAAATTTCGAAAATCACACAAATTGACTTATCTCGGCTGCTGAAATGGCTAAAATGATATAATTTTATAGGTGAGTCCCCCTGGTCATTCTCTTATGATTTTTCCATAAATTTTTTATAGTGGGCGTGACACCGCCCACTTTTAAGGGAGGCGTTTTTGAAAATTTGACTGGTCGTAACTGATTACGATAGAACGATGGAATTCGGCACAAAGCATACTAGTATCGTTGGGAGTATACCTGATGAAATTGGATAAAATCGCCCTTCAACCACGCCCACTTTCGATATCGAAAATTTCGAAAATCACACAAATTGACATATCTCGGCAGCTGAAATGGCTAAAATGATATAATTTTATAGGTGAATCCCCTTGGTCATTCTCTTATGATTTTTCCATAAATTTTTTATAGGGGGCGTGGCACCGCCCACTTTTAAGGAAGGCATTTTTACTGGTCGTAACTTTTAAACTGATTACGATCGAACGATGGAATTTGGCAAAAAGCATACTAGTATCGTTGGGAGTATACCTGATGAAAATAGATAAAATCGCCCTCCAACCATGCCAACTTTCGATATCGAAAATTTCGAAAATCACATAAATTGACATAATTCGCTAACGGAAATGGGTAAAATTATATAATTTTATAGGTGAATCCCCATGGTCATTATACAATGATTTTTTGATAAATTTTCTAAAGTGGGCGTGGCCCGCCCACTTTTAAGGGGGGCATTTTTATACCAAGCGTCCTAGTACAGGGGTATTATAATTTTGTCCACATAACTGTACTATGTACCGGCGCAAAATAATCAATATCCATGTATGAAAGTTCTTAGGTTGAAAAGAGGAGTCTATTCAGGCATGTCCGTCCGTCCGTCCGTCTTTGTACACGATACCTTGAGTAAAAACTAAGATATTTGCATGAAATTTTATATACAGGTTACTTTTTGGCCCAGGTAGGTTGCTATTGAAAATGGGCGAAATCGGATGATAACCACGCCCCCTTTTTCGAGATCGTAAATTTCGAAAATCATACAAAATAACATAACTTGAGTAAAAATTGAGGAATTTGCATGAAATTTGGTATACAGATGACTCGGATTATAACCACGTCGCTTTTGTCGGTATCGAAAATTTCGAAAATCACATAAACTGACATATATCGGTAGCTGAAATTGATAAAATGATATAATTTCATAGGTGAATCTCTCTTATCATTCTATTATGATTTTCTGTTAAATTTTAAAAAGTGGGCGTGGTACCGCCCACTTTCAAGGGAGGCATTTTTGAAAATTCGACTGGTCGTAACTTTTAAGCAAATTATGGTAGAACGATGAAATTTGGCACAAATCATACTAGTACTGTTGGGAGTATACGTGATGAAATTGGATAAAATCCCCGTCCAACCACGGCTACTCTCGATATCGAAAATTTAGAAAATCACCTAAAAGACTGGTCGTAAGTTTTAAACTGATTACGGTAGAATCGTGAAACTCGTCACAAGGTATACTAGAGTTATAGGAAGTATACCTGTTGAAATTAAACGAAATCGCTTCCCAACCACGTCCACTTTCAATATGGAAAATTTCGAAAATCACATAAATTGACATAATTCGGTAAGGTAAATAACTAAAATAGTATAATTATAGTATAATTTGGTAGTTAAATTTGTAAGGAATTGTCTACTATTAACGAGTCTTAAAAGATGAGTTAATTTTGTTAAGTGAGCCACCTATAATTTTTTCGACGGCCATGTATTTTATTGAAATTGGGTAGTATGGCTCAGAACGATTAAACAAAAATACGTATACAATTTTTCAAAATTCGAACTATTTTGAATGTTATATCTATCAACAGTTTTCGAAATTCCTCACTTTTTGATGATTTTCTCACGATTGGTCAAACCGATTTTGCTAATTTTTTAAATATATATAACAAAAGGACATTTCCAATTTTTGGAAAAAAATTTTTTTTGCAAACATTATTCGCAATTTTTAACTTCTCCATCGTGGCGAGATGGCGCTTTTGTATGATGTTGTTGGGCATTGCATTAGTAACTATTAGCAAAAAAAATTTTTTTTGGCACTTTAAGGGAGCGGAAGTTATTTACATCAAAAAGTAAGGAATTTCGAAAAGGGGTGATAGCTATAACTTTGAAAATAATTTGAATTTCGAAAAACTGGCCCAAACGTATTTTTTTCAATTTAAAAGTTTGTCACAAATTGGGCGTAAGTATATTAGAAGTAAGAAATGTATTCAACTATAAGTAACATTTTGAGGGCACACGAACAATGTACATATATGTTATACCGTAGCATAAATAAATATTAATTTTATAAACTAACTAATAAATTTATTGAGTTCGTTTTTCCCAAATTATATATAGAAAATATACAACTTATAGGTACTACTATTGTTTAAATACACTGGGTATTTAATGTTCGGCTTACCCGTACTTAGACTTCCTTACTTGTTTCATATAAATCTGCCAAACCAATGTGCTAAAGAAGCTTACATACTGACGTGTACATACATATGTATAGCCATATGCATACATAAAATAGCATTTAAGAAAAATTTTAAGTATACATATCTTTAATTTTGTTATAAAACTGGGAACTATTATTTTTTACTTTAAGTTATCAGGAAAAACTTAAAGATATTTCATCTACATTCTCAAAAAAAAATTGTATTTTATCAAATGGAATTGATTTTCAAACAAACGCTCGCGATCGATCGCTGGCAATCGCGATCGCCAGAAATCGCAAACAATCGCGAGAAATAGCGTAAGTGCTCTTTTCAATAACAGCTATTGTTTGGGTTTTGCTATGCACGCTCGCAACGAACAATCGATGGCTAAAAATATAATTAACTACGCTTGCACCATTGCTGTTGCTTGCGAGAGATTGTACATGCATTCGTTAAAAATGTAGCTTACCCACTCGCGAGAAATACCAACCACTGAATTTTATGCAGTGATAAGTTGTTTGAGAGATCGTATTTTGAGCGTTCACCGCACCCTGGTTCAATAGTTTACAAAAAGAAGCTTATATGTATTTGTATACATAAAGTTTGTATAAAAAGTAAACTGAACCGCCAGAGTTACGTATGGCAATTTCGGCGTGCGGCACATTCCCCTTATTTCATTTCGGCTTTGGCATCTAAAAGAAATACATAACTGTCCATTACATGATACACATTATCACTATTTCTAATTTTAATTGTATAAGCACTTACCTTGCGAAGTATGAGAAAGCATACAATCTTGCAATTGCATATAGGTAGGTACCGCTAAAATCGATCAGCTGTTTCAATACATGAAGTGAGTTGCCATACGTTTAAGGTGCCGTAGATAAATTTAGTTCATTTTACTAAAAGAAGTCCCTAGATTCATAAAAAAATCAAAAAAAAATCGTATAAATCTTTTTTCAAAATAATACGTACCAGTTAGTACCCACAAAACACAACTCTTCTTACAACCACATTTAGCAAGCAAATATTTCAGCAAGGTAGAAGCGAAACGTAAATCATGTCATTGTTGTATTCAAAAAAAATGGGGCAATGGCACTTCAAAACGAAAATATCAAACAGTTCAACTTATTTCCACTTAAATTCTTTGACAAGCTGCAGCCTGCAGGTGAAATAGGACAGTGAAAGTTAGACTCCCTCACAATGCAAAGCTTTATGAGAACAAAAAAACGCAAAGCTCCAACGAAAAAATTTTATAACAAAGCTTTTAATTAATAAACTGTGTTTATAATAGATGGACAAGCTTCCAATGAACTTCAAAAAATGGCTGAATGACAGAATGGATGTTCCGTTATTGGTTTAATGAGAAGTATTTAATTAGGATGCTAATTTCAATTTTAACACAAATTTTCACTTCAATTTAGTTGAAGCGTATTAATAATAAATTTGGGAGTAAATTTTCTACCGTTTTCTACTTAATTTCCTAACTCAATAAGCACATTGTTTTACATTTAGGGAAATTGTTTAAAAATGTCATTAGCACCAACATTTTTCTGTTTAATGCTTTTATTCCTTCAGGAATAAGATAAACTGAATTCAGAAATATGTTTAGATGAAATCGAGCGTAATAATGGAAAAAAATTGATCTATTTTACCTGCAATAATGCTGCAATAATGGAATTCTGAAAAGTAAAAGAAATGTTGGCAGAAGTTGTAGTAAAACTTTATTATATTTTTCTTTGTCTTTATCAATTTGGAACAACAAACACCCAGTTGCATAAAGAAATTAAAACAAAAATTAAATAAAAATTCAAATTCAGTTAAAAATTCGTAAGTAAAACGGAAGAAATAGGTATGTAGAAACAATTCAGTCTTTTGTTACAGCTGTCATATCCAATTTACTTTACGTTATTTCCTCCAGCTCATAACCACATACAACCAACAGGAGAGGAGGAAAGACAATAAATGGGAAATCACATTTTAAATGCAAAGAAAACTAAAAAAAAAAATAAAAAAAATGTAAGTACGACATTTTAAATGGGAATTGCTCAGGGCGATACTTTGTACAACGGAACGCAAAAATGGGAGTAATGCGTGGTGCTGTCAGCTCATTTGAAGAGCGACACCATACCTTCAATAACTTCATAACACGCCAAATTCTAAAAATGTTAAATCATATTTTATGTATTTTTTTAGTAATAAGACCCTTATTTTAAAGAACATTCGCTGGACCGATTTTGCACGAAATTAAATTTCCTACAAAAATATATGCTGGAGTGTAAGTTTTTTTTTTCATCACACTGGTCTGTCAATTTTATACCAAAAATGAAAAAAAGTCTACAAAACTAGCAATGATGGACCTCTAAAAATGGGCATTTCCGCAGCAGAGAAGCTAAAAATCCAGATATTTTTTCCCTTGGATTTGATTTCTATCACATGCAGGTTATTATGCAAACATGCAATCTTCATGAAATTGTGTCATATTGGCTAAGTTAAGAGCATTACCTCAGGAAAACAGCTTTAAAATAGTGAATGTATTTAAAAACAAGTAAGGAAAAGGCTGTCTTCGGCTGTGCCGAAGGCTTTATACCTTTCATGAGTATGAGTCACGTTATTTGAAACATGAACACACGATAAAGGAGTGACGCTCTTACGCTGATATATAAAGGATGCAATCAATTGTATAGGGGCTATGTGGAAAGTCAGGTCAACCCTACTGTCGACATTGCACACGCAAAAAGAGCAATAGTTACGTTTCTACCTTTTTAATAACAGGAGTAATAGCCCAAAATCCGTTTATTGGAATTATCGATTGTATGCATTATATATATATATGCATATATTCCCTGCAAAGCTTATACGGCTTTGCCAAATGACGTTGAGCAATACTAACAGCTCCGTCAGAGTCGGGAAGGACCTCTCTGAGCCATTTGAAACCAAACGAGGCTTCAGACAGGGCGACTCCCTTTCGTGCGATTTCTTCAACCTGATGCTGGAGAAGATAATTCGAGCAGCAGAGCTAAACCGCAATGGTACAATCTTTTACAAGAGCGTGCAATTGCTGGCGTACGCCGATGATATTGATATCATTGGCCTTAACAACCGCGCCGTAAGCGCTGCCTTCTCTGGACTGGATAAAGAAGCGAAAAAAGTGGGTCTTGCGGTCAACGAGGACAAGACGAAGTATTTGCTGTCATCAAAGAAAGAATCGGCGCACCTGCGCCTTGGCAGCAACGTCACTGTTGATAGTTACAAATTTGAAACTGTGAGGGACTTCGTCTATTTGGGAACCAGCATTAACACCGAAAATAATATCAGTCTAGAAATCCAACGGAGAATCACTCTTGCGAACAAGTGCTACTTTGGACTGAGTAGGCAATTGAGAAGTAAAGTCCTCTCTCGAAGAACAAAGATCGCGCTCTATAAGTCTCTCATCATACCTGTCCTGATGTATGGCTCAGATTCATGGACAATGTCAAGAGAAGATGAGATGGCCCTTGGAGTATTTGAGAGAAAAGTTCTCCGGAAGATTTATGGTCCTTCCCGTGATGCCGACGGCGAGTATCGAAGGAGATTTAACGATGAGCTGTACGAGCTTTACGCAGATCTGACCATAGTCCAGCGAATTAAAGCCCAAAGGCTCCACTGGCTGGGTCACGTCATGCGAATGGACAAAGAAGCTCCAGCCCAGAAGGTTTTCCAATCGTCACCCGAATTCGGCAGCAGAGGAAGGGGGAGGCCTCGACTGAGATGGAAACAACAGGTGGAGGATGACTTGAACTCCCTTGGGGTTTCCAATTGGCGTCAGTTATCGCTAAAAAGGAATGACTGGCGTGCTTTGATAGGCGAAGGCCAAAATCGCTTAGGCGGTTAAGCGCCAATAAATGAATGAATGAATGATTGTATGGGGGATATGTGAAATATTAATCGAGTCTCAATCATTTTCACCAACGATATTGTTCAAGCAAAAATAGCGATAGTTATAAAATTTGACGTTCCTACCTACTTAATTACAGGAGTTATAGCCCAAAATCCGTTTATCGGAACTATCGATTGTATGGGGGCTATGAAAAATTTTAAACGAATCTTAATGATTTTCAACATCGGTATTGCTCATGTAAAAAGAGCCGTAGCTATAAAATTTCACGTTCCTACCTATTTTATTACAGAAGTTATGGCCAAAATCCGTTTATCGGAACAATCGATTGTATGGGAGCTATGAGTAGTTTTGGTCCGATCTTGCTGGTTCCGACAAATGATTATTCTCATATAAAATAACATCTCCATACCAAATTTCATCGAGATATCTCAAAAACTGAGCGAATAGTTTTCGTACAAACAGACGGACGGACGGACAGAGAGACGGACATGGAAGTGGAATCAGCTCATCGTCCTGGTCATAACGGTATACTTATTAGTGGGCCTATCTCTTCTTCTTCTCATACTTACAAACATCGGACCAAGGTTATAATACCATTTCATGTTCATTAAAGGTATAATAAATAAGTGAAATTTTATACCTCTTTTGGAAAGATGACAATGGCCTGGAAAATGAATTATATCAAATTATTAGTAAGTAGTATTCACTAATGACATCTTGACCATTAATTTGACAAGTGTTGATCAACAGCCTACTTTTACTTCTGAAGCTATTCATAAAAATATAAGGCAATTTTTTTTATGTATCGCGAGTGAGGAAAATACATGTTTTTACTCATAAAACGGATATCTTAATGAGAATAACATAAAAATCCATACGTTCTAATTGACGGGTCTGCCCTTTCATCTCGATGTTTCCTTTTTGCTCCAGCTCATAAGGGTTCGTTTTAATTAGCGATTTTTTTGGTGTAACGCGAGTGACGATTCGCATTCAAGTTTTTTTTAAATAAGAGTTAAATGACAAATTTTCACTAATATTTACTAAATTTGATAATTATATGGCCTTCATAACACTTAACTTGCACCAGAAGATCAAAAACCACTTTTTGGCCATTATATAAGGTAACGGCGTGGCTGCAAATTATTTATTTTTTTAAGTTCTAACACCTACATATGTCATGATAATCCGAATCAACCTATCTCAATTTCCGCGATATTTGCAAAGGTTAGTTGGACGCTTTCGAAAGAACATTAGAGATTAAATAGGGTTCTTCCCAAAAAGGCGTGGCAAATTTTAAATATATACGATGGACATTATTGTAAGGGCATGCCAATGCATATAGATGAATAAACTTGTCAACATTTAAAGCAAGACTACCTTTAAAACAAATTTAAAGTACTAAATACATACAATAAAAAAATAAATTTTTCATACTGAAAAATGCACGTATAAAGAACTAACGATTGTATATAATAAAAAGTTGCAATAAACATGCATCCCAGGGCGAATTAATGATATTTTAACCGATCCCTCACTTTAGAATCGACTTTCCAAACATTTACTTTGGTATGATTCAGAAGTAACGCGAGTGACGGAGCTTTTTTTCTAATATGTATATTTTAAAATAATTAAGGTAGGCTTTAACATTTTTTTCCATGTCACACTTACATACATCAATTCTTAACAAAGTCCCATTAACCAAAATTAGTTCAAGGATCCCCTTTCGCAGAGTTTAAGATTCGAAAAATGCTTCAAAAACTCTGAGCTAAAAATTGTAACGCGAGTGGCGAACAGTTTTTCTCAATTTTTTCTTTTAATTACTAATTTAATTAAAATTTTGTTGGCATTTTCAATAAAGCTCCTCTAGCTAGATGTCACAATATTATTTGGAAATTTTAAATGTAAGGCGTAAAGTGACTTTAACTAGAAAAATATTGTTTCTTTTAACCTGTAAAATTATATAATTTTAGCCATTTTAGATACCGAAATATGCCAATTTATGTGATTTTCGATAAAAAAAGGGACGTGGTTATCATCCGATTTCGCCCATTTTCAATAGCAACCTCCCTTGGCCAGAAAGCCGATACCCAATTTCATGCAAATATCTCAACTTTTACTCAAGTTATCGTGACACGGACGGACAGACGGACGGACATGCCTTAATGAACTCCTCTTTTCAACCTAAGAACTTTCATATATGGAGCTTTATATCTATCTCGAATATTTTGTACCCCTACGTAGTACCGTTATGTGGGCAAAATTATAATACCCTTGTACTAGTACTACTACGCTGGGTATAAAAAAAAACACTTGATATTTGAATCGGAGGGTCAGAGCGATTATTTAATAATTGAAAAAGTTTAGATACATGTGCATTAGGGATTCCAATTTCCGCGATTTCTATCCTCTCGGGATTTACGGGGTTTGAAAGTTCAACCCCGGGATTGTCCCGAATTTTTTGTTTGCTAAAAATGGCACCCCATATCTATGTAATAAAGTAGACTAAATTATAGTAATTCATTTAAGTATGCATCTATTATATATTTATTAATGAACTGTTGACAAAAAGTCAAATTCTTTCTGAAGATAATAGCCTCATTACAAAAAAAATTCTTTCCCCAAACCTTTTTTTAATTCATATTCGTTTCTATTGTGGAACATTTGGGAGCCAAAACTTGATGCAACTTTTCTTTAAGACTAACGGGCTTGTCAACTTCAACCACTTCGTCGGTGATATTAGTATCGTTTTCGTTATGAAGCATGTTTTCTGTATTACGAAGGATGCTCTCGAGCGCCTTCCCAATGACTGATAAGCTAATTTCTTTAGAAAATGCATACTTTAGATCATATATATTACTCGGATTATTTAAAAAGGCGTAAAAAGGCGGTATTGCAAATGTTGTAGTAATAGTTATTTTTCCCTCAAAGGGGGATGTTTTTCAGAATCATGTTCTACTTAAAGTACATACAATACATACAAGATAACTTGTATATAACTTGTATATATACAAGATAACTTGAATGTATTTAAAAATTTATTTTCGGTGAACCCGGGATTTATGTCTAGTAATACCGGGATTTTCGGGGCTTAAAAAACAACGGGATCCCGGGATTGGAATCTCTAATGTGCATGTGTTATATTGTCTAAAAGGCGGGATCCCTTTGTTTTTTTTACATTTTCATATAGAAATAAATCTATGTAAAAGGGCAAAAGGTTTCCCTCATTTAATTGCAACAAGTTGAAAATGCAGTATTGTTTATCACTTGACTGAACAATGAAATAATACGGTGGAAGGCATGCTCTACGATACATGGAATTTATAAACGGCTATACAAAGGCCTTACAAAATAAACCAAAAAGGAAAATCGTTGACACCCATCTTTCTGACCAGCAAAATACAATGTAAAGTTATTCTATCTTTGAATGACCTTTTTGCTTATGTACTCGCATTATATTCACTCGATTGCACCGAGATCGCCTTCCAACATTCGAAAATCATTCATTGAACAATCTTAATAATTCAAAAGGTTATACATAGATTTTATTTAGGATGTGTAGTCCAAGATTTATTTTAAGTATACTCACCATACATCTCCCGTGACATAACAAAACCAACCCTGCAGGAAAAGTATCTAGCGTAAAAGTAACTTGAAGTTGCTTACCATCAACTAGTGCTGTATATTTACCGGAATCCGGTCAGTTATGGTTACCTCTGCATGAGATGTCAACCAACTAGTTACTAACTAACTACTTTTCAACCGAAAAAATAGCCAAAAGATAAATTCATTTTTTTTTTATAATTTTTATTTATTTACTTTAAATTTTATTTTATCTTTTCCATTCCTTTTTTAATTCCCCCATTTTACTCTATGTGTATCAAATTTATTCTTTAGAAACCAGCTACTATTTGTATTTACCCAATACCGAAAAAGCACCTGGAAATTACAAGCTAAAAGACGGAAGCAAACGAAAAATTAAACATATTTTCGGACTCCTATGCATGACCTCTGCATGACTTGTGGCGTAGTTAGACGTTAGTTATTCCTCAGTGTGCTTAAAATGCACTATTTCCTACAATTGTCACAAAATAGTTATTTATAAGCTAGCTGTTTTTTTGCAATTGACATTTTTTTACTGCAGGGAAGTAAGCGCCTCTCCCGTGACAAATGCAGAACCGAGTAAGTAGTTGGGAAAATAACTGATACTTACCTGGTTCTGTATTTGTCAGTAGAGTCACTTATGTACTTGGTTTGGTTGTGTCACCTGAGACATAGTATTTATTACTACTTTTCTCCACTTACTAGCAATCTGGATTCTATATGCTTAAAAAAGTCTCTAAAAAAAGACAGAGTTAGGAAGTAGGTGATGACTGGTTGATCTAGGGATATGATGCCTCTCACTTATCATTGCCCATCTTCTCCTTCCTCATGGATGAAGGGATGACATGACCTAGAAGGTTCCACTGGTCATACCAAATCGCTACCGCGACAGTCGGGCGCTACCGCAAGGGAGTACCGCAGCGTACCGGGCTCATATCCGGCCAAGGACGGTCAATTTCGTTAAAAACAACAACAACAGGAAGCTATTTAGCTACATACACAACAAATTTGTATTTACAATATTGAAAGTTGATTTCAGGCACTGGACACATTATTCACGGAATCTACAATGGAAGATCTCTTTTAAAAATTTATGAGAAACCATGCAATCGGTTATTAGCGCTTTGTCGGAATTCCCTAACGGTGTCTTTTTATGCCCAACGTACTAGTACTAGAACAAGGGTGTTATAATTTGGTCCACATAACGGTACTACGTAACGGCACAAAATGATATTTGCATGAAATTTTGTATACAGGTTACATTCTGGCTAAGGTAGGTTACTATTAGTAATGCCAATTTCCCGCATTTCTTACCTCTCGGGATTTGATAGTTCAATCCCGGGAATTGTTTTTGCCAAAAATGGTACCCCATATCTATGTAACAAAGTAGACTAAATTAAAGAAATTCATGTATGTAAGTATATATTAATTAAGGCAGTCATTTTTATAAAGAACGAAAAGTAACTATAAATTTGTAAAAAAAAAACTGAGCAGGCGCAAGCTAGGCAAAACTAGGTCCCTTACAGAAAACACCATAAATTGCCCGTAAATTGAGAAACATACGCTTTCCATACTAATGGCGGCGATATACCAACAGGTTATCATAACCTCTAACGAGATTTTTAGCCGAGCTTCTCTTTCCAACTTGTGGTGTGTTGCTTTTGTGTTTTTCCTACAAGTTGGCGGGACCTACAGTTTTTTGCCGACTCCGAACGGCGCTTGCAAAGCAAATGCATTTTTTGCTGAGAAGCTTTCTCATGGCAGAAATACACCCGAAGAGTGTGCCAAACTACTGCCGAGGGGCGACCCCGTTTAGAAAAATTATTTTTCTAAATAATTTTTGATGTTACTTTTGCCGGGCATCGAACCGCCACGACTTGGTGTAGAAGGCCGAACACTTAACCGCTACACCACGGCGGCCGCCAATACGCTTTCCATACACTAAACCAAAAACTTACATGTTTTTTAAGAAAAATAATGAATTCATGCTTTTTGAGAATTTGTTTACATATTTAAGAACAAGTACTTATGTATATTCTAAGAAATATTCTTAAATTTCTATGAAAAAGTTCTTTGGAGAGGTTTTAAGAAACAATTCTTAAATTCTTAAAATCCATGTACTTTTTCTTTGGAAACAGGAACTTTTTTGATTCAGTAGGAAAATCTAGCCAGAGTGTAAATGTAAAATAAAATGCATGGCAGCATCGCACTTGAATAAGTCCATATTGCGTACTCAAGATAATACAACGAACTCATTTTAAGACCAACTATGGTCTTTTTAACACTTTTTTCCAAAAAAAATAAATCCCTCTAACGTGTCTTTAACTCTTTTCCGTGCTCAAGTTTGATATAATGTTGTAGAATGTCACTTTTGGTGGACGATTTACTTTTTTTATGAAACAATTAATTAATATTTTTCTGTACACTTCGTAGCGCGATTAACACTATCACAAATAACTAGATCATTCTCGTCCTCACTCTCTGTGTTTTCAGATTCTGTTTCACTATCTGCAGCTTCGGCGTTTTCTGAAACTTAACTTGCATTTACAATTATACAAGATAACGCACCCTAAAAACCGTCACAACTCAAAATTTTGTCAGGGCCTTTTTTGGCTTAGATCGCTTAATAAAAATAAATACTATTATCGTTACTCTTTAAAAAAGCCTGTATTGAAAATCAAGTTACTATTGTGCGATCCAGAAGCGCTGAACTTGAACTTCCTTCGATTTTGAGTCGCGTCTCTTTTTTATTTAGTGTGCGATCTGTCTGTCTCTCATCTTATCTGTACTGTAAGATGAGATTGCCCTTGAAGTTTTCGAGATAAAAGTTATCCGGTAGATTTATGATCCTTCCGTAATGCCCAAAATCGGCAGCAGAAGTTCGCCTATAATAAAGAATAATGGCATATAAATATTGAAAAATGTACTTAATTAAGGCTAGGTAGCAACCCTACTCAAAAGCATGTTTATCTAAAAACTGTTTAAAATTTCTTGGTGGAGTCCAATTGGTATTAAATTGATAAATTTAACAAGCGTACCACGAATCTTATCATAAATGTGTTTCATATCATGCAACCGGAACAATGCGATTTTATCACGGAATTTCACCATGAAATGGCCACATTAAAAAATGGAACATTTCATTCATATTTTGCAAATGATACAACCTTTCTCTCCTACGAATATTTGAGTACTCAAATGACCACAAATCTCTATTTCATTATTGTGGTTGGGTAAAATGTATTACAATATTCATATTCATGCATTGTAGCCGCATCCTTATACGCAGTTTTATTATTTTGTAGTCAAAGTTATGCACAGTTTTTTTATTTACTAACATTGACTAACAGTGCTACAATTTTATGATTGCTTAGCATCAATTGCATCGACAATTTCGAAAAGTGCATGCTTCGAAATTTTTTTCAATTTTTATACCTTTCATGAACATGAAATGGTATTATAACTTTGGTCCGATGTTTTTAAGTATGAGAAGAAGAAGAGATGGACCCATAAATAAGTATACCGAAATGATCAGGATGACGAGATGAGTTGATTTTGGTAGATAACTCCTGTAAATTTCGTAACTATTGCTCTTTTAGAATATGAAATATCGGTGTTAAAAATCAATGAGATTGGATCAATATAACACATCGCCCCATATAATCGACAGTTCCGATAATTTCGGTATGAGCTAAAGTTAAATTAACACAGGCTGTACTGGGGATCGAACAGTGAAAATCGTGACGCTTATTCATGAAAGGTATATAGCCTTCGGCACAGCCGAAGACAGCTTTCCTTACTTCTTTTTTTATGGTTATGCATTATCTAAGCTGGAGTTAAATGGTGGGCGGCGAGCAGTTTTATTATTATTGTTGTTGTGATATTATATGGTTGAGGGAGTTGGCCGGGGTTGCCGGTTCGAATCCCACCTCAACCAAAGTCTTTTTAATTTTATTTAATTTATTATTTTTATATTCCATCAAGTCTCATGGACTGTGATTGGTTCTTTTTAATTATTGGTATGTACCATCAAGTCTAGTGGACTGTGTTTTGGTATTGACACTCTGTATGTATTAATTGGGGCGAGCACTTTGGCTCTGAGAATGCATCGTTGGCTATTCTCACTTCCTTAGAAAACCCCTCAAAATTGTTGGTGGTGAGCACTTGGGCTCTGAGGCATTGGCGGCTATTGGCTTACCCCATTTTGCTTGTGAGAAACCACTTTTTGTGACTGCGACTATAAGCTATGTATTCCGAATATTCCATAAATTATCTGCGAATTACAATAATTTGTAATGCAGATGAAATAAACGAAACCATGTTATGTCGCTTAAACATGCATATCTCCTTTTTTCATGGGTCCATAAATCTTTCTTGAAAACTTTCCCTGGAATACTGCCGGAGCTGCCTCATCAGATGTTGTCAGCGTGCATGTCTCCGCACCATACAGTTGGATACATACGAGCGCGGACTTTACCACCAAGCTGACTACTCAGTCCGAAGTAGCATTTGTTTTCGAAAGTAAGTAATTCTTCGTTAGTTCTTTGGTCGATGCTAATGTAGGCTCCAGACCTTCATTTCGACATAATGGTTTTTTGTTTGTTGCATAAGCGGCATTGCAATTTCATCGAAATTATGTACATTCAATTAGACTCGTAATCACCGTAATGATGATTTCAATTTTATCAATAGTAGGCAAAGCCAAATGGAAAACAGCATGGAACCTTATATTAATTTAAATTGGTCAGAAAAATGGTAAAAATCACAAATCCAGTTTGTTCTGGTATACAAGCAGGTAAACTTTTCGTGCTCCTTCACAATCTGGAGCCATTGGACAAAGTAAGGGATAATTCTATTCTTGTGTGTAATCACAATCAGCAAATAGGTGGTGTTAAGGTTGGATGTTCTTAATTTAATATTGAGCATTTCATTTTTTCATTTCCAATACTACCTTTTTTTACTTTGTCCTCTATATCACCAAAATAAATATTCGCAAATATTTTTAAAATAATGTTCTGTTTATTTCACTCACTTTAAATTTTATGTACGAGTCAAGGCGAATAAATTTACAGGTGACTTTTTCCCACCATATGACTTCTTCTTCTTCCTTGAAAATCCAATCGTAGCTGTCAAATTTCTTACGTTGTTGCTTTGTCTGCATACATGTATGTTAGGGTGATTCAAAAAAGCTGTTGACTAGGTCTTACCACCAAAAAAGCTAGTAATTGATCAGAAAATAAGCTTTTGTAAAAAATTGCGCTGAAACTTAACCCTTAGGAGTCGCTATTTTTTGCGCTTTCATATACATTAGGGTGATTCAACAAAAAAAAAAACTTGGTTTTTTTTTCGGTCTTACCCCCTGAAACTTTAGGTATTGACGAGAAAATTCACTTTGAAATAAATGCCATTTTTTCCCATACAAAATGTATGGGAAAGGGCGAAAAAAATAGCCACCCCTAAGGGTGAAGTTAGAGCGCTAATTTTTTGCAAGGCTTATTTTCTCATCAATACCTAACTTTTTAGGGGGTAAGACCAAGTCGACATTTTTTTTTTAATCGCCCTAATGTACATACATACATTTTGTATGGAGAAAAATTGGATTTTTTTTTTTTCAAAGTGAATTTTCTAATAAGTTTTGAAACTTAAAAAAAAAATTAGGTATTCTTAAAGTGGAGGCTTTGAAGTTTCCAAATCTTTTTACATTACGTGATTATCATATGTATGAAACCAATTGCAGCCCTTTAAAACTGACTAGATTTTGAATGAGTTTTGTACTTTTGCAAGTAACACATACAAAATCTATTCATTTTGGGGTAAGAGCCAAATAAAATTGTAATCACCCTAATGTATGTAAATTTCACAGGTAAAGTTTATGTGTCCTGGTTAAGTTGCTGGGAAATTGTATTTATTATTAAGATATATTTATTAAGATAGCAAAGGCTTAACCCTACTCACCTGCCAATCAGTGCCAGTAGACAGGCGCGTATCCAGAAAATATTTTCGGGGCGTCCAGTTTTTTTTTTTCATAATAACCATTT
Source organism: Campiglossa producta (assembly GCA_964058755.1). NCBI lineage: Eukaryota > Metazoa > Arthropoda > Insecta > Diptera > Tephritidae > Campiglossa > Campiglossa producta. The sequence goes on along the minus strand of CAXKVI010000001.1, from coordinate 54,636,543 downwards.
TGACTGGAAAATGGAAATGACTCAGCTAAATTTCAATTTCGTTACTTACTCCAATCAAATAAGACAAAAAATTGGGTCAACTTTGCATTTCATATAGGCAGAATTTTTTTTTTTTTTTTGCATTCGATAGAAGGCATAACCGAGTTTTCTGGACTGGGGGGTGTGTCCCGCGGCCGCGATAGCGAAAATAAGCAGATTTTCGATTTTTGAATATATCTCGTAAACTGTAAGAAATAATAAAATTGTGTTAATGCATTTACTTAGGTAATAACGTTATCTACTTTTGCCACTTTTATATTTGCAAAATTATTAGCAAAAATAATCTAAAAATTTAGCGATGCATTTCTTCAAAATGCAATAACTTTTTTTTTATATATATATTGAACGGTGTCTGTTAAAAAAATATGCTCCTCTTTTGCTTATAAATTACCTATTGAGCTAAAAATACCGATTATTGGAAAACTAAACTATGATTCGATTGGGAAAATAATAAAGAACAGTTAGATATTCAAAGTTCAGGCATGAAATATGAAATGCAAATAAATGTTAATAGCTTATTCGAATATCTAGAAAACGCCAAATCAACATTTCTTTACAATTTTAAGTTTACATTTAAATTGATCCCTTAAGACAAATAAATAGAAAAATAAAAAATTGTTACGTGAATGTGAAGAGTTTATTGGTAAATTATACCTCGAAATAACAGCCGTATACAGCAATAAAAGGCTATGTATGTATAGTTTGTGTATATACTAGGGATGCCAATCTCGGGAATCTTCGTTGAATAAAAGTTCCTTATAGGAATACACAAAAATTTAAATTGGTAAGACTGATAGAAACAAATTTTTTTCAAAAACATAGTCCCAAATTTATAAAGATTAGTAATTTTAAAAATTGCATAATTAAGACTTTTAGCACTTCGACAACTATTCCTATCTCTCTACCTATAAAGTTAGCCACATTTTTTTGATATATCCAAAACTCTTACATTAGAGCTTTGCAGTCCAGAAAAGAACGGCTTTCAAAATGTGTATATTAGAATACATTTATGTGTATGACCGTATTTTTCTTGTTTTTTTTCACTTGTATTTTCCCTTGTATTTTTATACCTTTCATGAACATGAAATGGTATTATAACTTTGGTCCGATGTTTGTAAATATGAGAAGAAGAAGAGATAGACCCATCAATAAGTATACCGAAATGATCAGGATGACGAGATGAGTTGATTTAGCCATGTCCGTCTGTCCGTCTGTTCGTCTGTCCGTCTGTCTGTCTGTCTGTTTGAACGCAAACTAGTCCCTCAGTTTTTGAGATATTTGGCTGAAATTTGGTATGCGGCCACCATTTTCCAATATAGGAATCATTTGTCGGAACCAGCAAGATCGGACCAATATAACATATAGCTCCCATACAACCGATTATTCCGATAAACGGATTTTGGGCTATAACTCCTGTAATTAAACACGAAGGAACGTGAAATTTTATAAGTGTTGCTATTTTTATATGTGAAATATCGATGCTGAAAATCATAGAGATGGGATAAATATTTCACATAGCTCCCATACAATCGATTATTCCGATAAACGGATTTTGGGCTATAACTCCTGTAATTAAACACGTAGGAACGTGAAATTTTGGAAGTATCGCTATTTTTATATGCGAAATATCGATGTTGAAAATCATTGAGATGGCATAAATATTTCACATAGCTCCCATACAATCGATTATTCCGATACGCGGATTTTGGGCTATAAGTCCTGTAATTAAACACATAGGAACGTGAAATTTTGGAAGCATCGCTATTTTTATATGTAAAATATCGATGTTGAAAATCATTGAAATGGGATAAATATTTCACATAGCCCCCATACAATCGATTGTTCCGATAAACGGATTTTGGTAGATAACTCCTGTAATTATATCGGTAGGAACGTGAAATTTCGTAAATGTTGCTATTTTAGAATGTGGAATGTCGATGTTAAAAATGAATGAGATTGGACCAATATAACACATCGTCCCCATATAATCGATAGCTCCGATAATTTCGGTATGAGCTAAAGTTAAATTCACACAGGCTGTACTGGCGATCAAACAGTGAAAATCGTGACGCTTATTCATGAAAGGTATTTAGCCTTCGGCACAGCCGAAGACAGCTTTCCTTACTTGTTGTAAATTGTGTTTGTGATTTGATTTTTCTATGAAATATATAGACGAAGTGCAAAAAAACGAAGTGTAATAGGGGCATAATTTACAAAATTCAAGTGGTTTAAAATAGGACTGCACTTTTAGAACTTTGTAAACTTGTAGGGAGCTTATGTTACGAACTTTTGCAGTTTATTCCTTGGATACGTCCTCTAGACATATGATATAGTTTTCCAAATAGATGGCGCTGGAGTAACTATATTTAAAAAATCCGTATTTAAAAGTTGGCTCAACAAAGAGCCGACTGGCGAAACATGTTGGACTGCCAAAATCGCCTAGGCGGTTTAAGGCTATTTTAAGTAAGTAAGTAAGTATTTAAAACTAATGGCGGAGATGAACCAACAGGGTATCATAACCTCTTACGAGATTTTTGCCGAGCTTCTCTTCCAACTTGTGGGGTGATGCTTTTCAGTTTTTTTCCTACAAGTTAGCGGGAAAAACTTGAAAATGTTTACATTTTTAAAGACATATTTAAAGATTATGAACTAACTAGAAATCAATGTATTATTAAGCTTATAATTAAACTCGGCCTGCAGGACACTTTGCTAAACTAAATTATTTCATAAGACTTATTTGTTACAGTGGCAGATGTACATAGGTACTGCAAGCGTTTATGGCTCACAATTATGAAGACGGTTAGATGAGTTTGTTGTCAATCGCAGCGTTCGAATATCTTTTAACAGAAATCAATTTCATCTCCTTTATTTTGCCAGTAACGACACCGACTGTCGGGATTCCCGTTGTGAGTATCGCAATTAACACTACCCATTTTGAACTTTAACACCACCACCTTTTAGTTAGGTAGGTATGTACATTAGAGTGGTCCTTAAGTATGGGGAGATACTTTTTAAGTCGATACTAATATAGAGTGAGATATTACATATCTTCGATGTCTATGTAAAACCACTTATCTACCAGATGCAAAACCTCCCAAATGACGAGGTGAGTGGCAGAAATGAGATTTTGTAACCCTGGGTTCTAGACATCGAGTTTCATCAATAAAAATAATAAATTTCGCAATCGAAAAAATACCCAAAAACAAAAAACTGCCTAGCGAATGTAAGGGATGGAGTTGAAATTTACCCATCGCTTGGTAAAAAAAAAAACAAAAAACATGTTAATTTAACACAAAGTCAAGTTTTTAACATGAGCTTCATGTTAATTCAACAGGAAGTCATGTTAATTTTGAAAAAGTGTTGATTTTAAATGAAAACTTTTCTATATGTTCAGATAGGTGGTTTTGCATAGACATTGATGATATGTATACATTTATGTATATTAAGGTAGCCCTTAAAAAAATAAGCGAAGGACTTATTACAGGATCTCTCCTCCCATAGGTAGTATCACGTCGATTGAAAAAGTTTGAAAATCTTCCCTACTTGATTTTCTCCCGGGCGTGCGACGCACAGATTTGTGTTTTTTTTTTTTTGTATAAAGAGTGAGGCACTCTAATGGCTGTACCACACATACATTTTTTCCTTTGACTCTCGACTGCTTTTTGATTTTTTCCGAAACTTATCTTATCTAATTGGACTTCCGCATCCGTACAAGTATTGCTAAGATTGCGCAGAGTCTTTTGCTAAATGCGGATATTGCCTTACTAAAGCTGCAGTGTCGACGTGGGGTCTGCTTGCTTCATTTCGTTTCACCGCATTGATCGCCGGCACCTTCCTGGAGCAACACAATATGGTGTGTATTACTTAGTATTAGGTGTGCGCCCAATCTTGCTCATTATCGTTACATCATTAAGTGCTGTGTCGTCTCCAAACTCCACCAGCAAGCAGCGGCATCATAAATTGAGATGTATATGGAAGGCGCAAAACGGGAATAGAAATTAATCAGCAGGAGAGGCAAAAGACGTTGGTAATTGAAGGTGAAATTTTCAGTATGTATTCTCAATTTATGTAATGGCCTAATATTATGACACTGCTTCTCGACGTTACAACAGCTTGCAGCGAATACTAAAAAAACTCGTAGAGGTGTTAAGCCATTTTTAATTGAAGTCAATTGCATCATTTAAGGTAGGCAACACTTTTAACTATGATTAAATAATTTTACTATGTGAGCGCAGATTGTGCGATAGATTGTGAGAGCTACAGTTCAGGAGTTATGAGAAGATATCTTGTAACACACGGATTTTTTCGATGAAAGCCGTTATCTTCCCAGGTGGAAACGATTTGACGGGTCGAATCCTCGGGTTGTGGATTTTGTAAGCCTATTACGGAAGACATTCCTTATCGTGAGCATTTTCGTACGGTGGGTCGCAAGAGAAAATCCAATAAAATGCTTACTAGTGTGAAAGCCCTCTACTTTTCAACACACATACTCCAAATGCAAGTCATGGAGATAGCTCTCCATGTTATAGCTACAAGAAGAAAATAATCGATTGACTTGTTCCCCACTTTTAGTGCATTCAACAACGTCTAGCTGGTGCTAGACACGCCGCTGGTGGAATTCGTGAAGCAACTTCTAACAAAAAAAATTATCTTATCATATCTGCGGAATGCCTCCATAGTGAGATACGCATGGTTTGCTTGGCTTCTCGAACAATGAAATTGTTTCATAAACTGTGTGAGAACTATTAATTTATTAAAATAGCCCAACCTAATATTTTTATTAGATCAACACTTAAAATATTTTGCCAATTTTCTTTATTGACTATAAAATCAGATTTTCAAATAAAAAACACTGATACACTAAAACATATATTTTTTTTTGGCACAACAAATGCATTTCGGACAGACCTGTTGCGCTTGTGAAAGCGCTATGATCCGCCTGCCCAATCAATCGATGTATTTTGTTATGCTCAGCCGCTCACTTGCAAGCAACGATTTAACAACATACGCTGTTGCATCGGTGTGCTGGTGAGCGAGGAAGCAAAAACAGATAACATAATATCATTATGTAATTAGTTACCTAATACACGGTCACTTTCATCTCTGCCGGGCCCTGTTCTAGACAGTAAGCTAAATTGGAAAAGGTCTGTCGAGGGGAGACCCAGGAAAGCTACTCCCTGCCGTAAAATTGAGCACCATGGACCATCAACTAACCGAAATGAGACCGACTGAAAACTAGCCAAAACGAAGCTACTGATTGGAATCGCAAGCCGTAGTATGATAAGACTATATCGACGTGCCATACGAAAACTAACACTCAAATTTTGTGTCTGAAGAAAACTAACACTTTTATTTTTTGTCTGACAAAAACTTACAGTTTCAATTTGGGTCTGGCAAAAAGTAACACGTTCAGTTTTTCTCTACAGAAAATGTACTAGCCAAAAGTGTTAGTTTTCGTCAGACACAAAATAAAAGTGTTAGTCTTCTTACAGAATTTGAAAAGTGTTAGTTTTCGTAAAAAATTTTAAAAGTTTTAGTTTTCGTATGGCACGTCGATATGCAGGCTTGCCATGGAGCGACACCAGATTTGGACACAATAGTATTCTGGAGACCCTACCCTTTTTAAAGTTAACTTCTTAGGCGGCGATGCAATGAATTTGAACAGGAAATTAAAAAGAAGACGGAAATGAACGACTGAAGTGATTTGGAAATATATGTAGATGTTTCGTTTTTAGCCTTTTTACTAGGTGTTGCCATTTCGAGCTGTTTACATGGTTGCCATCTATATATTTAATTTAAATATTGAGTAAGATATGCCAAGTTGCCACCTAGGGTTGCCATCTAACCCATTCTATTTATTTATTCGTTTATCGACCAATATTTCGGAAACGGGTGAAGCAATTTGGATCAAATCAATCTTTATTTTATAAGTGGATAAATTGTCTAGTCTATAAGCTGCATGTAATCAGTAGACTGAAATAAAGAATAATAATAATAATAAATTTGGCATATAGATTGTATGCTTCATTCAAAGACTTTCCATTTGAAAATTGCCACTTTGGGCGGCTTACAGAGTTTTCACCTATCTCATTTCTCTTAAGTATTGAGCAAGATATGCCAATATGGGTATCAAATGAAAGTTATTTTCGGTCATATACTACCGAAGACATTTTCAAGCAGGGTTGCCACCTAACGGCATTTTTCAGGGTTGCCACCTTTCTAATTGTTTTTGAATATAAGGAATATATATAGCATCATCTAAAAAATAAAAAACATGTCCTAAAATGCTGCTCTCAATTCATATTCGCTCCCAAACTCCTCAGTTTGTTTAATGTAAAATAAGTATGTTTGTGCCTGTGAGTAGGTATAATCTGTCTTTGTTAAAAGGTATCATAAAAAACATTCATTCACTTGTATAAAATAAGTAAGTTTCTACTTTTAAGAATAGTTTTAGTTGAAGATGGAAGCCAGTGCAACTTTTCATGAAACATTTGACATTGCAGGATATCATCATAAGCCCCATTCCCGCCTTCGGTGTCCAAGTAAATACGTAGCTTATATGGTTGTCACCTGCAAGGTTAATTGTCAGTCCTCCCTCACAACTGCCTTTGAGCTACAACAATGATTCCAACTTTAAATGAACACCAACACACCTATCTACGTCCGCACCCCCATATTCATTACCATTCTAGGAATTTTACTTTACCTTAACTACAATGCTTGAGCTAAATTAAATTTTGATAATTCCTAATAATCTATTCAACAAAGTTTTTCCACAGAAAGGAGACCCGCATTTTGCTCACTTCCTGAATATGTATATGTATGTATTTAAATGTCACAGCATACATAGGTAACAAGGATTAAATTAATTTATATACCCAATTGTTAGAGTTATTTGTAACTCTTACCGGGTATTGACAGATATGAGAGGCTGGGAGTAAAAATGAAACTCATTTTTTATGCAAGTAAAAAGGAAACTTATAAAATGTGTAAGCAAAAGGGGAAAAAATTGTTGCAAGGGGTCACTTTCGTGAAAAATAAGTCTTTTTATTACAACTATCCAGCCACGCCTAGTTTTTTAAGACAATTTTCTACAATTTTGCAACTGGGTATATAATTTAAGACTGCACACAAGCTCCCACTCTTTACACTGATAAAAAAAAAAATTGTCTTAAACTTGACTTAAAAACAAATAGTTTTCCTAATTTTAAGGAAAAAACGCTGTTTTTAAGGACGAATCTACTTAGTTTAAAACAACATTTCTACTTGCCATAAGTAAATCAATGTACTCATTTCAGTATTAAATATATTTTTCTAGTTTCAAGCAATTTACAAGTTTGTTAAGTATAAACTGTCCTTAAGTTCAAAATAAGTAAATATTTCCTTATACATCTTTTCCAGTGATATCAAGGCAATGTTTAACTTAATTTAAGAGCATAATTACTTATCTTCGCTGTCGCCGCTAAAAACGTTCTGCCCGCATGATTTTCAAGGAATTTTATTACATATTAAGTATAAAACTACCCTAAAAATTCAAAATAAGTCAATATTTCCTTATGTAGGGAGGCAAAGTGAGTAAGAGTGGTATAATTCCATAAGAACAAAGGTGTAATTAGACGCTGTCAAGCGTAAGTATACAATAGCTTCATGGTAGACATCTGAGTTTACCATTCGAAAAGTTGTGAGTTCGATTCTCGTTGAAGACAGTATAAGAACTCTGTAAAATAGTTTTTTTTCTGCTTCTTTCTTGGTGCAATATTGTTCCCTTCATTTACTTGAATTTGTATGGAGGTCTCCTAACTTTTAGGAAATCATTTTTATAAGTGTACACTTTCAGCGCAACAGCACGACCAGTAAACAGATCATCCCATACCATTTCACCCCCACCGTTATTCAACTTTATTCAAAGGAAACAATCGCTTTGTCAGCCGGTAGCTGAGGTTTAGTGCTAATGAATTGTTAAACAGTGTAAAGTAAATTTAAATATTTAGATTCTCATCACAAAGATTATTGTGACCCATATTGGTGTAGGTATATCTTCATATTTAATATTTACAAAAGCGGTTACTGCTCAAAACCGCTAGTATGAAGAATATGCTTATACTTGTAGTTGGGGCGTGAAGGTATTTCAAAAGTATTATCTGGCATATGACTACAAAGCTTTAAGCAGGTGCGTAGCTACTGCCGTATCATCCGTATCCCAAAGTGCGTAAGGAAAAATTATTTATTAGTAATGGAAACTTTGTACCAACTAAATTTAATTTCGAAAAAAACATTATTTCATAGTTTTTGAAACATTTTTTTCTTCATTATTTGAAATCATTAATCCTGTTTCTAAAGCTAATCTTTTAAAAGGACTGTGCGAATTAAGAAATCAAAATTTATTCAATAGTTTGCTAAATAAGTCAAAAAATTTAGCAAAAGATTGGAGTGTAAACTGTTCTCAAACAAAACAAAGATTTCAGAGCATTTGCGAACTGAATAGTATGTTCGAAATATTACGACCAGAGAAATTGTTGTCCTCTTCAAACGAAGAGATATTAAGCGCTTCCGCTGTCGGCTAAATACTGTCGGCTTAAGGCCAGTTAATGGCTCTAAAAACATGCTCAAAAACTGGTATTTAAAAAATTGTTTGCATTAAGGAACTCCTGGAATTATTGCTGATAAAATTCAATAGTCTTGCATCCAGTTTTCCCGAAGTCATAACAGCATGCGCTTCATTCTTGACCCTTTCAGTTACAACGGCAACTTCTGAAAGAAGTTTTTCAAAATTAAAACTGATTAAAAATTACTTAAGAACTTCGATGGGGCAGGAACGCCTGTCAGACCTGTCACTATTGTCCATAGAGGCAGAAACCTTAGAAACCTAAAGTCATCATCACCTATAAATACGGCGACCATTTTTCTATCGACAAAATACGGGACAAAACCTTTTATTGTTGATTTTTTATTTAAAAAATATTTTTCAAATAAACAAAAAAATAATAGTATATGTAGTCCAGAATTAGGTAAATGCGCAAAAAAATACTAAAAGTATATTGAAAATAAATTTTCATTGGTATTGTAGTACAGTGCTTATTTGTTTATGTAAAAACTGCTTCAATTTCGAACATGTCATTGTTGTATTGCATTTTATGATTAGGAGTCCTCTTCGTGTTTCAACCTTCAATTGCGACTTTTCGCTTGTCCAAATATTATTCATAAAGGAAAAAAAGCTGTTTGCGAGTTTGACCTCGGTAAACATTAGCAGAATTACACTATTATTAAAAAAAAGTCTCAGGGATGTCCTTTTTAGAAATTATTCAAAGATTTAGCCTCAGTTTTCGCTCACTGTTTATCGATTCTATAACAAATTTTTAATTTTTGGTTCATCTAAAAATTGTTCAATGTATTTAAACTCATCATTTAATATTTATCACTATTGGATTGATGGATCACAAAGATATGCTACACGTTCAATATTTATCTCGTCAGTATTTTAATAATTTTCATGCTTTGTGCCTTAACATTTTTTAATAATTGGACTAAGAAGTAACAAATACAGGACATTTAAAAAAATACAGGTATCAAATGAAAGGTATTTTCGGCCGTATACCAACGAATATATTTTAAGGCAGAGTTTCCACCTATTTTATGCATTGACCTTTGGTCACTTTTCAGTGTTGTCACCTCTTTACATTCTTCTGAATGGCATTATCTAAATAAATTTAAAATAGAAAATGTTGGCCGCAATAAAAAAATGACATAAAATTGTAATGACCACCTTTATATAAAAGCCGTCAAAAAGCAGCAGCAAATTGGTCCTTAAACAGAGACATGGTGCCCGTTACTTTGGTTTTAAAATTTTTTTTTAGAGACCCAATTGAAGCTTCGAAATTTACAGATGATTTAAAGTCTGTATTGCACTTCAATTTCTCGATTCGTGTGGAACATTTTTGATCAAATATTGAACTTACAACGGAGTTTGAAGCATGTGTCGAGTTTCAAGTCTCCGAGAAGTTACTCAAATATTGATAACAACTTTCCGTATAATTCCGTCCGTGCGCCACATAGCGAATTTTTTCTTTCATGTTGTGTGACAATGCAACTACATATGTTCCAAGTTCTCAACTATTTTCCAAGCTCCCAAAGTCTAGCTAAAAGGGAAGTTACCTAAAAAGACTTGGGAAAAATCCGAAATTTTGTCTGGAAATGAGGATGCAAGCAAGAAAAGCACTTAATTTAAAGGTAGTAAAAAATAAGAATTATCTGGCACTCTTCTTAGTACTTTGATATACGTACATATTTTTCCTAACTATTATTCTTGGAATCTTCTGCGAGTTTACTACCTACACGGAGAGAATTTTTTACTAGAAACAAGGCACAAACAAGTAAATCGAGGAATAATTTTGAAATTGGAAAATGTTTTCTTAATTAATAATTATGTCTTCATGAACACTAAAATAAATAAGAAATGTTTACTTGAAATAAACAAATGTTTTCTTGCAGCTTCATGGACGCAAAATTGGCCTAGGAGTACCGGGCTGAATTCTACCTCAACCAAAGATTTTTAATTTTATTTTCATACTGATTTTTATATTTATGAAATCTAATGGACCTTACCTTTACCTTCTATGTGTTCAAGCGAGCGCTTGCGTCATTCTGCATTATGCATGTGTTAAGTTTGCTTAGGAAAAAAACCTCAATTTGTGATTGCAAGCATAAAATATGTATTTCCATAAACTTTTAACGAAAAAGCATCTTCAAATTACAGGAGTTTGTAAAGCAAATAAAATAAACGAAATTGCCATAGCTAGTGTTGCTCAAACAATATGGAATGAAATAAAAAAAAATTAAATAAATAAGAAAATATTTCTTCAATCAAGTAAAAAAATTTCTTATTTATTTAAATTTTTTTTGGACATTTTTTCCTTATAGTTTTTGTTTTTGTTTTTGAAAAGAAAATAAGTTGCTTGTTTGAAGTAAACTTTTTTGACTAATTTCAGTGAAAATCAAGTAAATTTTTAAAATTTCTCAAATTATTTACTTTTTTGAGATTGAGAACATATTTTTCTAGATTTTAGAAAAATATTTTTCTCCGTGTAAAGGAATAGATTCATATGTACAAAGATCCATAAGCAACATGAGCTGTTGTTTGCATATCGAGTAATTGAATCGCAAATCAAACTACATTACATAATAATCGAGTGTTTCACAATTTCAGCAACAATGATTTGGAAACGAAAGCTATAGTGGAAAGTTCAAGTTTTTAGTAGCTCCGATTACATATTCTACAGTTTTTACCTCTCATCTTTTTATTTCCTTGAGTACGAATTAAACATTCACATTTGGAATCATTTCATCAAGTAACTGCATTGACTATGGATACACTGGTCGACACTATTGAATATTTTGGCAATGCCGAAAGCTGTGTATTAAGTTAATCTTTGAATCCCTTCACATACATTAGCGCAAATTCCGAATTAACTCCGCTTTTGGGAGTTGACTTGAGCATAATTTTCATTATAAACTCCCAAAAATGAAGAAGATTTGAGCAGATTTCAGAAAACGAGCCAACGATTTGACCGCTACTGTCATCGATAAATAAACAAAAATAGCAAGGACAACTATCAAAATTACGATTTTACCGCTAGTGGACACTAGATGTCACCAAAAAATAAACAATCCTCAGCGACATCTATTTTAAACCGCAAGAAATACAACGAAAACACTAGATTGTTAATCATCAATTTTGTGTGTGTCAGGGAAAAATTTGGATCTGATTAAAGAAGATTTATTGGAGTTAATCTCCGTGTGTCAGTTTTATTGTCACCACAACGGTGGCGTCGGTCTATATGCCCTACGACGCCGAAGAACCCCCACCACAAACGGAGGTGAAAGACCTGGTGTCAAATTTCTGCACGGGTAATCTTATTATTGAAGCGGACGCTAATGGTCACCATGTCCAATGGGGGAGTTCCGATATCAATGCCAGGGGCGAGTCTCTGTTTGATTACCTCTTAACAACCAACCTGGTAATTTGCAACGTGGGTAATGAGCCTACTTTTATCACTAAGACCCGCAGGGAGGTCATAGACCTCACTATCTGTAGTGAAGGCGCTTATGAGTGGGTCAGAAAATGGCGGGTTCCGGAGGAACATTCATTCTCCGACCACCGTTACATCGAAATGGTTTTAGACTTTATTGTAGAACAACCAATCATGAGGCGCAATCCACGTAACACTAATTGGCAGTTACACAATGAAATATTAGACAGAGACCTACCAGTACTGCCCTCACAAGCCCCCTCATCAGTAGAGGAGCTGGAGGATCTTGTTACTACATTTACATCGGCGCTCTCAAATGCTTTAGGACAGGCGTGTCCAGTGCCAAAACCACGCGGTAAACACAGGCCACATTGGTGGTCCTTCGATTTGGACTCGCTCCGCAAATCATGCCGGAAACAATTTAACAAGGCCAAGAGCCTCGGCTCTAAGCCTCATTGGCCCGACGCTAAACTAAGGGCCTACAAAAAATCTCTGAGACAGGCGAAGAGAACCTCGTGGAGAAATTTCTGCAATGGCGTCGAAAAGGTCGACGACACAGCGAGACTTAGACGAGTCCTCTAGAAAAGTCAAACAGCCATCAGCTATTTGCGAAAACCTGACGGATCCTGGACCAGCACGGAAGAGGAAACACTTGAGCTGCTCTTGAATACACATTTTCCGGGGAATCTGCATGACGCACCACTAGTACCTGCAACAAACCTGGCAGTAAATATACCCATAACTGAGGAAAGGGTAAGGTGGGCAGTTAAGAGCTTTGAACCGTATAAGGCTGCCGGGCCGGACGGGATTATCCCCGCGCAACTTTTAAACACGTTGGAGACATCAGCTAAATGGCTGGTATTTCTCTTCACAGCCTGCCTGGCTCTCAACCACATTCCGGGCTCCTGGAGAAGCGCCACGGTAGTGTTTATCCCTAAGGCTGGGAAGGCATCCCACTACGAGCCAAAAGACTACAGACCGATCAGTCTCTCGTCCTTTGTACTCAAAACCTTTGAGAGGATACCAAGCGACTACCTCTCAATGACTACTGATAGCAATTATCTCTAGCTATCAGCATGCATACACCAAGGGTAAATCAACAGAAACCGCTCTGCACAGCCTAGTGTCTGTCATTGAGAAATCGCTGTGTGAAAAGGACTACTGTCTCGTGGCCTTCCTAGACATTGAGGAGGCTTTCAACAATATAAGCCCGGAGGCTATCAACTCCGCTCTAACTAATCTGGGCGTAGATAGACCTCTAACTGGTTTAATTGACCAACTTTTAAGGGGAAGGAAAATAGCTTCTTCACTTGGTACGGTTGAGTTATCACGCTATGTCACAAGGGGAACACCCCAGGGTGGTGTTCTTTCCCCGCTTTTATGGAACCTCACAGTCAACTCGTTGCTACGTGACACAAGCTGGGGGCGGGAAGATAGTGGCATACGCAGACGATTTAGCTATTGCATTCAGAGGCAAGTTCCCACAAACTCTGTGTGACCTGATGCAAGTAGCACTGCGAGAAGTTTCGAAGTGGTCCTCTCGCTGCGGACTTAGTATCAATCCGGGAAAAGTGGAACTTGTCCTCTTCACCAACCGGTACAAAATACCGCCACTAAGCCTACCAGAACTAGATGGCACTCGCCTGGGCTTGTCGGATAAGGCCAAGTTTCTAGGCATAGTTCTGGACAGGAAATTGAATTGGAAGGAGAATGTTCTTCAGCGCCAGAAGAAAGCTTGCATCGCTCTTTACACATGCAAAAGAGCCATTGGCAAAAAATGGGGCTCAGCCCTAGAGTATGCAGTTGGATCTACACGGCCATCATTCGCCCAATCATGCTGTATGAAGTCGTCGTATGGTGGCCTGCGCTGAGCAAGGCAACATACCTGAATCTGTTGCGGAAAGTCCATAGATCCAATATGATCTGTATAAGCGGTGCGCTAAGGACAACGCCCAACGAAGCCCTCCAGGTCATTCTGGGCATTTTGCCACTTGATCTGGAAGGGTTTCGGTCAGCGGCGGCATCAGCTCTGCGCCTAAGAGAAACCTTCAGTTGGGGTACGGGTACTATTGGACACTCCAGTATTCTGGAATCTTACAGCTTTCTCCCTCTAAGCACAGATCGTTATGCGACCACTACAGTCGGGGATAGCTGTTTCAAAATAAACATTCCCAGCAGAGAAGACTGGGAGAGGACTGATTGGTGTCCCGAAACAAATGGTGGCACTTCCATATACACCGAAGGCTCGAAGTTGGACGGCAGAGTTGGAGGAGGGGTTTATTCAAGGGATTTGGACCTTGAGCTCTCCTTCAGACTACCTGATCATTGTAGCGTCTTCCAGGCGGAAGTCTCGGCAATCCTGGACGCCGCGGCCTGGTTAAGCAAACGTGTTATCGGAGAAGATATCGCTATTTTCAGCGATAGCCAAGCGGCAATCAAATCCCTTGGCTCATACACGTTCAACTCTGAACTGACGCTCAGCTGTCGTCGATCTTTTCAGGAGATGGCCCAACAGAACCGCGTAAACCTCACTGCCTCATTCGTAGGCATGCAGAAAGGCTAGGTGTGCCCTACCGACGATGTTGCAGGAGTTGCAAAGATGATGAGGAAGAGGAAACAGTGGAGCACCTCATCTGCAACTGTCCGGCTTTAAGCGGCGCGAGAACGCGCTTTTTGGGAGTTCCGTTCCTGGATAGCCTAAGCCAGATCGCGGAAATGGACATAAAGGACTTCATGGCCTTCATAAAGTCATCAAAGTGGTTCGAGGAGGAGTAACGGTGTCGGTTTAGGAGTGTCGGCCCCGGGATTCTGCTATGTGGAAGATCCCAACAACTCAGGGATTTTCCATATGGCTGGGTCTCGGGACTGACTTTCCTTGTGTTGGTGGTGCCTCTGCGGCAGCCACTTGAACCTAACCTATTGTCACCACAAAATATATAAAATCGTACAGGGTTTTTGTGTGGCAAAATGGCTCTAAAACAGGCCTAGGCACTTAGTGGGACAATTGTCCGAAAATCTGAGAACCAAATTCACATAGATTATTACGCTCTTTGCTTGGCCTCTCGAACAATGACATTTTTGCTATGATCGCATTGACCAATCAATGGATGTCGTTGGTTATGCACGGTTTCAGTATTTTATAGTTAGCGACGGAGCAAACAGATGCGATGACCGCTCTTTCTCTAACACCCCTTTACTACAAATTTTGCCGGGTCATGCTCTAAAACTAGTGAAGGATTTTTTACAAATTTTCAGAATTTATTATTTGGGTAAGTCCTCTAGACAGGGGCTATATATTTCCCGCTAGATGGCACTGGAGTACTTATATTTGCAAAATCCGTATTTATAATCCGACTCTTAGTTTTTGCCACGAAGGTTTTATATGTACTAAAAACTCTTTGGCAACAAACCCGCTAGATGGCGCTGTAGTCGAGATATTAAAAAACCGTATTTATGGACAGTTTTCTTTTAATTTTCGCAAACAAAGTCCGGGGCATCGCCTTCTTTTAAGTAAATGTACGTGTTTGTTACATTCTTGAGAATAGGTCACATTACCCCAGAAAGAAAGCTTTAAAAGTCCCCATCGATCCCATGTGTGCAAAAAAGCTATTCGGGGTCAAAGATTATCTGAAACCAAGTTGTAGACCTGAAAATTCTCTACAAAAATTGTTTCCTGATTGTAAAATTAGCTCTATACATTTAATGAACTTTTTAGGATTATCTCGAAAACTTAAGATTGAGTAGCGATTTTTTTCAAACTTTTTTTACACATAGATTGAACTACGCATGCATGAAAATGACATCGCAAATTGCCGGGGGTTCCTTGTACTTTGGAAACCGAGGATTTTCGTGAATCGTAGAGGAAAGAGACGTTAATCACGTGAGCCCATTAACTCACATCTGGAAAATTGTCACATTCATGCTTCTGGCAAGCGAGCGACGATATGGGATCGGTCGGGACTTTTGAAGTTTTCCTCCTGAAGGTGAAACTAAGCATATACAAAACGTTGACCCTGCCGGAATGTTCGTTATTTAACCACTATTTTTATGTCTATTTTGACCGGACTAATATAACTAGCAAGCCCAGATTGAATTCGGGCATCAGCCTTTTAACAATCGAGTAACTTTGTGTCTATTACGTGTCCAGAAGTAGTGACAGAGTTGATAATGGATAAGAATTGACCGTGATTTTGGTTGAATCAACCCATATTTTGGTTGATATAACCATATTTTGGTTGATATGACCATAACACCGCCAATTCTTATCCATTACCAGCTAAATTTTCTCTCTGTGTACTTATCGTGGGTTACATAGTGTATTTACATATGTAAGTACATATGCTAGATACCTACATATGTATATACACACACTCCAACTGAATATCAAGCAAACATTAAAATCCTAAAATTCAAGAATCCAAATCCATCAAGGCATACGCTTTTCCGATTTTGGTATTCATTTTTGTTCATTCACACATTTTTCATTGTTTCAATTGTTTTTCTGTTGCCAAAAACTGGCCGCTGGTCATTTGGGAAATACACTAAAATTCAGAAACGAACTGACAATATTTGCTCTCCCCCTCAATGTTTACCCTCAGTATTTTTTTCCAATATAATTGATGTTGCATTTCCTGAGGCCTTTTGCGTTGAAAATTCGTGTTATGCTTTTGGGGTAATGCTTCTTTCATTTCGTTCAGTTGCTTTGTACCTATACGAGTTTTAGTTAAACGATTCAACTTTCGACTACAATCTGTATGTGGTCAAAAATACGTACTGCATAGTACCATATTCTTTAAAAATACGATATATATATATTCAAACTCAATTAACTATTTACAAATATTTAAAATTGTAACTCGTGGGACAAGTGCGAAATATGTAATGCACTCGATTATCGAAATCAGTTTTATTAATAACCTCAAACAGATAAATATCTTAGTTTTCATTTTCTCTGCATCCATCTTCATGTTGTTGTTGTTGTTGTAGCGACGCGTAGCCCTGCCCAAATGCTAGACAAGGTCACCCCGAGTGTATTGCTCTTGGCCGGGTCGATATAAGAAAACGGCCCGGGTCGTTTCACAAGAAACTAGCCGTGTAGGCCATGTAGGCCATTTAGCGTTACCCAGGGTGCACCAACGGGGAGGCGACCTACTCTTACACTTATCCATCCTCATCTTCTCTCGCTGTTTCCCTATTCTCACTTTGGCATTCATCTGAATAATACATGAGAGTTCTATCTCTTGTGACTCGTGGGACACATTTCAAAGTTTTCTGGAAATCACAATATGACCCTTTCAACTTAAAAAATGTATTTAGACGGTGACGACCTCTTTATCCTTACTTCCAGAAATAACTGGTTTCATAGGGTCATACCTAAATAATTTATATGATTTTTTCAGTTTAAAGAAGATCATAACATACATTTTTTTACTTTTTATTATGCAATTATCTTAACTTTTCTCTGCTTTACTTGAAGTACTTGCGAAATTTTTTAAAAATATAGTTCATACAACAATTCTTATATGATCAAACTTTTTCTAAAAGTAATTAGATCTGAAGTAAAAACAAAAATTTTGGGTTTTTATATATTTTTCTACATTTCTGTTAACAGATTAGGAAAATATACACATTTAAATAGGAATGATCAGTAGCATTTTAAATTGTATTTCATTTTCCTCTTTTGGCTGGAATGCCCCATTTGTTTAAACTGTGATTGCAATAATTAAAAGGGAAACAGCAGAATTGTTAACGATACGTAACAATTGTTTACTATAATAACAAAAAGTGAAACCGAACAGTATATAGCTACTTTAAAACCAAATTTGACTAATCTCTAGAGGTACCATTGCGGGCCATAAAACGACTTCTTGAAATTTTTGGTTGTTTATTTTTCTAGTTTTTGGCGTGGTTATTTACCAAGTAAATATTGTAAATTTAACGGATAATTTTGTCCACCTTTTTTCATTTTCCTAGCTTAGAAATAAGCTTTTCGAAGAACAACTATATCAGCCAGCTGTTACCAGCATTATTTTGAAGAGCTCCACATCCCAAACGATAACTAAGTAAAGGGCGTAACACATACAAAAACAAATAACTTAAATATCTCAAAATTACCTTATACGGCTGATACATTGGCGCAAATTCCGAATTATCTCCGCTTTCGGGAGTTAACTTGACCATAATCTTTATTATAAGCTCCCACAAATTAAGAAGATTTGAACAGATATCATAACTATTTGACCGCTACTGTCATCGATAAATAAACAAACATCGCAACGACCACTACCAAAATTAAAAAAGAGCGACATATAATTTTAAACCGCAAGTACTACAACCAAAGCCATCTAGTGCGCTGATTGTTAATCTTCAATTTTGTGTGTATCAGCGTAAAATTTGGATCTGCTTAAAGAAGATTTATTGGAGGTAATCTCCGTGTGTGTATTCATAGCATTAGGAGTACTTAAGCAGGTTTGATATGTATCGACTCTATAATACATACTATAAAATAAAAACTTGGAATAGAAAATTGCACGAATTTCATTTCAATCCATTACATAGTAGATATGTAATTATCAAACCTGCTTCAGACCTTTATCGGGTTTTTTTGAGAAATTTAAGTTATTTGCTTTCGTACCTGCTATGAACTAGGGACTTTGTTATGTATCAACTAAATTTTCTGTTTATTTGAATAGTCGTAATAAATTTATATATTTATGTGTCTTAAATACAAGTAAAATGTTTATCTGATACTTTTCTTCATTGTTTTATTTTTGCTAGTCTTTTTCATCAAAAGCGTTATAGTGCAACGCTGTGTATGAGCAACATATTTCTGTGGCAATAACTATCCCAACAAACCATGAAGTTAGACGTCGATTGGAGGTACATTAGAGAATTAGCCCATTCCCATTCCCCAATCTCTCACTTTAAAATGGGTCATAATTCTCAAATCGAGAAAACCACCGAATTTTAATGACATTCTCTAATGGGATTCTAATGTGATTTGAGTTTTTGCCTAGTTCTATAACCTATCTCTAATCGAATTCTAATGTAGCTCGCTGCTGTTGTAGAGAATAGTTAGAGAATTACCCTAGTTATCTAATGTGAAGACGAACATTACTCCAACTGTATTTTAGCCTGTTGGGAGGCTATTCCACAAAAAATAATTAAAAAATTATTCAAATCATTACCAAAATGGATGCTTGAAGTAATTACATACTAAGAAAGAAGGACATGTCCATTAGAGTGGTTCACAAATATGGACTTTTTGGAAATTCTAAAACGCTACCCCCAATTATTGTTCCTTATGACAAAAGAAGAGGCTGCTATTTTATTTTTTTTTTAGTTTGTTTAGAGGTCGCGCTACTCGTTTTTATAAAAAAAAATAAGATACTTGCAATTTTAATTTCATTTTAACATGTTTAAGTGCAGTAAAAATTTGGGTTTTTGTATGTTGTTATTCTGTTTTCATTGGCGAATATTCCTGCAATTCAATAGCCTTCTTGGATGAGTAGAAAGGGTTTAACTCCTGAAAATATGTTTCGAAATAGAAAACGGTGCAACTAAAACGCCTACACTGATCTCATTGGTTTTTTGGATATATTTCGCATCTAGAATGTTTATGACATCGCTGGTTATGAATCCGATGTCAGTTTTTTTAAATTCAAAATGGCGGGTCCAATATGGCGGTGATTTTTTTGAAAAATAATTGGATTTTTTGAAACTTGGTACTCGGCGGTTTATGCATTGTCTGATTACGAATCCGATATCGGTTTTTTTTTAAATTCAAAATGGTGGATCCAATATGGCGGTGCATTTTTGAAAACTAATTCGACTGTGTGAAACTCGTCAATGATGGATTTATGACATCGATTTATATGAACTAGTATCGCTTATGATCGAAAATTCGACCAATAAAAACTTTAGAGGGTCGTGGGGTCGCTAGCCCCATACCCCCATCCTTAAATTTCGGAGACGCCCCTGAAAATATACAGCCTATAGCTCAGTTTTTTCAATTTTCTTTCCATCGTTGCATATTTCATTCCAATCGGTCAAACGGTTCGCTCACAGGAGGTTCCTAAAGGTTTTCATGTGGCGTATTTATTGACATCGGATTCCTATGCAAGTTTGGCAAAACTGGCATCTTATATATTATATATTAATATATATAAATGAAATAGGCACCGATGGAAAGGAAATTGAAAAAACTGACGGTATATATTCAGGGGCGTCCCCGAAATTTAAAGATGGGGGTACGGGGCTAGCGACCCCTCGACCCTCTAAAGTTTTTATTGGTCGAATTTTCGATCACAAGCGATACTAGTTCATATAAATCGATGTCATAAATCCATAAGTGACGAGTTTCACACAGTCGAATTAGTTTTCAAAAATGCACCGCCATATTGGATCCACCATTTTGAATTAAAAAAAAAAAACGATATCGGATTCGTAATCAGACAATGCATAAACCCCCGTTTCAATAAAATCCAATTATTTTTCAAAAAAATCACCGCCATATTGGACCCGCCATTTCGAATTTAAAAAAACTGACATCGGATTCGTAATCAGCGAAGTCATAAACATTGTAGATGCGAAATATATCCAAAAAACCAATGCGCAATGAGATCAGTGTAGGCGTTTTAGTTGCACCGTTTTCTATTTCGAAACATATTTTCAGGAGTTAAACCCTTTCTACTCATCCAAGAAGGCTATTGAATTGCAGGGATATTCGTCTATGAAAACAGAATAACAACACACAAAAACCCAAATTTTTACTGCACTTAAACATGTTAAAATTAAATCGTTAAAATTAAATTAAATTTGCAAGCATCTCATTTTTTTATAAAAACGAGTAGCGCGACCTCTAAAACACCTTAAAAAAAAAAAAAAAAAATAGCAGCCTCTTTTTTTGTCACAGGGAACCATATTTCGGGGTAGCGTTTTAGATTTTCCAAAAAAAAAAATTTTGAACCACTCTAATGTCCATCAATAGTTGAAGACAATTCCCTCAAATTTCTAATTGCTAACTAGAAATGTTTCTGTTTTAAGGATATGTACTATACTCCATTTAATCATCTATTTAATACTCATGAAAAATCCATTTTCATACAAAACAAGCAATGACGGCTAAGTTCGGGTAAAACGGACATTAAATACCCAGCGGTGCCAAATTTCATCATTCTACTATACTAATCAGGAGTGTAATGGGGGGTGGTTGCTGAGTGACCGCGCTCAATCCCGACTCTTGCGTCCTCGTTCGTGCACTCTGGGCAACGTTGAGCTACCTAGGCTCGCGGCAGAAAGAGAGGGAGCCCCGGGGGGGCCACTCTGACATACTTGGTTTAAGGGCTCACCGGGGTCTTTTTCGCAGCGTCTGTACACCAAGAGGTGCGGCTGTAAGCGGGCGTCTGTCTTGAAGCAAGCGGCTCGCTATATAAATGTGCAAAACTTTTCCCTCCCAATCCAGGGTGTTATGCGATACCGTGCCCATTGGACGTTTGCAGCCGGGAGGCAAATCGTGGCTGTAGTCGAACGGAGCCTCACTGATACCGGGCCGCCTCAGGGAGTAACTATGGTCTTACCGCGGTATGGGGCTCTGCCGCGGCGGACGACACACTTCCCCTTACACTACCCTTGACCCTAAGCTGGCCTTGTCCGGCGAGGGGTCGTACGAACAAGATGAAGAACACACAAAATACAAAGCAATTAACGACTTCGTTTACTCCGCAGCAGAGAAGAACTATGCTGGAGCAAGCGAAAACACAACGCCGGAGGACAAACTCCGCCTCAAAGTTAACTGGGAGGCCGACAACGATGGAAACTACGGGTCAGTCATCCCCCAAACTGCTATCAAGTAAGAGTGACTTGATGGGAGCAAGCAACAGTGCGGCTGCCTACGCAGTCAAGCAGAAAATGGCGGAAGCTAAGCTTCCATCAAGCGCTGGTACGAAACCCAATCTCTTCACATCTGGGGCAATGGTCTCACGACCTGGTTTCAGAGTTTCGAAAGAGAAGGACGACGCCGTAAAGGGAGAGACCGCGATGGCAACTACGAGTCTGAATCCCCCCAAAGAGGCATCTCCCCGACGCTTTGCGTACTGGGATAAAAGAAAGGCCGCAAGGATCCTTAAAAAATATGAGGGAGCATCGCAGGAGAAGCTGTCGCCGAAAGAAAGGAAGATGGTGGAGGAAGCGAAAGCTCTGATACCAAATTTCCAGAGGCCCTATGTGCCTAAGAGGGTGAACGGTAATCCCTTCAAACGCCAGAGATCGGACGGAGAGGTAGACCCCCATCCGAAGCGGCATCAGGTCAACCCCGTAGTGGGAAAACTCAGCTTTGCTGAAGTAACCAAGGACAGAATCCTTATAGGTTTCATTGACCGAGGTAACGACCGTTGGTCCATCCCCAAAGACCAGTGGGTGTATGTCCGGAATGAAATGGGCAGGGCCCTCCTCCAGTTAATGCGTGAGTCTCCGGGTAGTCCGCCGCGAGGTACTGACGCGGGCTGGCACCAAGGTCAGATCAAAATATTCGCGTGCGAGGATGCAAGAACTGTCGCACTGTATAAGGCAGCAGTTGCAAGACTGGGTGAAGTCTATCCAGGGGCAAGACTAGATGTCGTCGACTGGAAGGACGTTCCTGCTCGGCCAAGGGCAAGGGCATGGATTCCTGCCGTCCCTGCAGAACCCGAGAATATTCTTGAGATGCTGCAGGTCTGGAATCCGTCTCTCCCGACGCAGGATTGGGGCGTCAATCTGGTCGATGATGTGGTTGGGCCCAATAGACAGGTGGTTATCACTCTGAATAAGGAGGCGCTCGAGCCCCTTAAACGGTGCAACGGACGAGTGCATTACGGCTTGGGTCAGATCGTGATCCACGTATACCGTGGCGATGCACAGCGCGCTGCTATTCCGGACGCTCCGGAGGACTCGGAGATCGAGGCATCGGAAGGGGAAGCAGAGGAGTCCGACGCGGAAAGTATGTTATCCGCCACGTCAAATTGCGATGGTGCTGCGAACAACTCGGCGATAGAAGAAAGCCTGCTTGACGAAGAAGGCCTCGACGTCACGATCGTGGCTAAACCTGAGCACACTAACGTTGATGCTGCTTCAGACAGCAGGGTTCCCGCCACGCCAAATCGTGCAGGTGCTCTGAACAACTCCTCGTTGAGAGACAGGCCCGGAACAGGCCAGACCTCGACGACACGCTGGCGGCAGGGATGTCTGAGCTCTCTCATGTTGGTGGTGCTTCAGATAAATCTGCACAAATCTAAAGCAGCCTCGGCTGTTTTAAGCAGTCGTCTTTCTAAAGGCGACGTAGACGTGGTCCTTATCCAAGAGCCCTGGGTCAATAGCTCTAGGATCTGTGGATTGGGGACTAAGGGGTACAAGCTCATCCAAGCCAATGATGAGGGCAAGGAGTACTGTCTCGTGGCCTTTCTGGACATCGAAGGGGCTTTCAACAATATAAGGCCGGAGGCTATTAACACTGCTTTAACAAACCTGGGCATAAATAGGTCTCTTATTGGACTAATTGATCAACTACTAAAGGGAAGGAAAATAGTTTCTTCACTGGGAACAGTTGATCTTTCACGCTATGTCACAAGAGGAACGCCTCAGGGTGGTGTTCTCTCCCCGCTCCTATGGAACCTCACCGTAAACTCGCTGCTACGAGACACAAGGTGGGGGGGCGGGAAGATAGTGGCATATGCAGACGATTTAGCTATTGCATATAGGGGCAAATTCCCACAAACCCTGTGTGACTTGATGCAAGTAGCACTGCGAGAAGTTTCTTCATGGTCCTCTCGCTGCGGACTTAGCATCAACCCGGGAAAGGTGGAGCTTGTCCTTTATACCAGGCGGTACAAGATACCACCGCTGAACCTACCAGAACTAGATGGCGTGCGCCTGAACTTAGCTGATAAAGCCAAATTCCTAGGTACAGTTCTAGATAGAAAGCTTAACTGGAAGGAGAATGTCATCCAGCGCCAGAGGAAAGCGTGCATTGCACTTTACACGTGTAAAAGAGCCATTGGCAAAAAATGGGGGCTCAGCCCCAAAATTTGCAGATGGATCTACACTGCGATAATCCAGCCAATTATGCTGTATGGAGTCGTGGTATGGTGGCCTGCGCTAGGAAAGGCAACAAACCTAAATCTGTTAGGAAAAGTCCACAGATCGAGCATGATCTGTATAAGCGGGGCGTTAAGAACAACGCCCAATGAAGCTCTCCAGGCCATTCTTGGCTTTTTGCCAATCGATCTGGAAGGGTACCGGGCAGCAGCGGCATCGGCTCTGCGTCTAAGGGAAACGTCCGTCTGGGGCGCAAGCACTATTGGACACTCCTGTATTCTAAGATCTTACAGCTTTCTCCCTCTGAGCACAGATCGGTGTGCGACCACAACAGTCGGAGATTGTTGTTTTAGAATAAACATTCCCAGCAGGGAAGACTGGGAGAACATAGATCGGTGTCCCGCTACTAATGGCGGCACTTTTATATACACCGACGGCTCGAAGTTAGACGGCAGAGTCGGAGGAGGGGTTTACTCAACGGATTTGGACCTAGAACTCTCCTTTAGACTACCTGATCACTGCAGCGTCTTCCAGGCTGAAGTTTCTGCGATCATGGACGCCGTGACTTGGATAGGTAAACGCACCATCGGACAGGATATCTGTATTTTCAGCGACAGCCAAGCGGCCATCAAATCCCTTGGCTCTTACTCGTTCAACTCTGAACTGACGCTCAGCTGTCGTCGATCTCTTCAAGAGATGGCCCAACAGAACCGCGTGAACCTCACATGGGTCCCGGGACACAGGGACATTGAGGGAAACTGTAGGGCAGACGAACTTGCCAGGCAGGGCACGACCAAGCAGATTCTTCAAGATAAAGAGCGCATAGGTATGCCGTTTGCCACGTGCAAGCTAATGCTGAAGGAGCATACACTCCGCGAAGCCAACGAAAGATGGCTACAAGCCCCAGGGTGCCGGATATCCAATCAAACCTGGCCAAAATGCGATCTTAAAAGATCTAGACACATATACGCCCTAAAAAGGAAGGAAATCTCCATATTAATAGGTGTTTTAACCGGGCACTGCCTTATTGGTAGGCACGCAGCAAGGCTAGGCGTTCCCTACCGACGATGCTGCAGGAGTTGCAAAGATGGAAGAGGAAACGGTGGAGCACCTCATCTGCAACTGCCCGGCCTTAAGCGGAGCGAGAAGGCGCTCTCTGGGAGTTCCCTTCCTGGTTAGCTTAAGCCAGGTCGCGGAGCTAGACATAAAGGACTTGATGGCCTTCATCAAGTTATCAAAATGGTTCGAGGAGGGGTAGCGGTGTCGGTTAGGAGTGTCAGTCCCGGGTTTCGGCTATATGGAGAGTCCCAACAGCACTGGGATTTTCCATATGGCCGGGCCCCGGGACTGACTTTCCTAGTGTTTGGTGGTATCACAACGGGCCTTTTATTACTGGCCTAGGTGTGCTTTTGCGGCAGCCACTTCTACCTACCTACCTACTATACTAATCAGCTAAAAATGAGCGGTGCCACTCCCTTTCAAAAATGCCTCCCTTGAAAGTGGGTGGTGCCACGCCCACTTAAAATTTATCAAAAAATTCCAATAGAATGACTAGGAGACTCAGTCATTTCCGTTTTCGAATTATGTCAATTTAGGTGATTTTCGAAATTTTCTATATCGACAGTGGGCTTGGTTAGAGGGCTATTTCATCAGGTATACTCCCAACGATATTAGTAGGTTCCCTGTTCCATGTATCATATATGATACACGTTTTCAATTTTGTACCCTGTTTTATACGCTCATGTATCATATACAGTGTTGCCGCTGAAAAGATTTCAAAAAGGGTCCCAGCAGAAAAAAAGGGTCCCCTCTTTGTTTAGATAGGAACACATTTACATAAGCCTTTTCCATTTTTATACCCAGCGTACTAGTACAAGGGTATTATAATTTTGTTCACATAACGGTTGTACGTAACGGCACAAAATAGTCGAGATAATATAGAGTTCCATATATGAAAGTTCTTGGGTGAAAAGAGGAGTCCATTAAGGCTGGTCCGTCCGTTTGTCCGTCTGTCCATCTTTCCGTCCGTCCGTCCGTCCGTCCGTCCGTCTGTGTACACGATAACCTGCGTAAAAATTGAGATATTTGCATGAAATTTTATATACAGGTTACTTTTTGGCCAAGGTAGGTTGCTATTAAAAATGGGCGAAATCGGATGATAACCACGCCCGCTTTTTCGATATCGAAAATTTCGAAAATCATAAAAAATGACATTACTTGAGTAAAAACTTAGGTATTTGCATGAAAATTGGTATACAGATTACTTTTTGGCCAAAGTAGCTTGCTATTGAAAATGGGCGAAACCGGATGATAACCACGCCCCCTTTTACGAAATTAAAAGTTTCGATAATCACATAAGTTGACATATCGCGGTAGCTGAAATGGCTAAAATGAAATAAATATATAGTTGAATCCCCCTGGTAATTCTCTTATGAGTTTTCCATAAATTTTTAAATTGGGCGTGGCACCGCCCACTTTTAAGGAAATTGAAAATTCGACTGGTCGTAACGTTTAAAGTGATTGCGATATAACGATAAAATTTGGCACAAAACATACTAGAATAGTTGGGAGTATACCTGGTGATAACCCAATCGATAACGAAAACTTCGAAAATAATCTTAATTTACATAATTCAGTAACGGAAACGGCTAACATGATATAGTTTGGTAGGATAAATCCCCTAGTCAGCATATTTGAAAATTTCACGGGTCATAATTATTAAATTGATTACGGTAGAACGATGAAACTGGTACGAGGTTTACTAGCATAATAGGGAGTATACCTGATGTAATTGGACGAAATCACTTCCCAACCACACCCACTTCCGAAATGGAAAATTTCGAAAATCATATGAAAACTAACGCTGGGTATTTAATGTTCGGTTTACCCGAACTTAGACTTCCTTACTTGTTTTTTTTTTATGTTGAATGAGTTTTGAGTTTTGTGCTATTGCAAGTAACACATACAAAATATAAACATATTTAAATGCTTGTAGTTAGTTCAATGGTAATGATATTCGCATAATGTAAAAAAAATTTTTAAACTTAAAAACCTCCACTTTAAGGATATGTTTATGCAAAAGGTTTCGAAAATGATAAGAAAACTCACTTTGAAAAGAATCCCATTTTTTCCCTTAAAAAATTATGGGAAAGGACGAAAAAGCGACCCATAAAGGACGGCCAAAATTGTCTAGGCGGTTAAAGGCTATTTTAAGTAGGTAAGAGGTAAGTTGCAGAGCTAACTTTTTGCAAGGCTTATTTTCTCATCATTTACTAACTTTGTAGGGGGTAAGACCCAAAAAAACTAAAACTTTTGTTTTTGAATCACCGTAATGTATACATTAGAGCGTCTCGGGCTTACAGGTAAAAAAAAAGTCAGGATTTTAAAGTGTGACCACAACGTACCTCCCCTCATATGAAGTGTTTTTGAAGAACATTTAAAAAAAATTTTTTTTTTTGTGGCAACCCTAGATGTCGCCCAATTACATTTTTCTTCAAATCTTTGGCATTTGTTGTCGGATTTTAAAGTTTGACCCATCAATATTTTCGTCTCAAAGAGGAGTTTTTTTCTCAAGAAAGTTCATTCGACAATTTTTTTTTTAAATGGTTTTCAAAAACACTTCATATGAGGGGAGGTACGGGCGACTTTTTTTGGTGATACGCTCTAGTATACATACAAACATATGACGGAGTTGCCACATGATACAGCGTTGCCAGTAGTAATACTTCAGTTAGGCAAGAAATTTGGAAATCGGCAAGAGTTCCCGATGTAAGAGTAAAAAAGGAACAAGGAGAATTTTTTTGGTTTTTAACAAAAAAAACGACAAAAATGCATTTCATTGCAGTTTGAAAGTGAAAAGGGGTCAAAAAGGGTCACGAATTTTAATTTTAGGGTCCCCAATGGCAGCACGGATCATATATGAGCAAATTCTGATATACTTCATATCATAGAAATTTTTAAACGTGATGAGTTTTTGTGTTTGGTATGGGACGTGGCTGCATATACTTCTTACCGTATAAACCTAAAAAAAGTTTGGTAATTTTCAAATACTTACCTTATTAATGAAATTGAGCAATAAAATAAAAAAAAACCTGAACTAAAATATTAGAAAATCGCGCTTAACTTGCTTAAATTTTTACAACGACAGATGTATGTAAACTAGACCGTATCGCCAAAAAATGTATAAAAATTTCCCCCCTGGTTCGAAAGTTTGCTTGTTGGAGATTTCAAAAATGGGAAAAAAAATTTCGGCTCCCTGTAAAAACAACGAATTTCGTAACTTTTCTATTTGGTCTTTGATTTCAACGAGCAATATATTGTTGTAAAAGTTTTAAGCCGTGTCATATTTCGTCCATATACGCTGTTGACAGTTAATTAGAAACGTTCTCTTTCGGTCAATGCTTGGTGAGGATAGTAATGAAATGCTTAAATTTTTTTCTCTTAAAAAAAGTTGCATTTCTTTTGTTCTTCTGTTTACTTTTAAATGCGCCCAGTTTTGCAGTTGTGTAATTGAAGTTTCAACTTATTTTCCTCCTTACACCGTGATACGCTCTAATGAATACGATGGAAAAAATTTCTAACGGATCTTCTCTCGTAACAGTGTTTATCTAAGTTACCAGATCTATCAGTATTGATAATAAGCAAACAGAGCCCATTCTACTTCTCTAAGAAGTCTAAACTGAAAAATCCCTCACTTCACTAGCACTAGCTTTGTTTTTAATCGGTTTACCTTAGTTAGACCGATTATAATTACTAGAGTTGGTTCATTGGTTGAAATTCAACCACAAAACCTTATTTTATTTCTCTACCTTATTGAAGTTCAGTTTCCGTAACTATCAGTTTCCTTAACTATAACTTTTTTGCTATTTCTTAAATTTTCCTTACTTTTCCTTATTTTTTATACCTATTTTCCGTTTCTATATATTCCTCTTCTTTTTGCCTTTTCCTCCCCTTTAAGCCATTCAGTAATAAAGTTACAATGTTTTTAACTATTTATTTTGGGTCGTTTTTATTCGTCTTTCTTTCCTTTCCTTTTCTCTCCTTTCCTTTCCTTTGGTTTTATTTGCTTTCCTTTGCTTTTCTTTTCTCTCGTTTCCTTTCCTTTTGTTTTATATGCTTTCCTTTGCTTTTCTTTCCTTCCCTTTCCATCCTTTCTTTTCCTTTCCTTTCTTTTTTTTTATTGTCTTGTCTTTTCCTTTCTTTTTCATCCTCTTTATTTTTTTCCTTGCCTTGCCTTTCCTTTCGTTTCGTTTCATATCCTTTGCTTTAGTTTTGTTTCGTTTGCCTTCATTTTATTTATTTTCTTTTATCTCTTTTCTTTTTTCTCTTACTTTCTTTTTTCTTAGCTTTCTTTTCCTTTCCTTTCCTTTCCTTTCCTTTCATTTCCTTTCCTTACCTTTCCTTGTGTTCCCTTACTTTCTTTCTTCTCCTTTTCGTAACTCCTTTAGTTTTATTTCTTTTCCATTCATTTCCTTTAATTATTTTTTCCTTTCCATTCCCTTCATTTCCTTTATTTTTCTTTCTTCTTATCTTTACTTCTTTTCCATACCTTCCTCTTCCCTAACTTTTATTTCCTTTCCTTTTCCTTTTTTTTATTTTTTATCTTTCTCTATTTTCCTTCATTTTTTATTCCTCTACTTTCATTACCTTTCCTTTATTTCCCCTCCTTTTCCATTCCTTTCCTTACCTTACCTTTCCTTTATTTTCCTTTTATCCCTTCCCTTCCATTCAGATTCTTTTTATATACTTTTATTTATTTCATTTTGCTTTATTTTTATTTATTTTATACTATTTCCTTTCTTTTCATTTCCTACAAATTTATTTCTTTACTTTCAATAATTTTTCTATTTTTTATTTTACTTTATTCGAAATTTTTTTATCAATTTCTTTTTTATTTTATTTCACAGTCGAACCACGAAGGGAGTTGTGAACGATGTAACTTATTTGTATTTTTCTTTTTTTTTTCAAAACATCACAGATTTGGTTTTGTAAACACTGTTTTAACCTACGCTCCATAAAGTTGGCGTGCTGGCTGATGTTTATTATTCCTGCCAACAAAACAACTCTTCTTCTCACAATGCAAACATAACAATGCAAGTGGTCATACCTACATACACACATAACAGCGGCTCTATAGAATGAATACGTGTTCACCATTTCATATTATAATTAATTTTTTTTAATTTTTAATTTGTCGCACACCCTACTCGGCGAGACCTATCGATACATATCAAATTTTATGTACCTTAGAATTGTGGTTATTGCAAAAAAACTTTTGAACATTGCGCATTTATATATAGATATATATCGAAAGTAGTTTTCGTTACTACACAACTTTTGATTCATCAAACTTACCGCGCAAAAATTTCCTCAAGTACGTTCGTGAATCAAATATGATACATGTTTTTTATTTTTTTCATAATTTAAATATCATTTAAAAGCTTATACCTACAACTTTTATTCCACCATAATATAGAATCTTGCAAAAAATAGTTGAGCGTGGAACACTTGAAATGCACTTTTGTATGGGGACAGGGAACCTGCTGGTATGATTTTTGCCAAATTTCATCGTTCTGCCGTAATCAGTTTAAAAGTTACGACCAGTCGAATTTTCAAAAAAAAAACCTCCTTTTAAAGTGGGCAGTGCCACGGCACACTTTAAAAAACTAAACTAATGGCGGCGATATACCAACATTATCATAACCTCTAACGAGATTTTTAGCCGAGCTTCTCTTTCCAACTTGTGGTGTGTTGCTTTTTGAGTTTTTCCTACAAGTTGGCGGGACCTACAGTTTTTTGCCGACTCCGAACGGCACTTGCAAAGGAAATGAATTTTTTTGCTGAGAAGCTTCTCATGGCAGAAATACACCCGGAGAGTTTGCCAAACTACCTACTGCCGAGGGGCGACCCCGTTTAGAAAAATTATTTTTCTAAATAATTTTTGATGTTACTTTTGCCGGGCATCGAACCGCCACGACTTGGTGTAGAAGGCCGAACACTTAACCGCTACACCACTAAATGAGTAGTTATTTGGCTGCATTACAGACATAAATGAATATTGAGATATTAAAAGGCTTCATGAAGAACAATTTGCATCTAAATATGGGCGAAAATTATCCCTGGGGCCTTAAAGGATCAGCGAACTGCCTTTCTGCTTTGTAAATCCAAAAAAATAAAAATTCGTTTACTGCTTTATTGATTCGCAAGTCAATATATTCCAAGCAACATTCTTACCTTTCAGAGTATAAAGGCAGTATATTTTCATCAATACCGCTTTTTTACACTGTAATACCTTTATACGAGTACCGCTTTTTTGATTTGGAAAAATACAAAGATTCTACATGTATCACTAGTTTAAACCTTGTTTTATAGTTGAAATTGCATTCTGGCCGAATAATTTTATAATCAGTGGATTGTGAGACATTAAAGTAATAAAATGGTACCGAAATTTCTAAAAGGCACTAAAATGATTTTACTGTCTTCTTGCCAAGGACGGCAGTATAGATGAAATATAAATTATTATTAATAGGTTAGGTACATCTCAAGAACAAAGCAAACCAAACCATTGTTTTGTTAGGTTGGATCCCAGGGCATGAAGGGCATGACGGCAACGAAAAAGCAGATCACCTTGCAAAACAAGGTGCTCTAACAGCATTTTATGGTCCGGAACCCTTTTGTGGGCTAACCAAGGGCCCTTAAGGAAGGCCATAGGCAACTGGGAAAACAAACAGCTTAGGCAGCGTTGGCCTAGCTGCCCAGGATATATGCAGGCCAAACTCTTTATAGAACCCTCACATAGAGCATTGTCCAGGCTCATTAACCTAGGAAGGGTGGATCTAAACACCCTCACTGGCTATTTTACGGGACATTGCGGTCTGCGTTATCACCTGAGTAAGCTGAATCTGTCAGATACAACAATTTGTCGGTTTTGCGAACTGGACGATGAAACGAAAGTTCATATACTCTGCGAATGCGTTACGTTAGCAAGAAAGAGAGTTTGCTACCTACGGGGTCACTTTCAATCCGTTTGTGATATGGAATAAAAAAAAAACCTGAGGAGGTGCTCAAATTTATAAGAAGCTTCCGCATACATCAATAAGCTGAAAGGTCACACAATAGATCGTACTAATGGCCGCGGTGTAATAGGACCTTATATTAATAGATAATAATAATTGTAGGTAATAATAAAGTAAAGAAACAAAAATCAAAATAAAATAAAAGTAAGATTAAAAGTAAAAGTAAAAGCAGGGGCCGTTTTCTCATCTAGCCTTTGATTTCAGAGTTCACTGCAGATCTATATGACACTTTATTCTGCCTTTAGGTCAAAGTGAAAAATTAAGTTGCCGGTAAATCCAAAGTAAATCCCAAAATCTCTTAAAATTTCAGAGGGATATGGGGAAGGATGGATGGATGTGATGAAATTTACGCAAATCTATGGGCTGTGCAGATCTGTAATCTTGAACTAAAATTAAATTCCAAAAGCATAATTAAGCTCCATTAGCTTGCATTATTTTACGTTTTTTTTATTTTCTTTTTTTTTTTAATTCAATCACGTTTCTTTTTAGTTTAGTTATTAATGATTTCACTGAAACATCGATACCATTTGGGGTACTAATAAAGTATGTATTCAGTAGGTTATTTTATTTTTACATACATATACAATATCGATTTATTTGGTGTATGTTGTCTTTGTGGATATAGCTATTGACATAGTATTTTAGGTTTGTTTTATTCTTAAGTTTTGTGAAAACGTTGCAGTTACGAATAGACATCGGTGTAGACAGCTATGTATCTATGTAGGTGTATTTGTATGTAGGTATATCGCTTAGTAATCTCCATTCCTTTGTAAGTAAGTATGCACTATGTACAATGTATGTATATATGAATATATATAAAATTTTATTGTATTACAATATTTAAAACAATTATAATATATGTATTAATTTAATTATATATTTTATATTTCTTTTTTTTTTAGCGCTACTAACTACACACACACTTTGACGTTTGCTATTACAATACATGGATAAGTATTTATTTTTTATTTTATTTAGTTATTTATTTATTTATTAAAATACAAGATACTTTATTAATATTTTATTATTTTAAATTCATTCAACGGTCCCGCTCGTGGGGTTGTGATTGCGACAAAGTCACTTTGTATCAATTTTATTTTAACTTGTTTTTAACTTTCGCCAGCACAAACCAGTCTTTAAAAAATGTATTCCTTCTTGTAAGTACATAATACGTAATGCTATTATTAACGAAAAAACATGTTTTCTTGCTATGTTAAATAATTCAAATGTCAATTCGTTTGTTTTTTGTAATCAAAACCAGATTCTTCAAATTGACTTAATTGAAATCAGAACTAGGTATATTCGAAATCGGACGTTCTATTGTAACAGCGGGGTTTATTCTGTATCGCGATGCGAAAGAAATTTCAATACATAATAAGGCCCCAGATGTAGTTCAAAATTTAAATTTTTTGGGAAGCCATACAAAATTTACGGTTTTTATATCCGGCCAAGGACTGTCAATTTCAACATCACTCCCCAAAATCTTCGGGTAGTGCTCTGTCGCAATTCCCGATAACAATGGTTGCTTTAGCTTTATCGATAAGGTTTCTAAATATAAAAGCCTTTGTTCAACTACGCCCTGGCCAAATGTGAATAGAGCTTGAATTTTGTCACTGAATGGTTGTCTTATTTTTGACAAGATAATCTCGATAGGGTTGAGGATCGTAGCAATGTTTCTTTTTCGGTGGGTCTGAAGCTATTTAAGGCGTCTTCCAATTGAGAATGACGTGGAACATTAACGCAGACTACTACCAAGTCTGCAAGATCGTTTCCCATGGTTACACACCTCTGAAGAACTCTTTGTGTCCACTCCTTTTCATCCACAGCTTTGAGTGGTCCACGTCTGCGCTCTATTGAATATGCATGGATGATTTGCGTCCCTGGTTGCGTAAACGAGTTCAAAGCCATTACATTCGCCTTTTTTAAAAGCTGGAAGATTTACCATTATGGTAAAATCTCTGCCATGTAAATAGTTAGATTGTAGCCTTTGTGCGTTATTTGTTTTAGGCTCAAAGTGCAATTTTCTTCAACTCAATTTATTATGAAGTCCACTTATTCTTCTCCTGAAGGTTTTGGTTTAAGTATAGCACGTTTTTGCATGGTACCTGTTCCTTCATGACCAACGAAATAGCCAATCACGTCCAATCGTCACCCCTATTTGCAGCTACCACGATCCTTGTCGTTATTTCTTCCGCTCTATTACCTCTAAACCTGCAGACTTTGGAACTCAGACTTATGTACATATCGTTACCCTAATATAGAAAGGCCCTAACTCATATTTTCTTAGCTCAAAAAATTGCTCGAAAAAACTGAATGTAAAGTAAACGATAGCAACGATGGCTTGTTCGAAAAAACAAATGTATTAATTTTTGTAATATTTAACTACGATATATTACAGAAATAAGGTTTTAGTAAAGCTTCATTCAGAAGTTATTAAAAAAATCCATCAGCAACGAATTTTTGACGTACGGGTGGAAAATGTGCAGATGTCCTCAATACAAGTAATAATTTCCTTGCATTCAATCCAACAGCGAAGGTATTGTCACTACTGATGTTGATGTTGTTGTTGTTGTTGTTGTTGTTAACAGCAAAAACACTCCCCGAAGGTTTTGGGGAGTGATGCCGAAATCGACAGTCCTTTACCGGATATGAACCCGTGCCAACGTGAGAAAGTGTGTTGTCATTTAGAACAAAGCTGTAATTAGAGGCTGGCAAGCATAAGTATACGATAGCCTCAATATAAGAATTCTAAAAAATAATTTTTTTTTACTTTTTTATATAAAAAAATGAAAAACAAATGATATTGCTCCACCGAGAATCGAACTCAAAACACCTTAATTTCCTCAATATAAGTAAGAGTTTTCCAGGGGTGGCTTTCCGTAATTCGATATGAGCATAAACGAGTGTAAAATCATCGTTTTCGCTTTCCATAGCACAAAATGTCGATTTTTTATATGGAATCCGATATCGAATTAAAAAAAAAACAGAAAACGAGTATCCACTGTCGAATTACGGAAAGCCACCCCTGTTTACAAGAAACATTTTTTCTAAGAACAAAGAAATAAGTACTCAAAGTAAGAAACAAGGGTTTCCTTAAACTGGGTAAAATATTTTACTTATGTTAAGGGTGACATGTCTTTGGAACCAAATAAGGGAAATTTTTCCTTGAAATAAGGCATTTTTTACTTTCGGTAAGGAATTTTTTTCTGGGTGTAGAACCTTATATCTAATAGTAAGCTAGGACCACGGTATTTGGTGGGGTTACGAGATGGTTTTTCTTATGGATTTGGTGAAGTTATAGCTATAAACATATATTCGAAGTTCCAAAGTTTTAGTTAATTCAATTTGATAAGAAGATACCATCTTGTATGCATAATCATCAGCTTCCTTCCCTCGGGAGAAGCCTGAAGCGCTTCCCCAGACTGGTGGATAGGAGAATGCCTCCCAGATATGGATGGCAGAAGAGAAATCAAATATCTTCCGCAGATCACACAGGCAGAAGAAAGACACTTTGTTAATAAACCAAGCCGCCGGCTAATGGGCGTTTGTTCTCCATGTAAGGAGCGGTCTGAACTCATCACTCGCTGATTGAAACTTAAGTAATACATATTCTAGCATGGATCAAAACCTTAACGGAGACAATTCTCCGCGTGGTAACTAGCATTTGCGACATAATCCCACTTCGTCAGTCAAAAAGAAAATAATCAAAAACTACGGAACTTCGAAATAGCTAAAACAATTCGAATTTCAAGAAAATTGGCACCAATGTACTTTGTTTTTGTTGTGAACTATAAAAGATAGAACTTCAAAAAAGTGGCCCGCTTCGAATTTCAAAAAACAGGGCCAAACGTATTTCGCTGCGAACTATATAAACAAGTTTTTGAAAAGTAAGGGCGAAATTAGCGAGGACTTTGACTTAATTTAACTTAACTTGGTTTACTTAAAAAAATAACAAGAGAGCGTACTAGACCGTGTAAAAAATATTTTAATTTTCCCCTCTCGAATAGACTTTTCAAAGTAATTATTGGATTTTTTACACATTTAATCTAATCTTGGCTTGCGTCATTTATTGACGCTTAACCGCCTAGGCGATTTTGGCCGTTTGGCAGCAAAGCACGCCAGTCATTCCTTTTTATCGATAAGTGACGCCAATTGTAAACCCCAAGGGAGTACAAGTCATCCTCCACTTGTTGCTTCCATCTCAGTCGAGGCCCTTTTTACACATAGCTCGTGCAAAAATTACGAAAAAACATTTATTATATTTATTTGACAGTTTGTTTTGCGGCTGCCATACGAATAAATACATCAAAAAAAATTGGAGAATTTTACTGAAAACGTTTAAATAAATGGTATGGCAGCAACTGTTCTCTCACCGCGCTCTCTAAACTTGAAAACTTAATTTCACTGAACTTAAGCTTCCGTTAGCATAGACATCGACTCAACTTATCTTGGTTTCCTTAAAAAAATAACGCGAGAGCTCATTACCCTCTCGAATAGACTTTTTACACATAAATCATACAATAGTGCCAAAAAAAACATTTCCCGTGTATAAAATTTCGATATCTAAGCTTATTCTCAATCAATATATATTAAAAACCCAAAATAAAGTATAAAACATGTTGGGAGCTAAAATTTTAATTTTTTTTGGTTGGCCTAATGTGAATTTATTTTATTTGACAGTTTGTTTTGCGGCTGCCATATTAATTACCATTGTGAATTCCTACAAGTGAAAAATCTTCGGCATTCTCTTGTGCCTTGTCCGCCTGTCAAAAACTGTGACAGGCTCTCTGAATGTCACGAATAAAAAGGAATAATAGGAGAGGGTTTGTTTTTTAACTCTGCTACATTGTCTGAATTGCCCCAAATGTGTTTCTTTATTGAATTTTATTTAATCAGGCCATTGAAAAAGCTGCCTACCTCTTATATTGACTTCATAAACGCTAGTAAATAATGAACAAATGCGCATTCTTTTAATTAAACACGTATAACTTGAAAATAATGCAATATACGCGGACTTCAAAAAATTTTTCAAAATGAAAATTGAGCCAAAGAATTAAAATATTCGAACAGTGTTTTTAACAGATGATCGATGATCGATATATTCACAATAGATAGTTTTTCTGTCAAACATTCGCGACTTGTAGATATGGACAATGTTAATTACTAACATCCCAAAATTATTTTCTTTATGAAATAGTTGGAGAATTTTATAGAAAACGTTTAACGGCTCTCACTGAACGTGGAAACTTAATTTAACTTAACTTAATTTTTCGGTAATCAGATACATGTCCTTTCCATTTGCTAGAAGGGTCAAAATTTCTGAAGTGTATCAAGATTTTTCGACTGTGTAGTTTTTTTATTTTATAATTTTTGGATTGGCATAAAAAATAAAAAAATACTGCATTCATAATTTTTCGAAATTCGAATTATTTTCGAAGTTATAGCCATTCTTAATTTGCTGAAGCTGTTGAACTTTTATTTATAACTCGAGACTGCGTTGGCCAATTTTGCTGATTTTTTGCAGTTTTGTTACTTTCGTTTCGTAATTCGTTTCGTAATATAGAAATATATCAAACTTGACCCACATTTTTACTCATTTAATGCTGCGTTACTATGAAAAATAAAAACATGAAAACTTTTTAACAGAAAAAAGTTACATCAATTTATATTCTGTAAATACAGACATAAGAAAAGTTGGCATCCAACAATAACTTAACAATGGCTTCGACAGAGCTAATTTTTGGTGAAGACATTGGCTACACCATAAGATAAAAAATGCCAACAGTCCGTATCGATCCCAAGACTTCTAAATACGTTTATCGGGGTCAAAAGTTCTAAAGTTTTTCACAAATATTTAGATTCCATGGCTTAATCCCGTTCTTCGCTAATTATAAAATTGATTATCATAAAATTTCCTACAAACTTGCCTAGGTTTCTTATTCATACTCCCAACGTTTCTGAGTTACAGATCGAAAAACCCGAAGAGCTGTATAATTTTTGGATCGTCTTAGATCAGTGTTCCATGCAACAAATTCATTCAAATCTTGGACATAGACTAACATTGAAACCACAAATAAGAAAAACCAGAAACATTGACAAAAAAGGCGTGGCACCGCCCCTTTGCAAGCTTAGTGTTTCATTAACAGCCAACGCAGTATCGAGTAGAGGTGGGCGTCGTGCGTGTTTTTGACCGTGACACGAAACACGCACGCGTGTTGTCATGTGCTCGTGTTTGAAAATGCGATTTCGTGCGGGGCTCGTGCGTGATCGTGTTGAGCCCGAAAACCAAAAAAAACACGCACGAAAGAACACGATCAACTTTTTTCACATTTTGTACTAAACTGGCGCACTTTTATTTCTTGTAAATTATATTTTTTTATAAGTATCTTATTTCCACTTCACTCCATCCCAAACTTCAGTTTAACACTTGATTAAAGATACAGATTTTTTTATTTTACGATTATAATAGTTGAGGCTAGTGTTTCTTATTTATGTATGTATGTTTATAAATACTTAAAAAAATATGTGTAAAAATATATCGACGACTGAGGTGAATATCACGCTGTCTCAAAATATTTTTCAAAAACGTCCTAGATATGTAGGTTGTTTTTGAATAATATTCTTAGATAGAGCGTTGCTGGAAAAAGTATCAAAGAGAGTTATTTAAACAAATTTTGATATAGGGAAATTTTGAAAAATATTTTGAAATAGGGCGGCCTGCCGCCGTCGTCGATACATACCTTATAAGCTTTACATGTGTAAGTACATACCATGTACAAAGTACATTTACAAATATATACAAAAATAAAATAAAAACCATGAAATCCCGTTTTATTTTTTTTCGTGCGTGTTAGTGCGTGTTTTGTTTTAGTAATTTTTCCCCGTGCGTGTTAGTGCATATTCAAAAATCTAACTTGATTTGATTTTTGGGTAATCAGATACACGTTCTGCTCATACACTCAAAAAAGTTTCCTTATTTCAAGGAAAATTTCTCTTATTTGGGTCCAAAGACATGGCTTCCTTAACATAAGTAATATTTTCCTTAATTTAAAGACTTTTTTTCCTTAATTTAAAGACTTTTTCCTTAATTTAAAGACTTTTTTTCTCAATTTAAGGAAAAAGTCTTTAAATTAAGGAAAAAAGTCTTTAAAAGGAAAATGTTACTTATGTTAAGGAAGCCATGTCTTTGGAGCCAAATAAGGGGCTGGAATTTTCAAGTCATTTTAAGTTAGGTCCACGCCACTTGGCCATAAGACAAACTTCGAAAAAATAAACCACTTCACAAATTTTTAGTCCCCTGCGATAAATCCCTGTTTGTAAAGGATGATTTACACGGGTCAATTTTTTTTTATCCTTTTTTTTCAATCGACCGTGTAAACAGCAATTCGATCGATCTTCACCTTGTACTTAAGGGTTGAGCACAAGTGGTTCGATAAAAATCGACCAGAAAATCGACCCGTGTAAATGAGCCTTAAGGAAATCATAAAAGCTAGTTTTCATTGGTATCAAATATCTTGGCATTATTCACGTAAAACGACAAAAGTGTCTTTGCGGCCCCTATTATGAGATTAATTTGATCTTCGACTGTTTTCGAAAGAGCTGTTATTAAGATGGCCATGATAATATAACGCACGTCGAAAAATGTCGGGAATCATAACACTGTCAGTGTTGCCACAAGCTCAATTTTTTTTGTATCCAAAAGTGTATCCATCCTGACAAAAATGTATCCACATTTTTTACTAGCAAAGAAACATGTACACTAGGGTGATTCAAAAAATGTCGACTTGTTCTTAGGCCCTAAAAAGTTAGGTATCGATGAGAAAATAAGCCAAGCAAAAAGTTAGCGCTGTAACTTAATCCATAGGGGTGGCTATTTTTTCGCCCTTTTTAATATTTGAAATGTTTTTCAAAAAAGGAGAGATCAAAATTACAGATTTTTGTACTGTGGCACACACATACACAAAAATTTAAAAAATTATGAGAAAAAACACTTTGAAAAAAATCTCACTTTTTCCCATACATTTCCCATCATTGTATACCTTATATAGTAGCGCAACTCGCAAAAAACACACTAATACACACGCACAGCATATTCCCCATAAGCACAGAAAAATATTTTCTCAACGTTTAGTAAATAATGAGGGTCAATAGTGTACCACGATTTGGACAAAATTTATTTTAGGGAATGGTAAAGGGCGTCGTAAGGTATAAAAACTGTGAAGGTAGAAACTGCCGGAGATTTATAGTATAATTTTTTTATTTAATTATACCTCAAGTTAATACTCATTTAGCATAATAGTTGATCTGCTACTGGTAGTTTATAATTAAATCGAAAATTAATTGATTGATGAATTTATATTAAGTTTTCAAAAAGTGAGAATTGACGTTGAAGGTTTCATCTCAAATGCGTCTTAGGTTGATATCAAACAAAATGGTTTATTGGGCTTCATACTATTCCTTCATTCCATTTCTTTTGGAGTCACTCAGCCAGTGCCTTCCACTCAAATTCGTAAGAAGAAGAAAAGAAGTTGCCAAACTATAGTAGGGATAAACAATGTTTCCCATACAAAAGGGCGGAAAAAATAGCCACCCCGAAGGGTTAAGTTAAAGGGCTAACTAACTTTTCAGGGGGTATGACCGAAAAAAAAAACAAATTCTTTTTATTTGAATCACCCTAATGTATAGCTTCTTGGATTTTGTTCGTTTCTTTGAAAATACAAAACGATTGTTTGAGCTGTTAAAAATGTATCCATTTAAAACTTTTTGTATCTTTGTATCCATTGACTTAAAATGTATCCAAATGGATACAATTGTATCCAAACGGCAACCCTGAACACTGTAAACCTGAGTTTTTGGACATGAGCAGTGAAAAGGTGTTACTAGGGTAATTTTCAGTGCTTAATAGGAATCAGCTATCCTTTTTTTTCTCTATCAGGTCGTGTTTTTTAGATGAAGGATCATATACCGACAAACAATCGACCAGAAAATCAACCCGTGTAAATCAGCCTTAACTGATAAAAAAATTACAAAATTTGC
Organism: Campiglossa producta; assembly: GCA_964058755.1. Lineage (NCBI taxonomy): Eukaryota > Metazoa > Arthropoda > Insecta > Diptera > Tephritidae > Campiglossa > Campiglossa producta. The sequence goes on along the minus strand of CAXKVI010000001.1, from coordinate 54,595,298 downwards.
ACTTTTAATGATTTTTTTTGGACAAAAATTTGACATCTAGAAGTGAAGCGTAGTCGAATTGCGTCGTTTATAATTGCCAGTCATCCCAAAAACCTTTGTTGTTGTCGATTCTTTATAAATCTTGCCCAAGTTGACGGGGAAGAAATTTAGATGAGAATGAGATATCGACGACATTTCGGAACCATTTTACGGTAATTCTGAAAGAGATCCACTATAATTGGTTCAAATACATGCTTGTCACATTGTTTGATTCGTATTTAAAAGTAAAAATGGGGGATTTCTGATAGAATACCTATATATTTTAAATTTAATGGTTATCTGATGATGACAATAGGATAGGTTAAAAATACGACAATCGCTTCGTTCTTTTTGTGTCCCAAAGTTTGTCTAAATTTGTATAATCTGGATGCGAGAAGATGACATTATTTATTGAAATAAGTCCACGTCGGAAGCCACATTTTGTTCGACAAACAATTCGATATGCAATGAAAATTTCGAAAGTATGATCCGAGACTGAAAACGCGAAAATATTTGTAACTAACTTTGTGGACATGTGCCTTGTATTGTGATATACAAATCAGAAATGTTTATTTTACAATTTACAGTTTGATGATTGTACAATTACATAAGCGGAATTATTTTAAATATAAGTTAAATAAAAATACCTGCATTTTTAATAGCGCGCTTTATATATCGAGCCGTGTGCACAAAAAAGACGGATGAGCCATGATTTTCGATTTCCGCTTTTATATGCAAATCGATAGTTTATTATCACACGCATCATCTCTCAAAGTTTTATCAACACCCTTCAAAAAATTTGTAACACTCCCAAAATCTGGTTTTAAGGTCAAAACCCCTTTTTTCAGTCTTTTCGTAAAAAAAACTCATTAAAAAACTAATTTTCTACCGATTTCAAAATTTCTAACGGTTTAAGATAGAGAAATGTTGACACTTTCGAAATACATATCGTTACCTTAATTCAAAAGGCCCTAACTGACATAAAAAATTGTTTAAAGGAGAAGCAATAAATATAGTTTAAATCTAAAACTCACGCTTTTAGAGTGTAATGAACTAAAAAGTTGGAAATAATTTTAAAACCCCTACACAGTAGTCTTGTGGAAAAAGCGTGGTCCGCTTTGTTCCATAATCTTCGTTTTTTATTTAATTTATTTTTACCTTTTTAGTGCTATATTCTTTAAAAGCGTGTGTTTTCGATTTTTAACCTATATTTATTTTTTACTTTTTAGTTAAATGTGTTATGAAGTAATCGATAAATATATCTAAGTATACCGCAGTGCAAACGAAATCTCTGGGCCTCCACTTTCGTTTGATACCCACATTGTAGGCAATTTTCAATATTATTGTACAATCTTATTTTGACCGATAACTCAGTTATTGATAAATATGAATGTACCCAGTGGGAAAGTAGGTAATGCATTACCTTTTTCATCCATGAAAAGAAGTATGAGCAAAGTAACGCATGAAAAAATATTTGAAAAATTTCCCATGTAATGTATTTCGTAAGGTTTTATTTTTCAAAAAAATTACTTTTCCTATGACATTGCTGTAGAAAAAGTAATGCATGAATTCCATTATACATAAAAAGTTTTATAGGGGATATACATTACTTTATACATTACCAAACATTACCTTTTCCCACTGGGTACATATGTACAAGTAAAGCTAATGAAAGCGTAGTAAAAAAAAACTAGCATTATGTGGGAAACGCGTCTTGCGCTCGATATACCAAAATTATGGCACAAAGCGGGCCACGCTTTTTTTCACAAGACTACTGTGTAGGGGTTTTAAAATTATTTTCAACTTTTTAGTTCATTACACTCTAAAAGCGTGAGTTTTAGTTTTTTTTAACTATATTTATTTTTTACTTTTTAGTCAAATGTCCTATGAAATTATCGAAATATATCGAAATCGAAATGAAACCTGCGGCCTTCCCCTTTCGTTTGATACTCATATTGTAAGGAATTTTAAGTTATTTGGGCCTCACATTTTGACGAAAACTAAGTTATCGATAAATTTATCAAAATATATCGATGTCCAAATGAAACCTGGGACCTTCCCCTTTCGTTTGGTACCCATATTGTAGGGAAATTTTAAGGTTTTTGGGCAATCATATTTTAACCGATAACTCAGTTATCGATAAATTTATCGAAATATATCGAAGTCCAAATGAAACCTGGGGTCTTCCCCTTTCGTTTGGTACCCATATTGTAGGGAAATTTTGAGGTTTTCGGGCAACCACATTTTGACCGATAACTCAGTTATCGATAAATTTATCGAAATATATCGAAGTCCAAATGAAACCTGGGGTCTTCCCCTTTCGTTTGGTACCCATATTGTAGGGACATTTTACGGTTTTCGGGCAATCACATTTTGACCGATAACTCAGTTATCGATAAATTTATCGATAAATTTATCGAAATATATCGAAGTCCAAATGAAACCTGGGGCCTTCCCCTTTCGTTTGATACGCATATTGGGAAATTTTAAGGTTTTCGGGCAACCACATTTTGACCGATAACTCAGTTATCGAAGTCCAAATGAAACCTGGGGCCTTCCCCTTTCGTTTGATACCCATATTGTAGGGAAATTTTAAGTTTTTCGGGCAACCACATTTTGACCGATAACTCAGTTATCGATAAATTTGTCGAAATATATCGAAGTCCAAATGAAACCTGGGGTCTTCCCCTTTCGTTTGATACCCATATTGTAGGGAAATTTTAAGGTTTTCGGGCAACCACATTTTGACCGATAACTCAGTTATCGATAAATTTATCGAAATATATCGAAGTCCAAATGAAACCTGGGGTCTTCCCCTTTCGTTTGATACCCATATTGTAGGGAAATTTTAAGGTTTTATGGCAACCACATTTTGACCGATAACTCAGTTATCGATAGATTTATCGAAATATGTATATCGAAGTCCAAATGAAACCTGGGGTCTTCCCCTTTCGTTTGATACCCATATTGTAGGGAAATTTTAAGGTTTTCGGGCAACCACATTTTGACCGATAACTCAGTTATCGATAAATTTATCGAAATATATCGAGGTCCAAATGAAACCTGGGGTCTTCCCCTTTCGTTTGATACCCATATTGTAAGGAATTTTTTAGGTTTTTGGGCAATCATACATTGACCGATAACTCAGTTATCGATAAATTTATCGAAATATCTCCGTTATTACTGCTTGTAACTCTTTAAAATTTGTAGTGAGTGTGTATTTTACTCTATCGTACTTAAATATGTGAAAAACTCATTTTCGAAAAATGTGTCAATTAGGGCCTTTGTGAATTAAGGATATAGTGTTTTGTATTGTTTTTCACGAGAGAAGTGGCATTTTTTTTTTTTTTTTTAATTTTTACGTTTTTCGATTATGACGTACTTTTTTGGCACTACTTAGTTAGCAATGAATGATATTTTTTGGAAATATATCTTCGAGAGGCAATCACTACTTAGTTATACCATTCTTTGGATTTTTGGAAAGGACTTCAAGTTTTTAAGTTATGCAGCATAATCTTAAAATTAATATTTTGGTCTCAAGCGCCCTATAAGGGTACTGTGTGTAATAAGGCGGGTGGATTTCAAAATCAACCAAGTGACAGGGAAATCGTATTTAAGGGATCAAAATAAGATACTTTGCGAAAGAAGCACACCTCTAAAACGAATTCTGATGTCCCGACTCTAAAACCGTTTAGAATTTTGAAATCGGCTGTAAATTCGTTTTTTAATAAATTTTTTTTTACGAAAAAACTGAAAAAAAAACGGTTTTTGTCCTCAAAACCAGATTTTGGTGGTGTTAAAAATTATTTTAAGGGTGTGTGGCTCATAACTCTTTTTCCGCACACCGCTCGATATGGTATATTGTGTTTATGTATGTATTTTTATGATAAAATGCAACGTAACTTAAAATCGTTCAATTTGTTTCTTTTATCTTCCCGTTTACCGCCCTTTTTCATTCATCAACAGGTATATAATTAGTTTTTTTTTACAATTAAAGCTTATATTGTTGCTGTGACGTACCAACATTATGTAATATGTTTTAGTACCTTTGATTTTACATAAATAAATATGTATATATTTTAAGCAAACTGATCAAAACTGATATGGGAGATACCAAAAAAAAACAATGGTCGAAAAATCAGTATTTATACATTTGAAAAGGTTTGTATTTAACTTTTATGGAGCATAAAGTATAATATTTATATACATATTAAAGGCTGGGAGTAAAAAAATAAACGTATTTGTCATGCAAGTGAAAGGGAAACTTGTAAAATTTGGGTTGAAAAATTGTTCAGTAAAAGATAGACAAAGCGTCTTTAAAATGATTTGATTTTTGCATTCGAATTTAAGCTGACTTCGTGTTGGGCTAGGGTCTTGAAATTTTTACCATAGTTCAGGTTGTGATGACAATGTAAGGAGAAAACCCCGATAGGTGGCACGTGAGTAGCTCTTTTTGTAAAAATTGCATTTATGGCCTGCTCTGGCTGGTATTAAAATATATGTATATTACTACCATTTAGCAAGTGTATGACTTAATAAGTTTTCAAAAGTTACAAAAAATGGACCCGGTAGGTGGGTAGAAGAAAAGGAAAGGTGACACGTGAGTCGCTCTATTTAAGAAACTCGAATGTCTGTTTTCAGTATCGTTCAGTATTCGTTTTTCAACTAACCCGTTGAGCTAGGATCTTGAAATTTCCATCATCGCTCAGGTCTCTGTGAAAATGTATAATACGACAAAAAAAATCTTATAGGTGGCGCGCTGGTCGCTTTATTTGCAGAAATTGCATTTCTGGTCCGATTTACCTGGTATAAAAAATGTAAAGGTAATATATCGCTGGCTTCGTGAGCAAATATACCAAGTCCATTTTTTGTAATTGTTCTGTAGAAGAAAAAAACTGCCTAACTTTTTTTGTTGTGAATATTTTTAAAATTTAAAAATGCAGTTTTTTCCTTCAGTTCAGCTTGCTTAAATATCAGCTAACAAAATATTTGAAAATAAAGTAAATGCAAAGTTTTGAGCGCATTTTGGACTTAGAACATTTTCTTTCTATAATTTTGTTATATTTACACGGACTTAAACCATTTTGTCACAAATAAACTGTTTGTTTTTTGTTTCCGATGTCGATGAAATTTGGCATATCGATAGTATGAATTATTCTAAGAATAAATGCATGGGTACTGCCACTTGGGGCGGTTTACAGGATTGCCACCTATCTAAATTTTTTTAAATATTGAGCAAGATATGGCAATATGGGTATCAAATCAAAGATATTTTCGGCCGAGTTTCAAATATGACAAGTTCAAGGGTTGTCACCTAGAGTTGCCACCTAACCCCATTTTATTTATTTTTCCTCGGGAACTGGTGGCCGAATTGGATAACATTTGGTATATAGATAGCATGAATCATTCTAAGATTATGTACATGGGTTTTGTCAATTTGGGTCGTTCACAGGGTTGTCACCTATCTCAATTTTGTATATTGTGCAAGATATGACAACATGGGTATCAAATGAAAGGTATTTTTGGCCGTATTCCAAATATGCAAATTTTGAGCAGGGCTGCCATCCAGGGTTGCTACCAAACCACTATTTGCTTATTTTTTCGTTTATCAACCACTATTTCGGTTGCCTATTGACCGATTGGGATGCCATATTGGTACAGGGATAGTATGCTTCATTTCCACCTTAGTTTTGCGACTTGGGCTGTCTTACCGGGTTGCCACCTACTTGGTATTTTATTAATCTATTTTGGAAAGCTTTTACTGTCGGTAAGATTTAGTGACGAATTCGAGGAATACCGAGCAAACTCGGTCACCCAGGTACTAAATAATTCAAGTGGCCCGCGACTTTGTCTGCGAAAGTTTCAATAACGAAATCTCGACTCCACCCCACCTATCGGTTTATTTTTTTTTGCAACAGGGTTGTTGATTATATATCAAACATACGTGCCAAATATGGGAAAATCGGGTGAATAAATACGGAATTTGTATACATATATAGCGACTACAGCGCCATCTAGCGGGAAAAATATATACTACGTTAAGAGGACTTATCCAAAGAATAAACTGTCAAAATTTGGTGAAAATCGGTGCAGTAGTTTTGCAGCCAAATCGTTACTAAGGACCCCCGATAAGTTTTCATATATAGATAAAAATCAAATCCCTAATAACGCAAACCCTGACACCCATTCCGTCGAAGTCATGCTGAGAATATGTCAGAAGCCATAATTTCGTACGATTCTAGGGAACAAATTTATTGAAACAAATAAAAACTTATTTTCAACTGGACTTAGGACGTGCGTTTGTTTTTCTTTTTTTGCTTTTGGTGGATTTAGAACATTTGCATACCACTACATAACAATATCTAAAATCGGCTTTTTGGTCACTTTTTTTATATTAAACGATATACGTTTTGTACTGAAATCTCATTTTTCAAAAAAATGGACTTCGGAAATGAACTTCACGAAGCTACGATATGTCTCCCTCTTTATAGAAAAAACTATTTGTCTACCTTTAACTGACTAATTCTTTTTTACCCCTTTTTATCAAGGTCTGAAACCGATTAAAATAACGTTCTGGTTTCGATTCCGGTTTTGTTCTTCAACATTTATTTCGGTTTCGGTTACGGTTATGTTCCAGTTTCGATTTCCAAATAAAAATACGAACAAAATAAATGTTACAACTAAAATACTCAAGCACCTACATATGAGCCGTTTAAAGCCCAAGTGGTTAAGTCCAGTTTTCGTTTTTAGTTAGGCATGAAGCTACATATGTAGAGGAAAATGTTTTCTATATAGCATGTTAACGGGGTTACTCCTAGCTCCGATTAAAACCAAATAACTAGCAGAACTAACTTGTGAAATCAAGGGTACCCCCTAGTTGACAACACAAAACCTTTAATATCTCAGTTTGGGAAAAGGTGGACTTATACCACTTGTGTTTTAAGGGGCTCATATGTAGCTTCGAAATATGTCTAAATCGTCTAAAACATTAATATGAGCGGTGCTTTCTGAGACAATCCTGAACATATCTTTTTTTGAAACGGTTTCGGTTTCGTTCTTTTTCAGATCAAAATAACGGTTTCGGTTTCGGTTTTGAAAAATGAATCGGTTTTAAATAGTACAGTTGAGTATATTGGGGAAATAGTCCAGTCGAGTATATTGTAACATTATCAGCATCTGGTAACCTTATCAGCTTATATATATTTGCATATATATATTCATATCTGTATAGCTTCTGATTTGGTCACCCAGGTGACTACGTCGGCCAGAACAAGAAAAAAAAATTTCAACTTCTAATATTTGGCTATAAATAAATTCTTTAAACTTTGTTTTGAATTTGACTTCCCTGCAAAGCTTATACGGCTTTGCCAAATGACGTTGAGCAATACTAACAGCTCCGTCAGAGTCGGGAAGGACCTCTCTGAGCCATTTGAAACCAAACGAGGCTTCAGACAGGGCGACTCCCTTTCGTGCGATTTCTTCAACCTGATGCTGGAGAAGATAATTCGAGCAGCAGAGCTAAACCGCAATGGTACAATCTTTTACAAGAGCGTGCAATTGCTGGCGTATGCCGATGATATTGATATCATTGGCCTTAACAACCGCGCCGTAAGCGCTGCCTTCTCTGGACTGGATAAAGAAGCGAAAAAAGTGGGTCTTGCGGTCAACGAGGACAAGACGAAGTATTTGCTGTCATCAAAGAAAGAATCGGCGCACCTGCGCCTTGGCAGCTACGTCACTGTTGATAGTTACAAATTTGAAACTGTGAGGGACTTCGTCTATTTGGGAACCAGCATTAACACCGAAAATAATATCAGTCTAGAAATCCAACGGAGAATCACTCTTGCGAACAAGTGTTACTTTGGACTGAGTAGGCAATTGAGAAGTAAAGTCCTCTCTCGAAGAACAAAGATCGCGCTCTATAAGTCTCTCATCATACCTGTCCTGATGTATGGCTCAGACTCATGGACAATGTCAAGAGAAGATGAGATGGCCCTTGGAGTATTTGAGAGAAAAGTTCTCCGGAAGATTTATGGTCCTTCCCGTGATGCCGACGGCGAGTATCGAAGGAGATTTAACGATGAGCTGTACGAGCTTTACGCAGATCTGACCATAGTCCAGCGAATTAAAGCCCAAAGGCTCCGCTGGCTGGGTCACGTCATGCGAATGGACAAAGAAGCTCCAGCCCAGAAGGTTTTCCGATCGTCACCCGAATTCGGCAGCAGAGGAAGGGGGAGGCCTCGACTGAGATGGAAACAACAGGTGGAGGATGACTTGAACTCCCTTGGGGTTTCCAATTGGCGTCAGTTATCGCTAAAAAGGAATGACTGGCGTGCTTTGATAGGCGACGGCCAAAATCGCTTAGGCGGTTAAGCGCCAATAAATGATGATGATGATGAAACTTTGTTTTGTATTTTTTCTACTTGAAATTCATTAGTTTTGTTTATTGAGCTGCTCTAGCTTACGCCAGATTGAGATATTTCACAAAATTGTGTTTAACGAGCACTTCTCTTGCTCTAGGCAGCTCTATCTTTTGTTTCATGAGTACGTTCAAAACAAAACTAGAGTAATCCAGATCACAAATTTCTGCTCTAACTCTTTTTATGGAGTAAGTTAGAGTAGAGAAGCAATTGTCAGTCAGGAAAAAATAAATTTTTGAAAACTTCAAAAAAATTAGCTTGCAAGAAAATCAATATTTTTGTATACGTGAATTTGCATTAATTTTGAAGATTTAAACAAAAAAACGAAATAAAAAGAAACTATCGAGATTCAAGTGTTTCATGGCATTTCTGCTCTAAGTTGCTCTAAGTTGCTCTATTTCTATTTTGACAGCTGCCCTGCCCTGCTCTGCTCTAACTTGCTCTGAACTTTTTTTGGTCAGTAAACAAACCTATTATTCTTATATGTCAGGGAAAATAAGCTAACTGAGTTGATTAAAAATTTGTCTTTTCGTGCCTCAAATGTGAAATAGTCACCCGGGTGACTCGTCGGCCGAACTAGGGTTATTTATAGGCAAATATTTACCCCTGCGGGTTAGGGGTTTAGAATATGCCCGAGGTAGGCATACCGGTCGTAAGAGGCGACTAATATGCACATAGGTAATTGACGTGCTACTCGATGGTTGATCTACGGAAATGATGCCTCTCACCTCTCATTACCCATCTTCTCCTTTCTCACGGATGGAGGGATGACATGACCTAGAAGGTTCCACTGGTCATACCAAGTCGCTACCACGACAGTCGGGCAGTACCGCAAGGGAGTACCGCAGCGTACCGGGGTCATATCCGGCCAAGGACTGTCAACTTCGGCATCACTCCCCAAAACCTTCGGGGAGTGTTTTGCTGTTAACAACAACAACAACATAGGCAAATATTAGAAGTTGAAAATTTTGTTTCTTGTTCTGACCGACGTAGTCACCTGGGTGACCAAATCAGAAGCTATACAGATATGAATATATATATGCAAATATATATAAGCTGATAAGGTTACCAGATGCTGATAATGTTACAATATACTCAACTGCACTATTTCCGCATACTTTTTTTACCTGTTGTTCATTTACATCTGACTTTGCATTTTATTAAATACAGTCACACCGGTGACTGCGTTGGCCCAAATGAGTTATAAAAATCGTCGGTCGAACTAGGGTTAACCGGTTACGGTTACGGTTTCGTTTTCGGTGGCAGTCCTTGCTTTTTATTGAACATTTTATAAGTTTCCCTTTCACTTGCATGAAAAATACGTTTCATTTTTACTGTCAGCCTTTCATATGTATGTAAGTATGTAAATGTATAGGTATAACTTTAAAATAATATTTCATAAAATTATATAAGAAATTAGAAAATAGTAAATACAATCAAAAATGCATATTTTCTGTTTTGCGCGTTTACAGTTTCGTTTTTCGGTAAATTTTTCTTTATATATGTATGTATGTATATGTATTGGATCTCCAATTTAATTTGAATTAGGCAAATACAACAAACTTTCAGTTCAGTATCTGTTATCATACTTATGTTCTAACAAAATGGCATGCTTAGCTTTACGCTCAAGTATTACTTTTTCAGCTTAGATTACTAAACTTGCTCTTCTTACAATTATGTATGTATGTATTTACTTAATTTTTCCTTGCGTATATGTAGTATTGCAAATTTTTTCCACCACAAATATAAACATTAATTTCTACTTTGCGTGACATTAATAAAATTCAATAGGAAAAATTAGGAGAGTGGCAAATAACAATTAAAATGTTTGCAAACATAATTTTGCCACACACAGAATTAATCTTTATGTTTCATTGATGCTACAATTAATTATGTGTTATGATATTTTAAACCTTATAATTAGCCAAGGCTATATCAGCGCCACGACAACAACGAGCGACTCTTTGTCTAAGCTTCCGTTTCGGCGCCTTTCAATCGCAGTCGGGCGAAATCTTCAAAGATAATATCATCATCTTGTGCATCATCCTCGTCTAATTGTATCAAATTTGTGGTGGGCACTTCGGCGTGTTCCGCTTCGCCTGAACCATTACCCCAACTGCCAGCTTTCAACGACAATCCACCGTCACGTATACTTTGACGTGGCGATTTATCCATTAACAGCGGATTATCTTCTTCTTCGGGTTTTGGATGCATTAGCGTAAATGGCAATTCTGCTACCAAATCACCACCCAATAGTGGTCCACTTATAAGCAGTTTAACTTTCACTTTATAGTGAACTATTATACCAAGACTTTCACGTTGTGCCGGATTCGTTATTAACGTGCTGGACGCCAAATTTGTATCTTCGTGTTTCAATTGACCATCGAGCGCCAAACCCCATTTATCTTTGTTATCAGCAAGTAGTGGACACAATTCAAAGACTTTCGATAATGTAAAACCAGGTAATACCTGTATACCATCTTCCGATTCAGTTTCCGCCACCACCGATTTATATTGCGCAGTGGAGAAAAGGCAAATGTCGGCGAATTGGCGCACACAAACTTTAATTTTTTTAACGGTGCGATTTGAATTATTGGCAATGTGCACATTGACCGAGATTTTCTCACCATGGTGGTATAATTCTTTATCTAAGCTGGCTTCTAGGTGGATTTTATTGGGTTTCATCATAAATTCCTTACTAACTTCGATGGATGGCTGCTCGCCCACTTTGGACGGTGCGTACATTATTTTGCGTATAGTTAAACGGACCGAGTTGCGTTTATGCGGTTTATCTTCGATGTGCTCGCCTATAGTAAAGAGAAAAAAATATGTTTAATACTAAGTAAACCATAATGCAGGATGAATGGTATAAATACGGGCCCTCGAATGAGTGCTTCAACTTCACTAAAAGTATAGGTCGCTTCATTTGATGATGATGATTATGATGGCGAATATACGACAAGACCGACTTTTTTCTGGGTATTGGACAACAACCAACTTTTTTGAAGAGATTAGGACACAAGTAAAAAAAATGCCATTCCCCGTTTTGCGAAGTTAGCCTTCCAAACTTAGCTACGGGCTTTCGAAGTTGAACATTTCGAAGATTTGGTTTTCTAATTGTTTCGTTTAAAAAATGTAAAAAGATTTAATGTGGGCGTGACCTAATTGCTCCTCTTACTTGACTTTATTTATTTAAAGCTTTACGTACGAAGAAATATTAAATATGAACACCACTGCGAGACGCCTCAGGCGTTTCCAATCGGAGCCAGATTTTGCGTGTGATATCTCCGACCATAGTGCTATCGATTTCGAGTATTAGATAAGAAGAAAGATCACTTTTTTTAGTCTCCATGGAGTACTCTAAACTTTGACCTCCCTGCGACACGCCTAAGCTATCTAAAATCGGGATACAAATTTGTGTATGATATCTTCGGCTATATAACTTTCTATTGACTTAGGGGTTGAACCTTCGAAAATCTAATGATAAATTTGTCTCTATATAAATAAGGACCACCCTAAGGTGCATGGTCTTTTTATTATCAAGAGTTAGGGTAACTCAATTTTTAGGGAACTGCATCGATAAAACTGAAAAATTTTAAATTGTATCAGGAAAAAACAGGGAAATGTCCCCCGTGTCACACGGGGGTCAAAGTTCAGATTGCCGTATGGATACACAAAAATTAAAACAGTTTTTCTTTTTATTTAATACTTTAAATCGATAGCACTATGGTCGGAGGTATTACATACAAAATTTGGCTCCAATTGGAAACGCCTGAGGCGTCTCGCAGGGGGGTTAAAGTTCAGATTACCCGTTGCGACACGCCTTGCGTGTTTCCAATCGGAACCAAATTTCGTATGTGATATCTCCGACCATAGTGCTATCGCTTTTGAGTATTAGGTGAGTCTCCATAGGGAAATCTGAACTTTGACCCCCGTGTGACACGGGGACATTTCCCTGTTTTTTCCTGATACAATTTAAAGTTGTTTCAGTTTTATCGATGCAGTTCCCTAAAAATTGAGTTACCCTAACTATTGATAATAAAAAGACCATGCACCTTAGGGTCGCCTAAACCATTTCCAATCGGGATAAAAATTTATTTGCGATATAATTGACCGTGGTGCAACCTATGTAGGGGGTGAGACTGAAAAAAAATTTACATTTGATTTTAAGGACCCCCGTAATGTACATACATACTCGTAAGTACAGAAGTGCATATGTATGTATATATATTTGCCTATAATACAAATATTCCGAATTGAGTTGCCATGGTCGAATGCTAAATAAGATTTTGAAATTTACAATGGATTCACTCATTAAGTAATTCACAGACAAGCTAATTTGCGTCAATAATAGATTGGTTGTTTGCTGAGAGTGGGGAGCAAAAATAAACAAAATTAATTTTCATTTACTGCATTGCATTAAGTAAACACATATCTATACATATGCGGGTATTTCCAAAAAAACGGTAAGCAATTGTAAAGGGAATTTTTTCTAGATGTCCATCGGAGAACTGATTCAGACGATTTTAGCGTTAATTTTGTTTCTGCTTTTCTTTTGTAGTGTACTTCAGGATGTGAAATAAAAACAAATGTGAAACGATTTTTATATTTTTGTTACTTTGACATTTTGAGGTTTAGAAATCCGAAACGGGTCAGGGCGAATATATGTATATAGTTGAATTCGCTCTACTGTTAACACGAATAGATTTGACTTTACAGACTACGTTTTTGAAAATTGTACTCAAAACATTCTATGAATGAATTCGGCTTGATGCCATGTTAAGAAAGACAAAACATTCCTGACTGTGGAAATGCCCGTATGCATGTGTGCATGTGTGTTTGTGGATGTTATAAACAAATTTATATGAATAGTTAGCTTTTGTGTTAAAAACAAGAACCGCAAAGCTTATTTTCTAAATGCCTAAAACTAATCAGACGGAAGAATTTTTTTTAGATATGTTATGGGAACTACATATGTCCAAACATTCTACCTATCAGGCTTATAGTACATTTACACTACCCGAAATTTGGCGAATTCAAATGCGCCAGTTCGACACAGTCACCTGTAGAGTAATATTAAAAAAAGAGTCAAGAAGGCTTCTGTCTTTTCCTGGTAGAATTGGCCCATTTTCTTAAGAAAAACTACATATGAGTTGAAATTGTTTTTTAAAGCTGTGCATACTGCAAAACTTATCACTCGTCAAATACCCATTAAGGTTCTTGCTGGGCAATCCTTAATGTGCGCGCAGGGTTACTATTTTGACAAACTGTGGATTGTATTGTTCGTCAAATGAAGTCAAATGTGATGGAATTCCAATTTTGGAAAAAGAGATTTGTATGGAAAAAAGCGCCAAATTTGCAATTTTGCCAAATTTGGTGCAGTGTAATGGTACTATTATAACGGACGATTTCCAATTTTCGCAAAGACAGTAGTGGAGCCTTGTTTGCCGACATATAAAACGTAGAAAGTTGTAGAGGGAACACTTTAACAGATTATTAGCTTGATTAGACAATCCCTCAGGATGGAGGATTCAAATAATGGTTCCACTCAATTGAGGTTGACTGAAGAGCATTTTCTGGCATACCAAACATCTTTTTAACTGCTTGACGAGGTAGGCTCTTCTAACAGTTCACTTTGGTTCCCTATGTACAGTCACTTCTCAGAGCAGAAAACCCAGGACATCGCCATGGATCTCTGCGCAGTGGAACCACCCGGAGTTTTACCTCGGCCAAGGACTGTCACTTTCAATGTAACCCTGTTTAGTATGTTTTGTCCCATTCCGAAACTATCATCCTCCCCCTTGCAGCAGGGCTGCAAGATATTCTGTTGTTACGGGCGGGCGTTGAGCCGAACCCCGGACCAAAAGAATGGATATGCAGTGTCTGTTGCAAAAAGATATATATTAAACGGTCGCATTCTGTGCAATGCTTCTCGTGTAAGAGATGGCTCCATAAATCTGGATGTTCAGGGCTTAACCTTAACATCCACAGACCCCGTACTTTCTTTAGTACTTTCGTGGCCCCTTGTTGTTTGCGCCCTCGGGCGTCCCGCGGTAAGCGCCGTTCAAGCGCACCCCTACCGCCACTTTCTAGTAGCAATACTAATAGTAATAATAATAATGTCTTAACGACTAGCAGCACTTCTGCTATACCCGCTACACAAACTCCAGACTGTTGCTCGTGTCTTATGGCGTCAACATCACGCGCAGCAGCTCAACACTCTCGCTCCCACAGGAGCAGTTTAGACATGAGCAACTCCGAGCACCAGCCTCTCTCTGTTTCTATATCACACCCCCCCCTCCCGTTTAAATTCTCACGTGAGTCAGGATCAACATCTTCTCGCACCTGTCTCTACGTGTACTGTTTGTCGGCAAAGATTATACACGCTCGCGTCATCGGTCAAATGCAATAACTGCTTAGGCCAATGCCACGTACTTCTATGCTCTGGGCTCGCTAACAGGAACCTCTGGACGGATGCGTTCATCGCACCATGCTGTAATACACCTCAACCTACGACGCCAGCTAACCCGGTTACACCGGGTCCACAGCTAACAAGGCTGTGCCTCAGCTTGGTCTTAGCCTACCAACACCTGGGCGAACACATCCGTCTCTCACGCCTATGGTTAACTCGACATCGACCCCACCGGCGCACTTCCAAATCTTACAGCACAACTGTAACGGATTAACTGGTAAGATCGCAGAGATAACTAATTTGATGACGCAATATGACATAAAACTTGCCGCAGTCCAAGAAACCAAGCTCAGTCCTAGGTCGGACCTCATTACCTATGGCGGATATAACATCCACCGGAAAGACCGTCATAGAGTAACAGGAGGTCTGGGAGGTGGTCTAGCGTTCATAACGCACAACTCTGTACAGTCGAAGGAACGGATGATATCTTAGAAAGCCAAGGTATTACCATCCGTACAGGAGATGTCGATCTGCAAATCATTAATATCTACATCAAAGGCCGGCAGATATTTTCCTGGGAGTCGAAGTATGTTCGGCCATCTCACGTACACAGTTCGTAATTACACGCACACAGCACGAACGTCAACAAGCAGAGCAGAAAAGAATCAAATTTTATTCAGTTTTATGCTAGCATTGATTCAAGCAGGTCGATACCGCATTGCGTCTATTATTTATTGCTTATTATTGTACACTGAGCATAAAAGCAAAATATATTTTATTAATAAGATGGAGGTACGAAACGATTTTTTTTCGTAAATATTTTCAATGATGCTGAGTGTCTTGTCTTGTCTTAAAATACAAAGATCAAAAAAATTCTGCTAATATTTAGGTTATGTCGTCAAAATTTATTTGTTCAGTTATACCTAGTACAGGTACTTTTCGTATTACAGGACATACATAAATTTATAGTGCTTGAAGCACCCGTTTATTTCGATGAAAACCAGCATTTTAATTTTTAAAACAAATTCTTATTCATTCTTAAAAAACTTAAAAGAAAAATCAAATAAACACAAATCGTGTTTTTTTTTAATTTACATTTTAAATTTTGAAATTAAATTCACAGTACTTGAAGCCCGTTTGCTTGATTTCGTTAAAAACCTTCTGAATTTAACAAAAAAAAATTTTCACTCTTCAAAAATCTTAAAAAAAATTCAAGTATACACAAAACATAAGATACATATATACATATGTATGTTTTCTTATTAAATATAAGTTTAGTGGCCGTCGTCAAGATTTGTGTTAAGTTATACAACAAACAATTTTTTTCCAGTGCAATACCACCAACACACAAGCATTTTTGAGCGTAATACACTAATACTCCCACATATTGCGTCCTCTCTGTTTGCCGGCTACTGATCTACATACCCCCTGTCTCAAGTTGCCCCACCGGTTATCACCCCGACATTAGCTTGCTATTCCGAGGAGATAACCGCGTGATCCTGGGCGACTTCAATGCGCACCACGACATGTGGCACTCAAACTTGCCAGCAGACAAATAGAGGATACGGCTTTCTGTACATTGAACGGAGACGCCCCAACGAGAGTATCGGGTAACTGCTATAGTTCGCCAGATATTTCTATCGTAAGTGCAGGACTATTGAACAACACCAATTGGCGACCCATACTTACGTTGGCGTCTGACCATCTCCCAATAGTCATTACCATCGAACGACCGACGAACTTTATTACACCTGAGCATGGTACATATATTAACTTTACCAAGGCGGACTGGGACAGTTTTCAGACATATACGGACGAATCCTTGGCTGCTCTACCCATTCCTACGGACGTACGCAAAGGCGAACGAGACTTCCGCAACATCATTGACTTGGCCTCTAAACTCTTCATTCCTGCGGGTCGAATATCTCAAATAAGACAAAATTTCCCCGCGGAGGCAGCGGCCATGGCTAGAGAAAGAGATGAAGTGCGAAGTCTCAATCCCGCAGACCCCCGTATAAAGGATCTCAACGCGGAAATTCGTAGGTTGGTCGATAAACATAAACTGGCCAAATGGAAACAACGCCTAGAGCAATGCAACCTCTCTGATGGTGTTGGCAAATTATGGACTACGGTCAAAGCTCTATCTAATCCAACGCAACACAAGGATAAAGTAGATATTACTTTCGGTGACAGGGTGAAGAAGGACCCTAGGGGATGTGCGAACTTCTTCTGTAGACAATTTGTACTACATTCCCCGCCCGATAGAGCTAAACGTAGAACCATGCGACAGGCGCGTAAATATAAAAACCAAAATACGCCCATTGTCATCACTGCCTCAGAGGTCAAGAAAGCCATCAGACAGGCTAAGCCCTCAAAATCCATCGGCCCCGACGGCATTGCCATGAAGATGCTGAAACATCTAGGCCAGGAGGGACACAAATACTTAGCGGCTCTATTCAGTCTTTCACTGAACACTTTCGTCATTCCTGAAATATGGAAAAAGGCGAGAGTGGTTCCATTACTAAAACCTAGAAAACCGGCAAACATAGGCGATTCATATCGTCCTATATCACTTTTGTCACCGGTAGTGAAGACGCTAGAGTCCATTTTGCTCCCGTATTATACTGAAAATCTGCACCTGGCTAGTCATCAACATGGCTTCCGTAAGCTGCACAGCACCACCACCGCACTCAATGCCATTACAACTCAAATAAATAGCGGCCTAAATCAAAACCAACCAAATCACAGGACTGTGTTAGTGGCACTTGACCTGTCGAAAGCTTTTGACACAGTCAACCATGCCACTCTCATACAAGATCTGTTTGAGACACAGATACCTGATGGTTTAAAGAGATGGACCGCTAATTATTTGAATGGACGGCAGGCGTCGGTTAACTTTAGAAACGCAACATCAAAACCTAGACGTATTAGACAGGGGGTGCCACAGGGTGGTGTCCTATCCCCGACACTGTTTAATTTCTATCTATCGAAGATGCCCCCACCACCAGAGGGCGTCTCCGTCGTTTCATATGCCGACGACTGTACAATAATGGCGACGGGGAAGGGCCCCTATACTGATGAACTCTGTACGAGAATCAATGGTTACCTCTGCGACCTTTCCAGGTTTTTCACTGAGCGAGATCTGACAATATCTCCGACAAAATCAACGGCGACGCTTTTTACGACATGGACGCACCAGGTGAGAAATGAATTAGACATTTTCGTTGATGGCACTAAGCTACCAACTGTCAGCCACCCAAAGTTATTAGGGATGACACTGGATAATACTTTCTCATTTGCTGGTCATGTGTCTGCAATGGTCTCAAAGGTACGTGGTCGCAACAAGATCCTCAAGTCACTTGCCGGCAGTACTTGGGGAAAAGACAAAGAAACGTTGCTGACTACATATAAGGCCATTGGCCGACCAGTCTTTGACTATGCTGCACCCATATGGTCGCCTAATGTACATAACACCAACTGGACGAAATTACAAGTCTGCCAAAATACTGCCATCAGAACTGCTACGGGATGTCTCCTCATGTCTTCCGAGTCTCACCTCCATCAGGAGGCAAAACTGCTCAATGTAAAAGAGCATGCGGAAATGCTGAGCAGGCAATTCCTTCTGAACTGCCACAAGCCAGCACATCCAAACCGTCATCTTTTGGACATAGATCCGCCCCCGAGAGACATAAGGAGACATCTCCGTAAGCATTATGATGAGATCCGGCTTCATATTACCTTGCCGTTTGATCTGCAGAATCATAAGCGGGCTCTAACCGACATCCACACCGAGTCGGTAGACACTTTTGTCGGATCTCTACCTGTGAATCCCGTTCTGAACAGTCCTCCACCGGATATTGCTGAAGAAGAACGCACCTTACCAAGGGAGACAAGAGTGACCTTGGCACAGCTTAGGTCTGGATATAGTGTAAGGTCAAACTCCTACTTATCCAGACTAAATGATACAATCTTAAATACATGCCCTGCATGTGGTATAGAGGTATACGCCGTCAAATTTGTCGGCGGCGGCGGCGTAAGGCCCATTTTATAGCGGCGGCGGCGGCTATGCCGGCGCGGCGCGCCGCCGGCGTGCGCCGGCGTGGTGGTATAAAAAAATCGCATGTTGAATTTAAAAACTCCATAATTTCAATTGTTGGGATTTTTATTGAACTGACAAAAAATTTTGGGTACATTTTTTATGTAATGTAAATGAACGTAACTTTAAATGTTTCACATTTTATAATATAATATAGAAGAATACTAAAAACATAACGCATAGCAGTCTTTTAATCAAATTCTTACACTGAAATAACTATGTTACATATTGAGTCTAGGACTAAAATTATGTACATTAACCGAAGGCTTTGTTATGATCACTACAATATGCATGTGTGATTTAAAATATATGTTTATAGTGTAATATTATATCAATTCAGTCTTTGTATACATTGTTAACATAAAAGTAAAGCTATTGTAATGCTTACATTGATAGAAATTTACTTATTTAGTTTAAAAAAAAAAATTTGTAACATTTCACTTCTTTGTACAGTTGTTGTTGTGTATATCTTATGTTTATAAAGTTGTATGTGTCTCTTTTCATAGCGAAAAATAATCATTTTAAATATTCTACACAAGACTCGTAGTTGTCATGGATAAAAATTTTTTTGTTAATGTTGTGAGGGCTTAGCTGTGACCGCTTATTTGTGACTGTCAGACCAGCTATAGAAAAAACTCGCTCACTCGGCGTACTTGTTGCAGGATGCATACAACTTTTTTTGCTAGCTTGGATAGCAAGGGCATTGCAGCCGCCTTTTCCCTCCAAAACTCTAAAACATTCTGATTGGAGGACAGACTTAGCAGCAAATGACATTCTGCTTCTAAATTAGAGTTTTTCAAACTCGAAGAATACCGCTTGGCAAGTTTCAATATTTTAGAAGAAGGTGAAGTTTCTTCAGAATCGTTTACACTATTTCCGTTTTTTGATGAATCACCAACAAGTCTTTTATACATCTCTATCAAAAACTGTACTTCTGTCTTACATTTGCTTTTGCAGTATTCTGTAACACAATCTAATGTGTTAAAACGCGGATCCAGCAGCGTTGCGCATACTAAAATATCAGTTATTGGAAATCTATAGTCAAGTTTACTCTTCATATTTTTTTTTTATTTGTTGCAATAAATTATCGTGACAAAAGCTGAAATTATTCTGATTTAAATCAGTGTCATCGTTTTCAGATAATATTGATAATATCTCAGTTCGAATGATTAACGCAAGAGAAATCGATGGGTATGAGTCCCCAGAAAGAATATTGACAGCATCTTTGAATTTTTGCAAAAAGTCTCTTAATTTATACAATAGTAGTACTTCCGTTTCGAGTAAAATTAAGTCACTTTTATTACAGCTTAAAAGAAGTTTATTAATGGCAGCCCTTTGAGATCCAAGACTATCAAGTAATGATAAGACACTGTGCCATCTTGTAGATATCGAATTTTTAAGGGTGATGTTTCTCTTATCCACCAAACTGCCATGCAAGTCATTGGTATTATTTATGTTTCTATATACTTCCAAGGACACATCATCAAGGGGACCGAACCCTTCGTCGTAGTCGACCCATGAAGCGTCTTCTGAAGCCAGGAGTTTTTCCAAGTTATCAATTTTTGACAAAATCTCTTTTTGTATGGCATCGGCCTGTAACTTCAGAGTATGTGTTTTGAAACGTAGGGCTCGCGCGATTTTTTTACACTTTAAAATTAGACGATTTATTTCTGGAACGGAATCTTACCCATCTACCGTAAGCAAATTGTGAAGCCCATGCCCAATACAGAAGTGGTTGTCAAGGCTGCCCAAATCGATGGCTTTCTTCATATTACTGCCTTGGTCAGTGACAACGAAATTCGAACCAAGCTTTACGTTAAAGTATTCAGTTACTTCCTCAATCTCCTGCAATATGTTGTTTCCTGTATGGGACTTTGAGACATATGTATTTTGTTTCTAGTGTGAGACTCGACATAGCGAAGTTTGTTGAAAGGTAATGAAAAGTAAAAGTTATATAATTACGCCTACAGTAGTTATCCGTCCATTGGCGGCCGCCGTGGTGTAGCGGTTAAGTGTTCGGCCTTCTACGCCAAGTCGTGGCGGTTCGATGCCCCACAAAAGTAACATCAAAAATTATTTAGAAAAAGAATTTTTCTAAACGGGGTCGCCCCTCGGCAGTAGTTTCGCAAACTCTCCGGGTGTATTTCTGCCATCAGAAGCTTCTCAGCAAAAAATTCATTTGCTTTGCAAGTGCCGTTCGGAGTCGGCAAAAAACTGTAGGTCCCGCCAACTTGTAGGAAAAACTCAAAAGCAACACACCACAAGTTGGAAAGAGAAGCTCGGCTAAAAATCTCGTTAGATAACCTGTTGGTATATCGCCGCCATTAGTTTTTTTTTTTTTTTTTAGTTATCCGTCCATTTCCTTTAACGACTTTTAAAACGCTTTCATAAACATCATCTAATGCTGTTGTTGCAATTGTTTTATAATGTGGTATATCATTATCGTTTACTACTACATGGTATTTTTATACCCAGCTGTACTTGTACACAGGGTATTATAACTTTGTTAGGATAACGGTTGGTTGTACAGGTATAAAGGAATCGAGATAGATATAGACTTCCATATATCAATATGATCAGGATCGAAAAAAAATTTGATTGAGCCATGTCCGTCCGTCCGTCTGTCCGTCCGTCCGTCTGTCCGTTAACACGATAACTTGAGCAAATAATGAGATATCTTCACCAAATTTGGCATGCGTACTTATTTGGGTTCAGAATAGATTGCTATTGAAAATGGGTAAAATCGGACCATAACCACGCCCCTTTTTCGATATCGAAAATTTCGAAAAACGTATAAAATGGGTTAATTCAATATTAGAAGCAGCTACAATGATAAAATTTGCAATATGTATTGATTTAGATGTTCTAAGGCCGATTTTATAAAAAAATTTTGAAAAGGGGGCGTGGTACCGCCCACGTATATTTGAAGAAATTTTAAAATTTTGACTCTTAATAACTTCAGAACAGTTTATGCTAGTATAACGAAATTTCGTAGAGGACATACTATTGTTGTGGTAAATTCAGCTATAGCAAATAAACGAAATCGCTTCGCGACCACGCCTACTTTTTCATAAAAGTTATATTGAAAGGAGGTGGAAATATTGAAAAGTCCATAT
Source organism: Campiglossa producta (assembly GCA_964058755.1). Classification (NCBI taxonomy): domain Eukaryota; kingdom Metazoa; phylum Arthropoda; class Insecta; order Diptera; family Tephritidae; genus Campiglossa; species Campiglossa producta. The sequence continues at coordinate 54,573,236 of CAXKVI010000001.1, read as the reverse complement.
CTAATTAACTGATTTCGCTAAAATTATATAATTTGGAACATACATCAACTTTCATATTCTTAACATAATTTTTTCAAAATTTTGGAAAGTGGGCGTGGACCCACTTATGAGTCAAGCAATTTTTAAATTCGACTGCTAACAACTTCAGAACGGTGTGAGATAGATTTACGAAACTAGGTACCAGGCATGTTATGTTTATGTAGAGTACTACCACAGAAAATAAGAAAAATCGGTGAACGATCACGCCCACCGAACTTAGACTTCCTTACTTGTTTTAAAAAGTCTTTTTAGGGACGGCCTAAATAAATTACAATCACATGAAAACTTACAACTTTGATCGCAAATATGTAACTGAAAATAATAAAAAAAGCGCTTCCGGATTCGCGATCCTGAGGCCAAATCCCGTCTTTTAAGCCCTCCCGCACAATTTTAGCTAATTTATTAACAGTTGACCCCTAAAGGAAACAAATACCTGCACTTTTAACACATTTAGGGCACGGCCATTAGTGTGTTGTAAATTAAAAAAAAAAAAATTTGTAACTTTAGAAAATTATCACAAAAAAAATTTTAAACGCGCCGGCGCGCGCCGCCGCCGCCGCCACGCCGCTAAAAAGGCTATTCGGCGGCGGCGCGTCGAAAATGACTTTTGTCGGCGGCGGCGGCGGCGTTTGCCGGCGGCGTATATCTCTAATGTGGTAGGACCCCCCATGACACTCTACATCTCTTCAATTGTTCATCTGAACCTACTCTTCTAACCCCTCTGTCCCTCTGGACAAACCCTGTTGAAACTGCACGTTTCCTTGGACTCCCCTTAGAAGAGCTTGATGAAGATCTTCGGAATGATCATACACTCTAGACAGGGCAATGCCTTGTTAACAACAACAACAACAACAACAACAACAACAACAACAACAACAACAGTTCACTTTGCTCCAACAGTATACAAACTAACAGTTTACTGGGATTTAAGTTAAAAGAGCATGACGCCAATACTCCGAATAACAATAGATCCGATTTGGACTAGAGTGGTGTTTTATAATTCCTATTGTTGCTCCGGGCCAGATAGCTGGGGTTTCAACATCACAAATCTGAGTTGGTAGACTGATGTATGAGGTCTCGGCACATAAACACCGTCAATAAGAATCAGCCTCCCGAAAAAGAGATCATCCTACACAGGGAGACTCGAGTCACTATAAATTGTACTCTTTCCTACCCAGACTAATCCCCACCATACCAAATACTTGCCCTACATAATCGTGCCAATTATACGCAAAACGGAAAGCCAAGAATATTGGCAGTATTAACAATGTTGGACCAGATCGAGATTGGTATTAGACAATTGAAGCATTATCGGGAATAGCGTTCTAAGTGCCAATTTTTTCAAAATCGGATTTATTGCATATTACCTTTCGTATTGCTCTCTTGCATTGTCCAGATAACAAATTTTCTAAAATTTTGCACGCCGTAACTGTAAAAATGTAATTAGAAATAGTAGGGTAATGTGAAGTGGCATAACTTATTTTGCATGGAAGCGTCGAAAGTAATTCGTAAGAGCACTAGAAGGTCATAAGGAAAGTGTAAAACTGATAACACAGTACTACCAAATTGACCAAAGTTGAAATACCTGGGACGTGATAGTTTTTTTATTAATTAAAATGTTTTTATTAGGTCGCTTTCGTCGTTCTTGTGCCCGAATTTTTGCATTCGATTTTGAACCAACTTCCTGTTGTGCTAGGGTCTTGAAATTTTCACCACAGTTCAGGTCGCGATGACAATGCAATATTATGGAGAAAAAAATTCCGATAGGTGGCGCTTGGGTCGCTATATTTTCAAAAATCGCATTTATGGTCCGATTTGGCTGAAATTCGGAACATGTATTACTACTATGGAAAGAAATATTTTCCTAAAAAAAAATTCCGTTAGGTGGAGCTGAGATCGGGGTAATAAAAACTGAAAATCCTAATTATGGACCGATTTAGCTGATATTTAGCGTGTGTATTACTTAATCAATTTCCAAATGTTGAACAAAAAATTCCACCCGCTAGGTGACGCGTGAGTCGCTCTATTTACGAAATGCGAAGGTCTGTTTTCGGTGTCGATTAATTTGTTTTTCAACGAACTTCCCGTTGGAGTAGAATCTTGAAATTTTCATCGTCGTTTAGTTTTCTGGCCCCACGCAGTATAACAAAAAAATAAGTCCGATAGGTGGCGCACGGGTAGAGATATTTGAAAAGTTTCATTTCCAGAGATTTTGTTTTGGATTTGGAACTAACTTCCCATTGAGCTGGGGTTTTGAAATTTTCACCATCGTTCAGGTTTCGCTGACAACATTATACAAAAAAAAAATCCAAAATATTGCTTTAATTGCAAAAGTCCCATTATCGGCCTATCTTCCTTATTGCTATCTGAATATTTCGTACACATGCTATAATGCATCATTTGCTATATCGTTTTTTTAGAAAAGCTCATATCGGTAATAAGATTGTTAGAAATTATTGCGAACCATCTTTAGCGTGCGCCAATGTTTTTATACATTTCAAAGTCCAAAAACTATTTAATACCTATAAGAATTCCCACTCACAAATGTTCCAGATAAGCTTTACGTGGTGAAGAATCTATGTAGGCAGAGGGGAAATTATTTTCCAGTTTTAGTTCATTTTAAAAACATTTTAAATTAAAAATATTTTTTATTCTATTTTTTTTCTTGTAGATCTCGATGAGATAAGAAGTACTGCATACAATAAATTCACCGGACACCTCCAAAATCTTGAGTAAGGGGTCAAGACCGGTTTTTCGTTCCTTTGAACACTTATGAGCCTATATCTTAGGTGTTTATAAACCGATTTTTATTTTCTTTTCCGATTCCATTAGAAGGGATATAAACCTTTCTAACGATGAATACTAACTACTAACTAATGGTGGCGATATGCCAACAGGTTATCATAACCTCTAATGAGATTTTTTGCGAGCTTCTCTTTCCAACTTGTGGTGTGTTGCTTTTGAGTTTTTCCTACAAGTTGGCGGGACCTTACAGTTTTTTGCCGACTCCGAACGGCACTTGCAAAGCAAATGAATTTTTTGCTGAAAAGTTTCTCATGGCAAAAATACACCCGGAGAGTTTGCCAAACTATTGCCGAGGGGCGACCCCGTTTAGAAAAATTCTTTTTCTAAATAATTTTTTGATGTTACTTTTGCCGGGCATCGAACCGCCACGACTTGGTGTAGAAGGCCGAACACTTAACCGCTACACCACGGCGGCTGCCAACGATGTATATATCAACTAGAAAAACGTGGGAGATATTTGTCCCGCAAACACACTTCTTTCGTCTTTTTTCGAGGTTGGTCAACTTTGACGCTATCCCTATGCACTTTTTTATAAGAAGCCTATACAAGCCTTAAAAGGCATCTAACAGAAAATTACGAGTTCAATGAATGTTAATTTTCTCAAAATGTTAAAAACCGACTAAGTTATTATACCAAAATTGTATGGGGGCTATATGTTATGTATATTGAACCGATCTTACTGATTTTAACTTTCCTCGTTAAGTATGTGATAAGTACGGCACTGGACATAAAGGACTTGATGGCCTTCATAAAGTCATCTAAGTGGTTCGAGGAGGATTAACGGTGTCGGTTTAAGAGTGTCAGTCCCGGGATTCTGCTATGTGGAAAATCCCAACAACTCAGGGATTTTCCATATGGCCGGGTCCCGGGACTGACTTTCCTAGTGTGGGTGGTATGACAACGGACCTTTCAAAACTGGCTTAAGTGTGCCTCTGCGGCAGCCACTTGAACCTAACTCAACCTAATGTGACAAGTACAAAGAATGCAAAATTTATCGTTCCTAGCTGTTTAATTGGAGGAGTTATAGCCCAAACTCTGTTTATCGGAACTATCGATTGTATAGGGGCTATATGTTATATTTGCCCGATCTCTATGATTTTCATTGTCCAGATTAAATATACAATAAAGGCAAAATCTTACAAATTTCACGGTCCTAGCTATTTAATTACATGAGTTATAGTCCGGAACCCGTTTATCGGAACAGCCGATTGTATGGCGGCTATATGTATGTTTTATTGGTTCCATCTCACTGATTTTCCCTATACGCATTACATTTGTACCAAGTACTAAGAGCGTCGCAACAATCGATTGTATGGGTGCTATATCGCACACCTAGATCTAAACAGCGATAAACTAAAAAAATCAAAATGTTCAAAAAACTCGAAAAACTGGCTGCTCCCATCCCTGCAAAAATCATTGGATTATGTGTTCCAATTTTTTGATATTGGAGTACTCCAATAGTAATCCTTTGTATACCTAAGCGGACCACCTTCAGCTTTTTGAAAGCCGAAGATTTATCCTGCCTTATCGACGAAAATCACGACACTATCGCTCTGACAGTATATACTCCAAAAAGTAACAACATTGGAGTACATTGCAAACTACACTGACTGTAGATACTCCATGGAGTAGCAGAAACAAAGCGAAGGTTGGAGTAGGTGGTCCAGTCCTAGGACACCGCAATGTTAATTGGAGCACAATTTTTATATGAAAAAGGATTATATTTGGAGTACCCTGATGCTCCAATTGGAGTACTCTTTGGATAGGAAATAGAGTACTCTCGATTTTTGCAGGGCATACATCCCAATGGCATTTTAAATTTTTAACAGCCCTTTTATCGGTGACAAGTGAGCATGTTGTTAACCTAATTGTCATCAATATCTTCTAACGGGAGTCCAAGGAAACTAGCAGTTTCAATAGGATTGGACCAAAGAGAGATGGGTGTTAGAAGAGTGGGCTCAAATGAGCAAGAAAATAAGTGATTGGTATTGTGGGGGGACGAGCCGCATGCCGGACATACATTCGGCACATCAGGGTTCAGTCTAGATATGTAGGAGTTTAACCTACTACAATATCCAGAGCGTAATTGAGCCAGAGTGACCCTTGTCTCTCGAGGAAGATGACGCTCCTCTTCAGAAATGCCAGGTGTTGCGGCATGTAAGACATTGTTTAGCGGACAGAGCGCAGAGTAATGGCCAACAGACGTTGTATGGATATGCCCCAAAGCCTGTTTGTGCACCTGTAGATCAAACGGCGTTGTTATATAGTGACGGATCTCATCAAAATGTTTACGTAGATGCGACCTTATGGTCCTAGGAGGCGTAATGAGTTCAAGCAGTTGTCTACCGGGATGCTGTGGTTTACAGCAGTTCAGTAGGTACTGCTTGTTTAGCATTCATTATGCTCCCTAACTGGAAGCATTTCCACCTCATTATGTATATGAGATATAGGTGACATAAGGACGCACCCCGTAGCGGTTCTGAGCGCGGTCTTTTGACAGGCCTGAAGCTGATTCCAGTGAACGTCTGCAAGCCCCGGCGACCATATCGGCGACGCATAGTTCAGGATCGGCCGACCAATTGCCTTGTACGTTACCAACAACGTTTCTTTGTCTTTACCCCAAGTACTGCCGGCTAGTGACTTGAGGATTTTGTTGCGGCTCTGTAATTTTGAGACAATTGCAGCTGAATGGGCAGCGAAAGTGTGCATGGTGTCAAAAGTCACTCCTAAAATTTTTGGGTGAGCGACAGTAGGTATTTTATGATCACCTACATAGATTTCTAATTCCATGCCAACCTGCGCCGTCCACGTCGTGAATAAGGTCGCCGAAGACTTTGTTGGCGACAATGTCAAGGTTCGGCCAGTGAAGAACTCGACTAGAGAGGGGAGATAACCATTTATTTTGGAGCACAGCTCATCAACGGAAGTACCAGTTGCCAATATCGTGCAATCGTCTGCGTAAGAAACAATCGTAACTTCTTCTGGTGGAGGAGGAAGCTTCGAAATATAGAAGTTAAACAATAACGGGGAGAGGACACCACCCTGTGGTACCCCTTGTTTTATCTTCCTGGCTTTAGATTTTTTGTTTCTAAATACAACAGACGACCGACGACCACTGAGATAATTGGCGATCCAACGCTTTAGACAGGGGGGGAGTGACGAGTCTTCCAAATCAGCTACAAGTTGCCCATGATTTACTGTGTCAAAAGCTTGACTCAAATCAAGTGCAACTAGAACCGTCCTGTCATTAGGCCTATTTTGATTAAGACCGTCAGTTATCTGAGTGTTTATGACATTTAGAGCAGATGTTGTGCTCCTACCTTTCCTGAAGCCATGTTGGTGCTCGGCTAACATCAAGTGTGATGTGTAGAGCGGGAGTAGGACCGCCTCAAGTGTCTTTACTACTGGCGAGAGGAGTGATATCGGGCGATATGACTCCCCAACGTTAGCTGGCTTGCCAGGCTTTAGTAGTGGGATCACAGTTGCCTGCTTCCATTTGTCGGGTATGACAGCTGTGATCAGAGACAAATTGAAGACGGCCGTTAAATATTTGACTCCCGCTAGGCCGATGTGTTTTAGATGCACCATGGCTATGCCATCAGGGCCGATGGCTTTGGAGTTTTTGGCCTTCCGGATGGCCTCTTGAACCTCTGTAGCGGTGATGGGAACGGGGGCATAGTTTTTGTGTTTATGCGCACGCCTGAAGATTCCACGTCTAGCCGTCTTGCGCAGGGTGTGGGACATATTGTCGACAAAAAGCCTGTGCACATTTCCTGGGGTCATTTATTGTCTTGTCACCAAAGGTAATGTCGACATTTTTTGGTGGACCCGAAGGATTCGACAAGGACTTGACGGTGGACCATAATTTCCCAACACCGGTAGAGAGGTTACAAGACCTGAGGTGCTCCTCCCATTTGGTTTGTTTGTGTTCGTTAACCAGCCTTCTGATTTCCACGTTGAGATCACCGATCTGTGGGTCAGATGGATCGATGTTGCGTATGAGGTCACGTTCGTTGGCCAAGGCTGCGGCCTCAGCTGGGAAGTTAGGCCTAATATCTTTTATCCTACCAGCTGGTATAAAACGGGCTGTAGCCTTTTTAATGACCTCACGTATGTTACGCTCGCCAACATGTACGTCAGTGGGAATGGGAAGATCACCAAAGGAGCTCTCCGTGAATTCCAAAAAGCCGACCCAATTGGCCTTTTTGAAATTCACGTAAGTTCTTTTCTCCGACGTGATAAAATCCGTGGCACGATCGACAGACAGGATGATAGGCAGGTGGTCGGATGACAGGGCCACCATAGGTTGCCAGTTGATGCTGTTAATTAACCCCGGGCTAACAATAGTTAGGTCCGGGGAGCTACTGCAGTTAACAGCCATCCTAGTTGAGGAGTCTCCCGTCCTCTGCCGTCCACAGAAAGGTGTGAATGCCACATATCATGATGGGCATTAAAATCGCCCATGATGATACGGTTATCGCCACAAAGAAACGCCCTAAGGTCAGGACGATAACTTCTGGGGCAGCAGGTGACGGGAGGAATGTATATATTGATTAGCTCGAGATCAACGCCACCAGCTTGTATAACTATACCTTGACACTCTAAAGGTAAGTCACTTTGGTCAGTGTTGATATCAAATTCCCTATACTGCACCGTATGGTGTACAAGGAACGCGAGACCACCTCCGCCGTCCGTACGATCATGCCGGAGTACGGGGTAGCCTCCACTCGCTCGGAGATTCGAGTGGGGGCCAAGTTTTGTCTCCTGGATTGCAGCAATTTTGATTTTATGTAGCTGCATAAATGTGGTTATCTCCGCTATCTTGCCGGTCAAGCCGTTGCAGTTAAATTGCAACAATTTAAATTGCGAAGGAGAGGCAATGGCCACTCTGGGAGTTAAAGACTGATGTGTTCGCCTAGATGATGGTAGGTTATGTCGCGATATTGATCTCCGTTGCAGTCCTGAAGCCGGCGGAATTCGTTCACTATTAGATGAGTGTACATCCGTCGGCGTTGAGGGCTGCACAACTCGACAGCAAGGCGCGACAAACACATCAGTCCAGAGATTTCTGTTTGCGAGCCCAGAACATATGCGTAGGTGACACAGGCCTAGGCAGGAGTTGCATTTGACCGATGCCACAGACGCATATATCCTGTGCCGACATACAGTGCACGAAGAGTGAGGGACCAGAAGTTGATGGACTTGACTTTCATTCGTGCTAGTGCCGGAAGAAGTTATTAAAGAGTTTAGAGACTGGGGCTGAAGCTCAGTAGTGCTACAAGCATCAACTGATGTGCTACGAAGAAAGTAGCCATGAGTGGGTGCTTGTGCTGTTGATGCACTAGGAAGTAAGCTACAGCCGGGAAGACATATATTCTGCTGGGCAATATAATTATTGCAGGTAGTGGAGACTTGATTATTATTAGAGGGCGATAAAGCAACATATGAGCGTCGCTTGCCTCGCGACGTCCTAGGACGTGAACAGCAGGGCGCCACAAAATTTTTATAGAAACTAATGGGCCGATGTGTTTTTGGATCTAGTCCGGAGCAACTAGTTTTGTGCAACCAACCTTTGCATGATGCACACTGTACTGAGTGTGATCGTCTTGTATATATTTTCTTCCGACAAACGCAGCAGAACCATTCTCTTGGGCCAGGATTTGGCTCAATGCCAGCCCGGATCAAGAGAATAAGGAGCAGCCGTGCTGCAAGGGGCTGTTCCGGGGATGACAATAGGTGAGGGAATCGTGACGCGTTAGACAGGGTCACTTCGAAATGTATTGCCCTTGGCCGAGTCATTATAAAAAAAACAACCCGGGTCGTTTCGGTACGAAGGGTATTGTACAGGTACAAATACCGTTCTCGCAGAACCGGCAATACGTGAATACGAATGGGAGAGCGCGGTAGTATGCATAGCTCAAAATTTAAGATTTTGGAATTAGTTCCCTTTAGATCTAGGTGTGCGATATGTTATATTGATCCGATCTTGTTGGTTTCTACAAAAGATTAATATATTATAAAACTACTGCTGCATGCCAAATTTCAGCGGTATATCTCTAAGACAGCGAAAGTTTGCATTAAAACAGATAGGCAGACGGCCTTGGCTAAATCAACTTAGGCCATCGTCCTGAAAATTTCGGTACACTTATACGTGGGTCCATCTCTCCTTCTTCTCATACTTACAAACATCGGACTAAAGATATATTACCATTTCAGTTTCATGAAAGGTATAAAAAAGCCCAAGTTAACATTTGTGAGTTGTACATATGGCAAAAATATAATTTTTTTTATTTCGTTTTCATGAAAATCTTAATAACTTAATCAGTTTTCAACATTTTTGAAAAAACTGGCATTCATTCAACTCGTAAATAGATTTGCTAGTTTATACCATTCAAGGCTTGTATAGGCTTCCTATAACATAGTGCATAGGGATAGCGTCAACGTTGACCAACATCGAAAATAATGAAAAAAGTGTGTTTGTGGGGCAAATTCTACCATAGCTCATACATTTTTCTAGTTGATATTGTATATCTCGTTAGAAAGGTATATATCTCTTCTAATTAAAATAAAAATTGGTTTATAAACATCTAATATACAGGCTCATAAGTATTCAAAGGTGCGAAAACCCGGTTTTGACCCCTAGTTCAAGATGTTGGAGGTGTTCGGCAAATTTCTTGTATGCAGTACTTCCTAACTCACCGAGATCTACAAGAGAAATGCTATCACTTCTCAGGTATTTTTTCGTATTGCACAGTTAAGTATGAAAGATATAAATGAAAAAGTGGGGGAGGCAGTTGAAAGAAATAAATTAAATAAAAAAAAAACTACGACTTTAGCGTTTTTTTGCTCTCCTGACAAATTATGTATGATTTTGTAGCTTGGAACGTTATTCCCGATGATGCTTCAAATGATCAGTTGATGCGATGCAAAGTATGAAGAGGGTACCTACCACGCGCTGGGCATATTTTCGACATGGTGGTATTGAATCTGGATAGGTAAACGTTAAACCTGTTACAATATCCCGATCAAAGTTAAGCAACTGTTGTTGTTGTTGTAACGAGGTGTAGTCCTGCCCAACGCGTATTTTTCCTTAGCCTAAATTGTCATCAATATCTTCTAACGGGAGTCCAAGGAAACTAGCAGTTTCAATAGGGTTGGACCAAAGAGAGATGGGTGTTAGAAGCATGGGCTCAGAAGAGCAAGAAAATAAGTGATTCGTATTGTGGGGGACGAGCCGCATGCCGGACATACATTCGACACATCAGGGTTCAGTCTGGATATGTAGGAGTTTAACCTGCTACAATATCCAGAGCGTAATTGAGCCAGAGTGACCCTTGTCTCTCGAGGAAGATGACGCTCCTCTTCAGAAATGCCTGGTGTTGTGGCATGTAAGACATTGTTTAGCGGACAGATCGCGGCGTAATGGCCAACTGACGTTGTATGGATATGCTCCAAGGCCTGCTTATGCACCTGTAGATCAAACGGCGTTGTTATATAATGCCGGATCTCATCAAAATGTTTACGTATAGTATTGCTCTTGGTCGAGTCGTTATAAAAAAAAACAACCCGGGTCGTTTCGGTACGAAGGGTAATGTACAAGTGCATATACCGTTCTCGCAGAACCGGCAATACGCAAAACGTGTGACTCGACCGGTTAGCTTTCTTCTTCAGCTGTCCCGCTTACTGGCTCTTACGCGGTCTGTTTACTTATTATTTTTGATCGCCAAAACAGCGACATGAAACTAAATTCGAATGGTCTACGTATGACCTTTTTCTTCAAGAATTCATAAAAACTAGTGGGTTATAGTCGCCAATATCTTGCCATTCTTTTTAGCTTTGTTTCTTTCCTGCTAATTATGAATAATTATTCCTAAAAAAGTGTTCTTTGAAAAAATTAGCAGCGAATTCAGCAGCTTTTTGACATTTAATTGAGAGAGAGAGCGCCAGTTCGCTGCAAGTTATTGCTGGAGATTTTTCGTCCAGCAGAAACCAGCAAGCAGGAACAGCTGATCACATTACACCTCCCCAGTCCGTCAACTTTAAACATCCTTTAATTTTCTCTAACCATGTATTTAGAACTCGGTAACCGAAATTTAGGGGATGCGCCAACCTTTCTACTGTCAGGTGACGGACCGCCTTATCGATTACCCTGCGGGTTAGGGGTTTAGAATATGCCCGAGGTAGGCATACCGGTCGTAAGAGGCGACTAATATGCACATAGGTAATTGACGTGCTACTCGATGGTTGATCTACGGATATGATGCCTCTCACCTCTCATTACCCATCTTCTCCTTCCTCATGGATGGAGGGATGCCATGACCTAGAAGGTTCCACTGGTCATACCAAATCGCTACCACGACAGACGGGCAGTACCGCAAGGGAGTACCGCAGCGTACCGGGGTCATATCCGGCCAAGGACTGTCAACTTCGGCATCACTCCCCAAAACCTTCGGGGAGTGTTTTGTTGTTAACAACAACAACAACAACAGCTGATCGATGACATAGCAAAACAACAACAAAAAATGTAAATTCAAATTGTTAGCCAATCAGAAACGTAACCGCTGTTTTGTCTGCAAGTTTCTGCTGAACCCTGTTCGACGAAAAATTAGCAGAAATGACATTTTGGCAGCTTTTTACAAGACTCTCTTCTGCTGACAGTTCTTTGCTGGAGATTTCAAGAAACAAAGCTTATAACTTAAGCTTTGTTTCTTTTCTGCTAATTATGAATAATTATGAATAATTATTCCTAGAAAAGTGTTTTGTGAAAAAATTAGCAGCGAATCCAGCAGCTTTTTGACATTTAATTGAGAGAAAGAGCGCCAATTCGCTGCAAGTTCGCTGCAAGTTGCTGCTGGAGATTTTTCGTCCAGCAAAAACTAGCAAGTAACAAACAGCTGATTGTGACATATGGCAAAATAAAAATTGATTGCATATTTTTATGAAATTTAAAATTTATTACGAATATTTTGAAAACTATGAGTTATTTACCAGCAAATGAAGTAAGTACATACAATAAATACCAAATCTTCAATAATTCCGTATATTTGAATAGCAAAGCGCCGAAGCCCAATGTCCATTGGACCAACGTAATGTGGCTCGTTTAGGAGACCAATATAATCCTGCAGGCGCAGTTACAGGAATGGGAAATACTGAAGGTATATAAGGCATTCAATTTTCTTAATATTTTGTAAGGTTTAATCCGATATATACGCAGTAATTGTCCAAAGGCTGAAAAATTCGCAATTAATGCTGCGAAAAAAATTTATTTTCATTTGTCAATTGTCAGAACAGCTGTTCTGCTGGAGAATTTCTGCTGGCTCCTGTTCGGCGAAAAACTAGCAGAAGAGAGATGAAACTAGCAAAAATGAGATTTTGACAGCTTTTTACAAGACTCTCTTCTGCTGACAGTTCTTTGCTGGAGATTTCAAGAAACAAATCTTTAACTAACCCCCCAATTCTGTAAGCTGTCTCTAGTCACTAATAGAGACAATAGTCACTAATAGAGACAATTCGTGTTCCAATTCCATGTTGTCCAATTACAAACCTCAAATGACAGATCTCAATTTTGTGACTTGAGATGAGACAAAATTACAGAATTCCGGAATAAACTTGGAGGTGAAGCGATCAAAGGAAATGAAAAATCATCGCTTTGAGATTTGTATTTACCCAAGCAAAGCAAAACGCGCATCTAATTTTGTGTTGCTGAGAGAAATAATGGCTTCGTGGAATAAATGATATACAAGAAAGTGTATGTATGTATGTATATATGTACATAAGTAAGCACGCGATCGACGCAATAGTGCTTCGCAATGAAATATCAATTACCAAATCGGCAAATAACAAAAATAAAACTAAATTGTGATGAGGTGCACGGGAGTCAATATTAAATTGATGAATCATGCACATAGTACAAAAGTATAAGTATGTATGTAGCAATGTATCTATGCATGCATATATGAACGTACCATTTGCGCTCATAGCTTGAATGAAATACATATTTGTATCAACTTGATTTTATTGACTTTGTTAACCTCTTTACATTTTTATGAAGTATATTGCTACTTGAACATATAAATATGTATTCACTCAACCCTACGGGTTAGAGGGCTTAGAATGTGTGTTGTAAGCGGCGACTAAAATCTGCATAGACAAGGTGTTAGTACCGCAGAGAACCAAATTCATAACCGACGAAGGACTGACAATATTAGAATGTTGTTGTTGTAGCGAGGTGTAGCCCTGCCTTAATGTCAGACAGGGTCACCCCGAGTGTATTGCTCTTGGCCGGGTCGATATAAGAAAACGGCCCGGGTCGTTTCGGCACGATGGGTACAGCACAAGTGCTGGTACCGTACTCGTAGAACCGGCAATACAAGAAACTAGCCATGTAGGCCATGTAGGTCATTTATCGTTACCCAGGGTGCACCAACGGGGTGTAAAAGTAGGTCGCCTCCCAGTTGGTGCACCCTGGGTAACGCTAAATGACCTACATAGCCTACACGGCTAGTTTCTTGTATTGCCGGTTCTACGAGAACGGTACCAGTACTTGTGCTGTACCCATCGTGCCGAAACGACCCGGGCCGTTTTCTTATATCGACCCGGCCAAGAGCAATACACTCGGGGTGACCCTGTCTGACATTTAGGCAGGGCTACACCTCGCTACAACAACAACAACAACGGTTCAAGCATTCCGAAAGTCAGTATCAAGTTGGACTGAGAAAAATTGGCGTTCAAAGAGGAGGTTAAATTGAATAGTTTAAGAAGTGTGAAGTATCACGCAGGGCATGCGTCAAAAATGGTGTTGTGAGTTCAACTTGTACCCGGATCAAAGTTGAGTCCGAGTGACTCGAATCTCCCTTGGTAAGACCATTTTTTTTAAACTATTCAAGGGTTTTTTGGTTTTTTTTTAGTTATTTCAGGGGTGCCAGAACGGGGTCCAAAGGCTGAGATCGACTCATTGTGGACTTAAGTTAGTGCCCGCTTCTGAAGCCACAGATCTTTACAGTGGTTACGGAGATGCTACCTTATATGCCAAAGGGACGTTTTTGTTGATATACCGTGTGTTTCCTGTAGGTTTAGAGGCATGTAATGAAACCGTTATGTGCCGGTACTAGCACCTTTCGGTATTTACCCCACTGTCGCTGGAGCGATTTGGTATGCCCAGTGGAACCTGTTAGGTTCATATTACTCCGTATTTCTGTGAAGAAGGTTGGTAATAAGAGCGGAGAGGTATCATTTGCGTAGATCAACCATCAAGTTGAACTTCATTACCTTTTGTGGAATTTAGTTGTTGTTGTTTATGTTGTTGTAACGAAGGGTAGCCCTGCCCAAACGTGTACTGTGGATTTTAGTCGCATCTTACGACTAGCATATCTACTAAACCCCTAACCCGCATAGAAGGTAGGCATATCTGCGGGCGTCAAATGGTATATTGTAAGCCCCTGATACTCTGTGTTGACTGACTAGGTACATCGTTAATATGTATTTCCTGAGTACCTCATATGCATGAGTAAAGTTTGATGAAAAATTCAGTGATTTTCAAACTGTCGGCATCCAACATATTGTTTCCAGATCAAACTTTCAGTCTCGACCAAAGATGACTTGATCCAAAACTTATTGCTTTCTGAAAGCGCTCTAATTGTGTAATTTTTTATAACAGTATCCAGTGGTGCCAGTATTGCGAAGATAATATTTGGGCATTTTGATTTAAACTTTTTTTATTTTGCTTTACTTTATGAATGTTTTTCTTACAACGTACTATTTCACAGTTTTTTCTTAATAAATGTTGATATTTGAAACAAATAACCAATTTACCATCGAAATACCTGCTCAATTTCAAAACGATATTATTCGCGCTAATAGGGAAATTAAAGTAAACTTTGGCCATCAGCAAATCCTACGACACATTTCCATGTGATTATCATTTTATATTCTTATTTATTACGTTCTTACCGCCTTTTTAACTAAAATCCCCAAATCACAAATAAAAAACCTACTGTTCCAGATGTTCCTCGATTATGCAGTGCTGCCAAGTCGCAACACATAATCAGTACCCCCGATAGGTGGCGCGCGATAGAGTTTCACATCAAGTCATCTTTGGTCTCGACCGTTCTCTCTGTTCGAGTTGACTTGGCTACTTTAGGCTTAAGCAAAAGTTTACAATTTAGCATGATTTTATAGTGAAAATTACCCCGTGATTTGTCTCAGCTGGGTAAGAATGATTATGTTCTCATAATCAGGTGGTGGGTCGCTTTGTTCGCCAATGATTTCTACAATTAGTAGGAGCGATTGTAATTGTGTTTATCGTCGTTGTAGCTGATTAAGGCAAGAATTAATATTTTTTTTTTAATATGCATGTGCGCATTGATAGGTATATGGTCAGAGTGGCCTAAGTAGTGAGCTGAGCTGATTCCTCTATACATGCATGTTATTTAAAACATTAAAACAATTTTGTATCTCTACTTTACTTACCAACAAATGCCTTCAACTCATAATCAACGCCACACGATTTGCCCGTATCGCCAGGCGCGGGTTGTAGTGACACTGATGCCGGACAATACGGAGGAACTTCAAAATAAAACGGATACGCATTTGGTCCCAATTTTTTAACCAGACGCTCTTGTAATCTCGTCAATGCTCGTTCAGTTTGTTGTTGTGGATAAATTTGTTCATGCGCTAAATACAAATCTTTACGAAATGTTAGTCCAAGCACATCCAAATCTTCACGCCCATATCTAAATGCGGCAAGTACTTGTCCAAACACTTTACGATCTTTTACATATTCTGGATCAATGAAAACAACTCCGTCGATGGGATCAACATGTGTAATGTGGTCGACGAAATCACGTTTCCCCAGGTACACAGTGATTTTGCCATTAGATGAACTCTTCTTAAATACCCGTGTGGCTTGACGTCTTGAACTTGCATCTGCATCTCCACCAGCACCACCGCCGCCGCCACCTGCTTCATCTGACGAGGGTGTGGCAGCAGTTGCTGTTCCACTGGTCGAAAGACTATTCATTGGTGTATGTAATTAATAAAATATATGTATATATATTTCTTGAACAGCCTTTAATGATAGGACTTCTTTTGGTGGTTTTGTTCCTTTAGGCTTTAAATTATACTATTTTGGTTTATAAATGCTAATCATGCGTTGATTATTCATGTGTATATAAACGAATTTCTAGGTATTTAATTACCACCTTAGCTCTTGTAATGTTCAATATTTCTCGTTAATCTATTCACCAACAATAAGTTAGCTTGATCTTTTGTATGTGTGGTATGTAAATGCACTTAAGCAACATTTTGTTTTTTTCTTATTATTTATCCTTTTCATTAATTTTTAACATTTTTCTTACGCTAAAAAATCGAGCAATAACGACGACCAACCCAAAATATTCAGCAAAAAATTGAAACGAAAGAAACGTCACACGGAATGTGTATACCGCACAGTGATGCCCCTTTTGGGGTAAAATAGCCGAAACGCTTTGCCCTTCTCCAATAATTACAAGGATTTTAATATCATTATAGCATATAAACAGGTAGGACAGTAGTTATATATATATAGTCATTATAGGTTTGTTTACTAACCAAAAAATAGTTCTGAGCAGGATAGAGCAGAGCAGAGCAGGGCAGATGTCAAAATAGAAGCAGAGCAACTCAGAGCAGAAATGCCATGAAACAATTGAATCTAGATAGTTTCTTTTATTTGGTTTTTTTGTTTAAATCTTCAAAATTAATGCAAATTCACGTATACAAAAACATTGATTTTCTTGCAAGCTAATTTTTTTGAAGTTTTCAAAAATTTATTTTTTCCTGACAGACAATTGCTTCTCTGCTCTAACTCCCAGTGGGAAAAGGTAATGTACAGCAATGCATAAAGTAATGTATAGCTCCTATAGACTATACATGGAAAGGTGCATGAATTTTTCTACAGCGATGTCATAGGAAAAGTAATGTGTCGCTCGCCTACAAACTGAAGCGACATGTTTTCATTACTTTTTATATTACTTTTTATAAATGAAAAGATGTATTACCTTTCTAGAATGAAAAGATGCATTGCAAGGGACACATTAAATTGTACATAACATTTTATGAATACATATCTGTAATTACTTTCCTTGTGGAATAACAAGGCCATTAACGCGACATGAGGCTCTACAGCGGTAGAAGAGAGAAGGTTCTATTTTTGAATGTTTGAATGGCGAGCTCGTCATGTCGACCAGCCCCTGGATTCCCTAACTGTGAGCTTTGAAATGTACAATTTTTTCCCATATATTTCAAATGGTGAAAAAGTGAACATTTCAAAACTCACTGAACATAAGTCCAGGTGGGCGTACAACCAAGATGAGTGCACACAAAAAAATAACATAAAAAAAAAACCAAAACAAAAAAAAAAAAAAAAAAAAACCAAAACAAAAAAATCTCTTCGTTTTTAGACGTCGTCGTGTCAATATGTAAAAGTGAAACCGTCTCAATAATGTATACTGTCGTTAAAGTATAACTGTTTTATATAAATAACGGATCTTATTAGGAAAAATGAAAAAATTGTGATTTCGTCTCCACAACCATGTGGAATTAATTTAACCAAAAATTTTGGTGTCGATTTATCATTTTGAATGATAATCTTAATATTTGAAGAATACTAATATAAATGAAATCGTACAAGTTGAATAGATATATAATTGAAACTGACCGTACTTTTTGGATATAACCTGGCATATGAGGAATTAATCCCAGCCACAGCAAATCAAACCCCAAAAAAAAAAAAAAAAAAAAAACAAAAAATGCAACGGCGTCGTAGGTTCTCCAGACGATTTCTGGAATGCCTCACAGCAGCAGAGAAAGCGATGGAGATGCGCGAAAAAGAACAGCGGCCACAGCAGAGGTTTATTATTTAATTTAAATATTTATGTTTTCGATTGTTTATATTTTAAGCCTTTGTAGCTTTTTTTTTTTTGAAGTTTGAATTTTTTCCCATGCCTGCTTCTTTTCAAACTACAAATAAAAATTATCCGACACATTACTCCCTTCCTTGATTTTGGTCTGATCTTTTCTAACATCAAAATTCGTACATCTTTTCATGTATGAAAAACATTTTTTTTTTAAACTACAAATCAAAGATTGAGCGACACATTACTCCCTTCCTTGCTTTTGGTATGATCTTTTCTTATAACAAAATTCGTACATCTTTTCATGCACGAAAAACAATTTTTTTTAAAACTACAAATCAAAGATTTAGCGACACATTACTCCCTTCCTTGCTTTTGGTGTGATCTTTTCTTATAACAAAATTCATATATCTTTTCATGCATGGAAAAAAGTAATGCATTACCTACTTTCCCACTGGGCTTACTCCATAAAAAAAGCTAGAGCAGAAATTTGTGATCTGGATTACTCTAGTTTTGTTTTGAGCGTACTCATGAAACAAAAGATAGAGCAACCTAGAGCAAGAAAAGTGTTCATTCAACACAATTTTGTGAAATATCTCAATCTGACGTAAGCAGCCCAGTAAACAAACCTTATAGGACAGAAATATCAGTAGTATTCTTTGTGAAAATAAATAAAACTTCTATTGAGATATTGTGCTTTTTTTATTGCGAGTAGTTTGTTACAAAACATTGTTTATGATTTTTGTTGTCCCTATATACTTGAAAATAAAGGGTTAACATCACTGTCTCATCTGATAGTCAAATTCCAGCCATGGTTCAAAAATTCATATGGTTATTTTGACAAGAGTGGCTGCTGCATCTTCCATATACAGTTAAGCGTTCAGCAGAATCAATCCGTCAGTACGTCGAAATAACTGACAGCAAAGTAGACTGCGGGTGTTTGTATGCGTAACGCCAGATAAGACGGATACGTCAAAGTAGAAATTGCTCTAAAATTGACGTACGTGACGCAGCTGACGTATTGGCGGACTGATTCTGCCGAAAGCTTTACGTATGAAACTGTCAAGTTATCACCATTTTTGTTTTCTTGTTACATTTTGCTTAGTTCGTGGAAAAGCAACGAAATTCGTTTGCGTGTTTTAATGAGTTTTAGTTAATTTTTTGATAATCTCTTTATAAAATGTGAAAAAACAAGCAAGAAGCCTAGCAAAATAAGTATGTCGTTTTTGCACGCGTTTGTTGTTTTTCCACTGCCTTTGACAGAAGCTTTCCGGCCAAAACGGTAATTTCGTATTCTCTTTGTGCTGCGGTTACCCTAAAATGTTCTATCATGATTCCAGCTGTCAAATTGTTGAAAAGTCTCCAAAACTAATAATTTGTTCGGAAAATTTGGTATTTCTCCACGTTGATACTGCCATCGTTGAATTATGTGAGGAAGCCTGTGTACCAAATAGTATAAAGGTTGTGTACCAAAATTATACAAAATTGGAGGTGAAATTCTAGGATCTAGCTAAAGCCCTATATCATAGTGTACCAATTGATTACTATGCCCTATATACACTTATTTTTGATCGTGAACGTGGGTGAGCGTGAACAATTCTCTTTTGTGTAATATGTTGATATTACTCCTCTTTTCCAAAAAAAATCATCCGTAAGTGGATAAACAACTAAAATATCTTTGATATTACTGCATTTAAACTTAAGTGAAGCTAATGGCCCAATGTACGCTTGCTTTTCTTGCCTCGCTTACCTAGGCTTACCTTGTTTTCCTTTTAAAGCTTCTATGGCCCAATAGAAGCTACAAAAGTTGTCAAAAATACAGGATGAGACAAACAAGACAACAACAAGGCAAACAGCGAAGCGTGTAAAGCGCTGTCAAATAGAGATTTGGGCTAATCGACACTTTGAATCGTTTCAAGCAAGCAAAGTAAGGCTGCCACTGGGCCAACTTTCATACTGTGACGAATTCGATGATTCCTTGATTATTTTCCCTGAGTTCGATCACTGTACGTTAAATAAAACACTCCGATTCTGTTTAATAAGTAGTACGCTTTATTCAGTACTAAAAACCGTAGTACAATATCGCGGGTTAATTTACTGTTCAGTACTTCACTGTACAACACTTCAAAATAAACTGATTGATTTGCGTTGTCTTTGCGCGGTTTATATACCCTAGCAGACAGCAGCTTCACAACCTAGAAATGTCTACACCTTTCTGGTTTATTCGTGCAACAGTGTTCTCGAAGCGTTTATCTATCGTCATCTCCTCTTTGTGCCACATTCGCAAACACGCGAGCTGCCTCTCGCAGCTGTAGTTGTGGTAGTGACGCTAGTGATAGAAATACGCTAGAGTTGGGAGATGAGCGATTCCTGAGAACATTCGCCACACTGCCCTCCACCTAAGTCTGATCGTCCCGATCAGACACATTTCCTGATCCAAACGTTGCTAGTCTCTCCAGGGGAACCACTTTCATTTTGTTCCGTAGCATTCCAACAGCCTGTATGCGGTAAACAACGTCGTTGATCCGTTTCACAACTCTGTATGGTCTTTCCCAGTTGCACTGAACTTTGGCAGACACACTTTTCCTCCGTTGTGGCCTGTTAAGGAATACTAAATCTCCTTCCAGAAACCCTTCTGTTTCCATTGCTTTGTCGTACCTGGTTTTCATGTTTTTGCTTATACTTCCGGGGAATGGACCAGCTTCATCCAAGGTAATCCTCTCAACCGGTGCATCTGAGTTGCACTGCCTCCTTAGACCATGACTCGTGGACCTCAGCACCTTTGCTCTGATGCACTCATCGCATTTGGCAATCCACTCCTTTACCGACTGACCGTAACCAACCCAATAAAATGTCTGCTTAATCCTCTCCAATGTCTTCTTGACTCCTAGATGACCTCCACTTGGATCGTTATGCATTTCCCTGAGAACATCAGACACCCGCTTCCTTGGAACAACTATAAGCTTCCGAGCGCATTGACCATCCTCACTCTCCCATATTCGATGCAAACAACCGGATACCATTCGTAAACTATTCCATTGTGCCCAATATGACTTGGCAACTGGACTCGCCGCTGACATTTCTTTTCTTGCTGGTCGTTTGTTTCGCTCGAGCCCTCGGATCACACATGCCAGATCTGAATCTTCCTGTTGACTTCTCCAAATATTCTCAAGTAGGCATTTGTCTATCGAAGCCATTGGTCGAGGAGGTACCTTTGCATTTCGAGTGTCCTTGTGCTTCATCTCTAATGAAACTCCTTTGGTGTAATACCCAACGTTGTGTCCAAAGATCAGAGGTACTTCTTGGCCATTGTATCTCATAACTCTATTTCTCAGGTTCATGTGAATGTCTCTCACAGCCAAGAAGTCGACGCCAATGATGACTTCGTCCACAATATCTGCCACTAAGAAGTTGTGGTATGTAGTCGCATTCCCAATCGCAACTTTGCACCGCACTTCTCCATGAACCAGCTTACTTTCACCAGTTACTGTCCGCAACTTTGCATCCTGCAATGGTCGTACTCTCTTTTGGACCAAGTCACTTCTAATGATGGAATGAGATGCGCCAGTATCCACAGTGAATAACCGCTCTTTTCCGTCCAAGGAACCTCTAACAGTAACAGTACTTGCTTTCCCTCCGACCTGCGACACAGAAACTATAGGGCATTCATCTTGGTCATCTCCTCCAGCGTTACCCTTACGTCCACAAGCATTGCCGAAGTCTCTGGAGCCGATGTTGCAATGACGCACCATATGGCCAGATTTTCCGCACTTGAAGCATTTAATGGCTGCTTCATTTTTCCGTTGCTTTCCGTTCAATGCTTCTAGGATTGCGTCCACCCACTCTGGTCGTTCTACTTCCACATTGTGAACCTTCTTATCTGGTTTACATAAAATCGAGGCTGTCTCTTGCAATAAAGCGTGTGATACCGTCTCTGCGAATGTCCTTTTGGGGTTTGCATATGCGGCTCGCTTCGTCTCTACATCCATTATTCCATTTATGAATCTTTGGATCTTTACCCTCTCGATGTATTCCACGGGTGCGTCTGCGTTCGCCAAATGAGCTAACCTCTCAATGTCCCATGCAAATTCCTGCAATGTCTCATTAGCCTTCTGGAAGCGATTCTGTAGCTCCATTTGAAATATCTGCCTCCTATGCTCGCTACCGTAACGTCTTTCAACGGCTCCCATCAATGCTTCATAGTTGTTCCTTTCACCTTCTGGAATAGTCTGTAAGATTTCGGCTGCAGGTCCTTTCAATGCCACAAATAAAGCAGCGACTTTGTCTTCAGCGCCCCAATTGTTCACAGCTGCTGTCTTCTCAAACTGTAGCTTAAATACCTGGAATGGAACAGAACCATCAAAAGATGGGGTTTTTACCTTGGGAGAACTTGATACAGCATTTGGACGATTCAGCTGCAACTCCTGGATACGAGATTTTAACGCATCCACCTCGGCTTCGATCTTATCCTGTCGTCCACTGACAACTTCTAGCTGCGATGAGACTCTTTGCTCTTGTGCCTCTAGTTTTAACGTTATGCGTGTTTCCTGTTCCATCAACTCTTCCTTGATCTGTGACGCCATGTATGCCTTCTGTTCTTCTAACTGAGATGCCATGTGTGTCTTCTGTTCCTCCAACTGTGTTGAAATTCCGGATGTAATACGTGTCTCCTGTTCTTTCATTTGAGATGTTATGTTCGTCGACATCTGAGCCAATGCAGCCAATAACGAGTTTGTGTTCACGTTTTCCACAGGATTCGGGGTATCCTTTTGTTCTTCCACTTTCGTCGCTCCCTCTTCCAAAAGCTGAAAAACATGATCGTCAACGTTGATTCGTTCTGCTTCCATCGCTTCTCGCAACCGTGATTGTAGCTCTGCTTTATTGCCCGTTGTTGACAATCCACGTCGTTCCAACTCGTTTTTGAGTTGCTGGATCTTCAACTCATTCAACTTTGCCATGTCCTTGTTATCCTTAAAATGTCCTTGTTATCCTTTTCAATGTCCTTGTTATCCTTTTCAATGTCCTTGTTATCCTTTTCAATGTCCTTGAATTTATTTAACAATACCGCTTCTGACACCAATTGTGACGAATTCGATGATTCCTTGATTATTTTCCCTGAGTTCGATCACTGTACGTTAAATAAAACACTCCGATTCTGTTTAATAAGTAGTACGCTTTATTCAGTACTAAAAACCGTAGTACAATATCGCGGGTTAATTTACTGTTCAGTACTTCACTGTACAACACTTCAAAATAAACTGATTGATTTGCGTTGTCTTTGCGCGGTTTATATACCCTAGCAGACAGCAGCTTCACAACCTAGAAATGTCTACACCTTTCTGGTTTATTCGTGCAACAGTGTTCTCGAAGCGTTTATCTATCGTCATCTCCTCTTTGTGCCACATTCGCAAACACGCGAGCTGCCTCTCGCAGCTGTAGTTGTGGTAGTGACGCTAGTGATAGAAATACGCTAGAGTTGGGAGATGAGCGATTCCTGAGAACATTCGCCACAATACATTTCAGTAGAGTTCAAAAGAATTTTGACATTTCTCGAGGCAAAGCCAGCAAAGCAAGCGTGTATTGGGCCATCACCTTGAAAGTGTTAGATCATGTTCACACTAAAGCGGGCTACTCACCTGCCAAGAAATGCCTCAAGAAAAAAACGAGCATATATTTCTTGTACCTGGTCAAGAAATTTTGAAGTTTACCAAATTTTCCATTTTTTTGCAAATTACTCTTATAAAAATGTACAAAATATGTTTAGCGAAATATTTACTCACCTTTGCCGTGGATCTGCACGTTTACCTCAAGAAATATATACGAGGATATTTATTTCTTGAGGTAAACCGGCATTGCCAACCATCGAAAATTGTAGTATTTTTTCTTATGAGCTGAGTATTGGCTCAAGAAAATTTGACGTGTGAAAACAGTTCTTGACCGTTTCTTGAGCGTTTTTTTATATTGAGTTTGACATTTCTTGGCAGGTGAGTAGCCCGCTTTTAGCGAAAACACCTTGTTTTCGTGTAAAACATCTCACATAAAACAGGTGGGTTCATACCTGCTATTCTTGTTTTCATTTGACAGTAATCAGCTGTTCTAGAAATTGTGATTTGTGAGAAAAAATAATTAAAATTTTGTGAACGTACATATTATATTTTATGTACTTATTTTAAGTTTTACTGTCAGCGTACTTATTTCAAATTTACTTTATAGCACAAACATTTTCATTTTGATTTTTTATAAATTCGGGCGACGAAATTCAAAATGAAAACATTTGACATATCAGATATGTGACAGTATGTTTTTCGATTATTCCCGAGAAAATTTAGAGCCGACACTGATTGTGAAAGGTTTTCGTTGATGTTTTGGGATAAAACGCTCTGTGAAGAGCACACTATCGAAGACATTGCTATCCTTACGTCCTACCGATGAGCAGCTACGCGGGGCATTAATGGAGGTCGAAACGATTATAAATTCCCGCCCCCTGACGTACATACCCTTGGGTCACGAAGACGACGAGGCTCTTACGCCTAACCATTTTTGGTTAGGCAGTTCAAGTGGAATGAAGCCTTTGACAGAGTTTTCGGACGAGCCCACACACTTGCGAAGAGGATGGAAGTATGCACAACAGGTGGCAGACATGTTCTGGCGACGTTGGCTACGTGAATACTTGCCGATGATTACTCGGCGCACCAAGTGGTTCGAAAGGGTTAAGCCCATTGAGAAGGGAGATATCGTTTATATTGTCGACCCAAACGGGCCAAGGAACTGCTGAGCCAATGTCTTAAGTCCATTTTTTTTTTTTAAAAAGAGATTTCAATGCCAAACGATAATAGAGTTATAAATACATCGTTTTGCATTAAAATCTCATTTTTCAAAAAAAAAAAAAATGGACTTAACGACATTTGATCACGAAGTCAGCGATATATTGAATGAACCTGAATAGTAGTTGTGGTTGTTGTTGTTGTTAACAATGCATTGTCCTGTCTAGAGTATATGATCATTCCGAAGATCTTCATCAAGCTCTTCTAAGGGGAGTCCAAGGAAACGTGCGGTTTGAACAGGGTTTGTCCAGAGGGACAGAGGGGTTAGAAGAGTAGGTTCAGATGAACAATTGAAGAGATGTAGAGTATTATGGGGGGTCCTACCACATGCAGGGCATGTGTTTGAGATTGTATCATTCAGTCTGGATAAGTAGGAGTTTAACCTCACACTGTATCCAGACCTAAGCTGTGCCAAGGTGACTCTTGTCTCCTTTGGTAAGGTACGTTCTTCTTCAGCAATATCCGGTGGAGGGCTGTTCATAACGGGATTCACAGGTAGAGATCTGGCAAAAGTGTACCGACTCGGTGTGGATGTCGGTTAGAGCCCGCTTATGATTCTGCAGATCAAACGGCAAGGTAACATGATGCCGGATCTCGTCATAATGCTTACGGAGATGTTTCCTTATGTCTCTCGGGGCGGATCTGTGTCCAAAAGATGACGGTTTGGATGTGCTGGCTTTTGGCAGTTCAGAAGGAAGTGCCTGCTCAGCATTTCCGCATGCTCTTTTACATTGAGCAGTTTTGCCTCCTGATGGAGGTGAAACACGGGAGACATGAGGAGACATCCCGTAGCAGTTCTGATGGCAGTATTTTGGCAGACTTGTAACTTCGTTCAGTTGGTTTTATGCACATTAGGCGGCATAGTCAAAGACTGGTCGGCCAATGGCCTTATATGTAGTCAGCAACGTTTATTTGTCTTTTCCCCAAGTACTGCCGGCAAGTGACTTGAGGATCTTGTTGCGACCACGTACCTTTGAGATCATTGCAGACACATGACCAGCAGATGAGAAAGTATTATCCAGTGGCTGACAGTTGGTAGTTTAGTGCCATCAACGAAAAGGTCTAATTCATTTCTCACCTGGTGCCTCCATGTCGTGAAAAGCGTCGCCGTGGATTTATTTGGAGATATCGTCAGATCTCGCTCAGTGAAAAACCTGGATAGGTCGCAGAGGTAACCGTTGATTTTCGCACAGAGTTCATCAGTATAGGGGCCCTTCCCCGTCGCCATTATTGTACAGTCGTCGGCACATGAAACGACGGTGACGCCCTCTGGTAGTGGGGGCATCTTCGATAGATAGAAGTTAAGCAGTGTCGGGGATAGGACACCACCCTGTGGCACCCCCCTGTCTAATACGTCTAGGTTTTGATGTTGCGTTTCTAAAGTTGACCGACGCCTGCCGTCCATTCAAATAATTAGCGGTCCATCTCTTTAACCCATCAGGTATCTGTGTTTCAAAAAGATCTTGTATGAGAGTGGCATGATTGTTTGTGTCAAAAGCTTTTGACAGGTCAAGTGCCAGTTAAGCTGATGACTCAATGTACGCTTGCTTTGCTTGCCTAGGCTTACCTTGCTTTCCTTTGAAAGCTTCTATGACCTAATAGAAGCTACAAAAGTTGTCAAAATACAGGATGAGACAATCAAGACAAACAGTGAAGCGTGCAAAGCGCTGTCAAATAGAGATTTGGGCTATTCGACGCTTTGAAGCTTTTCAAGCAAGCAAAGTGAGGCTGCCACTGGGCCAACTTTCATACATTTCAGTAGAGTTTAAAAGAATTTTGACATTTCTCGATGTAAAGCCAGCAAAGCAAGGGTGCATTGGGCCATCACCTTAACACAGTCCCGTGATTTGGTTGGTTTTGATTTAGGCCGCAATTTATTTGCGTTGTAATAGCTTTGTTTCTTTCCTGCTAATTATGAATAATTATTCCTAAAAAAGTGTTCTTTGAAAAAATTAGCAGCGAATTCAGCAGCTTTTTGACATTTAGTTGAGAGAGAGAGCGCCAATTCGCTGCAAGTTATTGCTGGAGATTTTTCGTCCAGCAGAAACCAGCAAGCAGGAACAGTTGATCGGTGACATAGCAAAACAACAACAAAAAATGTAAATTCAAATTTTTAGCCAATCAGAAACGTAACAGCTGTTTTGTCTGCAAGTTTCTGCTGAACCCTGTTCGACGAAAAATTAGCAGAAATGAGATTTTGACAGCTTTTTACAAGACTCTCTCTGCTGACAGTTCTTTGCTGGAGATTTCAAGAAACAAAGCTAATGGCATTGAGTGCGGTGGTGGTGCTGTGAAGCCATGTTGATGACTAGCCAGGTGCAGATTTCCAGTATAATACGGGATCAAAATGAACTCTAGCTTCTTCACTACAGGCGACAAAAGTGATATAGGGCGATATGAATCGCCTATGTTTGCCGGCTTTCTAGGTTTTAGTAGTGGAACCACTCTCGCCTTTTTCCATATTTCAGGAATGACGAAAGTGTTCAGTGAAAGACTGAATAGAGCCGCTAAGTATTTTTGTCCCTCCTGGCCTAGATGTTTCAGCATCTTCATGGCAATGCCGTCGGGGCCGATGGATTTTGAGGGCTTAGCCTGTCTGATGGCTTTCTTGACCTCTGAGGCAGTGATGACAATGGGCGTATTTTAGTTTTTGTATTTACGCGCCTGTCGCATGGTTCTACGTTTAGCTCTATCGGGCGGGGAATGTAGTACAAATTGTCTACAGAAGGAGTTCGCACATCCCCTAGGGTCCTTCTTCACCCTGTCGCCGAAAGTAATATCTACTTTATCCTTGTGTTGCGTTGGATTGGATAGAGCTTTGACCGTAGTCCATAATTTGCCAACACCATCAGAGAGGTTGCATTGCTCTAGGTGTTGTTTCCATTTGGCCAGTTTATGTTTATCGACCAACCTACGAATTTCCGCATTGAGATCCCTTATGCAGGGGTCTGCGGGATTGAGACTTCGCACTTCATCTCTTTATCTGTTGTTGTAGCGAGGTGCAGCCCTGCCTAAATGTCAGACAGGGTCACCCCGAGTGTATTGCTCTTGGCCGGGTCGATATAAGAAAACGGCCCGGGTCGTTTCGGCAGGATGAGTACAGCACAAGTACTGGTACCGTTCTCGTAGAACCGGCAATACAAGAAACTAGCCGTGTAGGCTAGGTAGGTCATTTAGCGTTACCCAGGGTGCACCAACTGGGAGGCGACCTACTTTTACACCCCACTCTAGCCATGACCGCTGCCTCCGCGGGGAAATTTGGTCTTATTTGGGATATTCGATCCACAGGAATAAAGCAATGATGTTGCGGAAGTCTCGTTCGCCTTTGCGTGCGTCCGTAGGAATGGATAGTGCAGCCAAGGATTCGTCCGTATATGTCTGAAAACTGTCCCAGTCCGCCTTGGTAAAGTTAATGTATGTACCATGCTCAGGTGTAATAAAGTCCGACTGTCGTTCGATGGTAATGACTATTGGGAGATGGTCAGACGCCAACGTGAGTATGGGTCGCTAAAAGTCTTACACGAGAAGCATTGCACCGAATGCGATCGTTTAATATATATCTTTTTGCAACAGACACTGCATTCCCATTCTCTTGGTCCGGGATTCGGCTCAACGCCCGCCCGTAACAATAGAATATCTTACAGCCCTGCTGCAAGGGGGGAGGATGATAGTTTCGGAATGGGACAGTCCTTGGCTGAGGTAAAACCCCGCGTGGTTCCACTGCGCAGAGAGCCATGGCGATGTCCTGGGTTTTCTGCTCTGAGAAGTGACTGTACATAAGGGAACCTATGAATAGTAGTCCCCAGCAAACAATCGGAGTCATAAATGATGCAGAAAGGAGTCCTAATTAGAAGCGTTTACGCTCTTTATGAGCTCATTTATGAGTCCGAAATGAGTGTATATCCCTTCCTGCGATGGTCGTCCGATATGAGATAAATTTCATATATTGAATGAGCCTGAATATGAGTCATTTATGACTCTTATTTGCCTCAGAAACGACTCATATAGAGCCTAAGTAGGAGCCAAATATGACTCCTTTATGGAGCTTTTCGGATGCATTTATGACCCTTAAAGAAGCCATATACCTACTGCACTTTTCGGGTTCTTAAATGGCGCCTTTCGGCATTGAAAGGGGAACATTGGAATTGGGGAAGCATACATGAACCTTTTGCATTAAATAAGGGACCGGCAGAATCGAAAGTGAGGGTGTATTAGTGAAAGAGCGATCATCGCACCAATAAAATTATGTTATCTGTTTGTGCGCCCCCGCTCACTAGCAAAAACCCAGGCAAAAGCGTATTTGAATCGTTGCTTGCAAGTGAGCGACTGAGCCTAAAAAACAACATCTATTGATTGACCAGCACGTTCATAGCGCCCTCCAAGCGCAGCGACAATTTTATTGTTCGAGAGACCAATCAGGAAGAGTAAAAATCTGTTTGAATTTGCTTCTCACATTTTCGGGCAACTGTCCCACTAGCTGCCGGGGCTTGCATGAGATGTTTGTGGGGAAGTCCTTTTAATATATACATATGTATGGTACAATGGAAAAATTGGGCGGCCAAAATCGCCTAGGCGGTTAAAGGCTATTTTAAGTAAGTAGGTAATGGAAAAAATAAACACTTATATGAAGGTATACTTATCAGGGAATCCGCTAGAACGATGCCAAAAGGATAGCAAGAAAAATTGCTAGGAACAGTCCGCACGTGATGAAATAGAATATTTATTTGAAATCAAAAAATTTTCACAAACAAAATATGAAAATTTGTTCCAAAATTGCTTTGTTAAATAAACAATTTCAGCATACGGCTCATAATTTTTATCAAATCGGAGTCATAAAGGACTCCTATATGATTTTATTTCGGAGGCTCATATTTTTCTAATATTTAGGACTCATATCGGACTCCTAAGTTATGAGCACTCCCAAAATGTTTAAGGGGTCATTTATGACTCTTATTTGCTTCAGAAACGGCTCATATAGAGCCTAAATAGGAGTCACTTTCTCTGTTCTTTTTGGGTTCTTAAATGGCGCCTTTTTGGCATTGAAAGGGGGACACTGGAATCGGGGAAGCATACATGAACGTTTGGCATTAGATCAGGGACCGGCCGAATCGAAAGTGAGGGTGCATTAGGGAAAGAGCGATCATCGCACCACCAGCAAAACCGAGGCAACAGCGTATTTTGTTGAGTCTTTGCTTGCAAGTGAGCGACTGAGCGTAAGAAACAACATATATTGATTGGCGAGTGCGTTCATAGCGCCCTCCAAGTGAATTTGGTTCTCACATTTTCTGACAACTGTCCCACCAAAAGAAACACTTACGGAAGGTATACTTATCAGGGAATCCGCTAGTGCCAACCAGATAGCAAGAAAAATTGCCAGAAAAATGCGATGTAATTGAATATTTATTTGAAATCAAAAAATTTTCACAAACTAAATATGAAAATTTGTTCCAAAATTGCTTTGTTGAACGAACAATTTTAGCATACGGCTCATAATTTTCATCAAATCGGGGTCATAAAGGACTCCTGTATGATCTTATTTCGGAGGCTCATATTTTTGTAATATTTAGGACTCATATTGGACTCCTAAATTATGAGCGCTCCCAGAATGTTTGATAAATAATAACATGATATAAAAAATAAAGGTATTTTCACTTTGACATAAACTGTGTTAGTTGTCATTCGTATCTTTTGCCAGTAGATCACAGAGCGCTGCCACCTCAACAAATAATTTTTTTCTCATTTTTTTTTTAAATTTTGGGGATTTTTTATATAGGAAAAAAACTTGTTTGTAAAGTAAAAATACTTACAAAATAGGATCCATAAAGCTGCTTTAAAATTTGTAAATGGTTCAAAAAATATCTCTGCTTCAAAAATGTGTAATAGAAACCATATTTACCTAAAAATAACGTTTAAAAAACCTTTTACGTCGTACTAATGCGACAAAACCTTTCGATTTAAGTGTTGAGAGATTAACGACCGTTTTCGAAAAGCCGGTTAATGCTAATTGCGATTAATTTGACTAACTAAAAAAAAATACGTCAATTAAATCCCAGTTAGCGTTAAGCGTAGATTGTGAAATCGGCCCTATGGATATATTCTTACACCTGTAAACAAAAAAAGTTCGGATATAACTTACCATCAGCAAAAGCACCAAATAACTACACTTTAATAAATTTTTTAGTATTTATGTTGTCATTTTTTTTTAATTTTTTTTTGGATGCATTTTCATTTTTCTTTTCATTATATTTCCTATTTAAAAATTAGTGAAAATCCCGAGTCTTGAGATGTCTGCCTGAAGTTTTTGCCTTGGGATGAAGTCTAGAAATAATTGAAATTACTTAAGCGTAGTGTCCTACGAAACTTGTGAAAGATCCGTCATTTAAAAACAGTAAAAGTGGGACAAACAAGAGAAAGCAAATTAATAGGAAAATAAAAGTTTCCGAACCTTGAGGCGTCTGGCTGAAGTTTTTGCCATGGGATGATGTCTAGAAATGCTTGATTCTACTTAAGGATAGCATTTTACGACACATGTGTGAAGATCTGCTATTTAAAAGTAGCCACAGTTTGTCAAACCCCTCTTAAACATGTGAAAGCGCAGTGAAAAGTAGTGAAATTTCCCGAGTTTTGAGGTGTCTGGCTGAAGTATTTGCCATGGGACGAAGTCTAAAAATGCCAGATACTACTTGAGGGTAGTATTCTACAAAAAATGAGAAAATATTGGGTAGTTAAAAGCAGCCAAAGTGGCCCAAATGTGGCGACTTTGACCCCCGATTCCTAGGCCCTTGTCATAGGTACAGCTTTGAAATTTTCCCATTCTTTCTGGATTCGGGGAGGACTATCGATCGGTATTGGTTTCATCCATTATAAAATAAATGACGCTTTTAGGCTCTGGGATCTCGCTCTAAACCTTGAAATTTTGCTGCTTCTAAATATGCAGCTCATCTATGTATGAAAATAAATAAATGCGTTATTAGTACCTGTGCAAAAATGCAAAAACTAGATGTGCTTTTACTTACCTTCGCTTCATTTTAGAAAAATATTTTTCTAGATACACACTACATTGTGAAATTCAATAAATTATTTCAATAA
Organism: Campiglossa producta; assembly: GCA_964058755.1. NCBI lineage: Eukaryota > Metazoa > Arthropoda > Insecta > Diptera > Tephritidae > Campiglossa > Campiglossa producta. The sequence continues at coordinate 54,541,591 of CAXKVI010000001.1, read as the reverse complement.
ACTTCAAAATTGTGTCCGTTTGAAATTTAAATCGGTTCTTTTTTGGTATAAAAATATGGTAGCTCATTTTCAAAAGGAAACGTCACTAACACGGTTTATGTCAAATGAGGGCAATGGCGACCAAGAAGAAGAAGTAGAACTACCTCTATATTCTTCTACCATGAATAATAAATTTATCAATCTTGATAAATTATAAAAAAAAATGTTGAGTTGATCAAAAGTGGGATGGCTGCCAACTTTGTTGCATGCAATTTTGGAAAACGCGTGTAACGAGTCAATTTTCAGAATCAACAAGAAATTGTATGAAAATTGATCAATGTAAACGCCTTTTTACATAAAGTTGGTTTGGGTGATGCAGCTATAGTTTACAGAATTGCATCATCTGTAAATTTTCGATGCAAATGCGTTTTGCCTCAGTGTATACTTTCAATTTCGATAATTGTCTACTTTAGCTGTCAACTGCTAATATTTTATCGAGATTTGTGTGCTTATTTCGATAAAGTCGATTGAATTTGCACATTTACACCGCACCAAATTTGGCGAAATATTTCAAATTTGGCACTTTTTTCATACAAATCTCATTTTCCGAACCATACAATCCACAGTTCCTCAAAATAGCAACCCTGCGGCTGTTCCACATTTAGAATCGTCCAGCAAGGATCTTAATGAGCAATTGACGTGAGATAACTTTTGCACTATGCACACAATTTCAACTACTTTTTTTTAAGAAAATGGCCGAATTCTATCAGGAAAAAACAGAAGCTTTCTTGACTCTTCTTTTGTTATTACCCTACATGTGTTTAAATAATCACGGTAATGCATTTTCTTTCGGTGGCTTTTTGTCCTGGTAGAAGATTCTTGCAGGGAAGGTGAAACCTAATGCAAATTTGACAGTGTAAACCGTGTCGAACTTGCTCATTTGAATTCGCCAAATTTGGTGCGGTGTAAATGTACTATTAGAGAAGCCAGTCCTAGCGTGTGAGAGCAGCGAGAATTAGCAAACGAGAATTTCAAGCACGTACAGAACACGCCATTTGCTGAATATATCGCAACATTACGAAGGCAACACTGGCTTTTTTTCAGCAAAACACGTGTGTGTATTCGCTAGCCGACAAGCGTGGTTCTGCCATTTTCTTATATTATCTGACTGACGTGATCTAATTTCGGTGTAAAAAATTAAATTAATTAAAATGAAGGCAAAGAAAGGTAATGTGAGCGTTAACGGATCTCAAAACGATAGTGTTGTAAAAACTCCCGCAGCTAAAACTCCTGCAAAAGGAACACCGGCGAAAGCTACACCAAAGAAAATGGCGAAAACGCCAGCAAAAGTGGTACCACCAAAAGAGGTTGTTCCTGAAGAGGAAGAAGACAACGAGGAGGAAGATGATTCTGGCGCGGATGTCGCAGCAGAGGTACATGAAGAAGCAGAAGAGTCTGATGGAGACGAAGAGGTCGAGGGTGATGAAGAGGACGACGATGATGAACAACCAGATGAAGCCCCAGTTGGCAAGGAAGCTCCCAAACCAAAAAAAGTTAAAAATGCAAATGCGAATAACGAAACTGGAGTACCAAAAATTAAAACCGGAGCTTTGCCCAAGACCTTTCCTAAAAACCAAGTGCTGATTGTAAAAAATCTGCCCTCATGTATGTTGCATTGCACAAATTTGTATGTATCTATATTAAATTTTTCGTTTTTTAGCTTACAAGCAAATCGATATGGTTGAAGTTTTTGGAAAGTTTGGTGCTTTGCATACAATATATAACAATCACGGACCAGCAGGCTCTACTGCATTTGTTGCTTATCATTCACCCGAAGAAGCAGAAGCAGCTCAAGTTGCAACTGATAATATTGCTACCATTAAGGGCAACACCATAAGTGTAACCCTACAATTGACAGGCAAAAAGATCAAGGGCGCAGAAGAGAGAAAGAAACTTGCAGAGGAAAAAAAGGCTGCATATGAAGAAAAGAAACGTTTAAATGAAGAGAGCAAGGATAGAACTATTTATATAAAGAACATAAAACGTACAACCACCGACGATCAATTAAAGGAGCTTTTTGCTGACTGCGGTGAGGTTGAGGAGGTAAGGAGAGTTAATCGCCCGCATAACACCTTCGCCTTTCTCACTTTCACGGAAGAATCCGCTGTCTCTCCTGCTTTGAATCGCCATAACACAATTATTGACGGAGTAAACATATTTGTATCGAAAGCCGAAAAGGATCAGAAGGAGCCTGTAAAGGAAAGAGACCCTGAACGAACTGTTCTTGTAAGAAATAAACAAAACCTAGGTAAGCTTTTAAATCTAAAATAAATTTGTATAAATTACTGAAATAACTAACTCGTTGCAATATTTTCTAATTTGCAGAATGCGTTGAAATAGAAAAAATGGAGAAAATTTTTTCCAAATTTGGAGAAATTGAAAACATTAGTTTATTGTGCAGTAAGAACGTGTTAGCTTTTGTATCATACAAACTACCAAAAAGCGCCAAAAAGGCTTTACAACTAAATGGTACTACTGCGGAAGATCTCGAATTAGAAGTTGAAGAGTATAAAGTGGTTACACCCAAAAGTAGATCAGCAGTCTTTATACAAAATGTTAAACCTGGTGAGTATAATATCTTATATATAAAATCTTAAAATAATTTAAAAAAATATTAGAACCATATAAATATAGTCAGAGCTGTGTAAAATCAATTCCATTACATTCCTCAGTAATTGAAAAATGTAATCAATTCCTTTCATGAAAAGAAAATGAATTGATTACATTTCAATTCCTAAAAAAAATACCAAAAGCACTTCATCGTTTTGAGGCTCAAGTACCAAATGTAATTGCAGCGTCATTTCTTTTTAAAGGAATTCAGAATGTAATTGAAATTTTTCCAATTACATTACAAGGAATGGAAAATGTAATTGAGAATTTCCCATTCCATTCCTTAAAGGAATTGGAAAAGTAATTGAAATGCTAAATGCTAATTGACCCCAATATGACTTCAAACCAACCTCAAAATTATCACAATATGATCCCAAAATGCATTGCAAAAGTAATTGAAAAAGTAATGTAGTTCTATTACTATTGCCATTCCTTTGAGGAATGGGAAATTCTAAAGTACATTTTCCAAGTAATTGAAAAAATTCAATTCAATTACATTTGGTACTTGAGCCTCAAAACGATGAAATACTTTTGGTATTTTTTTTTTTTTTTTGACGAATTGATTAATTAACTCCTTTCTTTTTACAATTACATGTAATGGGGAATTGGGAGTAATTGAATTCCTAAAGTAATGAATATAGTGTCAATTACATAGGTTTCACTTCATTTGAAATAGGTTTCATTTGATGTGAAAAAGGTTTCATTGGACTTCAAAAATGTTTTAGTCAACCTGAAAATGCTATACACATACATATACTTTTACCATAGCTTTATTCAACTATGTATATATCGCTCATTTGCTGCAACATCGTCATAACTCAAAAAAATGTGATATGTATTACAGAAAACACATTTTTAGTTTTTGAATTGATATATTTATATGGGATAAGTAATCAATTCTATCGCGATGCTGCGTGAAATGTTAAAACCTCGGTTATAAAACTTTGCCAGTTGATCAAACATATAGTCCTTATCATAACTATAGCACACCTTGTTTATCTTAATTTTCATTTTTTGCTAATATAATTCTAAATTGAAAAAAGTAAAAGTCTCCGCTCTAAGCGTTTACTCTGATGTTTTCAAGTTAAAAAACTGTTTGGTAAAGGCAAAGCAAATTCAACAAGGTAGAATTGACAACTGAAATATTTTCTTTTTGTAGGAAAAAAAGTGTAAACAAGCGTATTAACCCTTTAGCCACCCAACCACAGTTTTTGTGTCCCATACAATTGTTATACTGAAAAATTAGATAGCATTTGCTCAGGCCAAAAAATTATCAATACCGCGAAATATGCTAGCCCAAACAGTAACGGAGTAACTTCTGCCACTTTGGAATCTTTCTCTTTTCGGATCTTTGCGTTATAAAAATGGCGAGTATTGAATATTTGTCGATTTCCGCCGATGACACCCCAAGAAGGTTGTCGCCAGAGTGTCGCAGAAACTGGTGGATTGGTTTCCATTAGAGTTTTTTATAATGAAGTCAAAACCAGGGTACCGTCTTATCAAGGAAAATATGTTTCTGCGAAATGAAGTTATCAATTAAAAAAAAAAATACAAACTTGTTTGGATTTTGAAACGGTTTCGTTTTTTTTTTTTATTAAATTATCGGTTACGATTTAGTTTCGAGAAATTAATCGGCTTCGCTGTTGCTGTTGTAAGAGGGACGTGACGAACCAAACACAGTTGTACGGTTGTTGTTGTTGTTGTAGCGAGGTGTAGCCCTGCCTAAATGTCAGACAGGGTCACCCCGAGTGTATTGCTCTTGGCCGGGTCGATATAAGAAAACGGCCCGGGTCGTTTCGGCAGGATGGGTACAGCACAAGTACTGGTACCGTTCTCGTAGAACCGGCAATACAAGAAACTAGCCGTGTAGGCTATGTAGGTCATTTAGCGTTACCCAGGGTGCACCAACTGGGAGGCGACCTACTTTTACACCCCTTGTACAGTTGTACGGTATTGAGTCTATGCTCTCACAGCTGCCGAACCACCTTGTGGTACTATTCCCATTGCCGATTTCATAACCCCGTGACCGCGGTCGCGACAGGCATTCCACCACGGGCATATTCTAAAACCATAGCTAATCTGAACTCTAAACTCTATTTAAAGTACAAGGAACTGAGGCAAGCGGTATTGTATTTATATGAAACAATTTGCTATTTCTTCACACTATTGAAAAAATCTTAAAAAGAACGGGTTACATTTTTTTTCATTTGACGGGAAAACTCCTACAGAAAAGATAGAACTGTCAAGTTCACTATTACTTTGTGTAAAAGTACACAATTTTTTCAAATATTTTGAATCAAAAAACCGAAAATGCCATTTTGTAGCCCGTTCAATTCTAGTCTAACAAAGTGTAAATATTAAGTATCTCAAAAATCTCCTTTAATTGTTAAACATTTTTTTTTTTGAGGGCATCAGATATTTTTTTCCTAGAACTAAAAATTTGAAATTTGGGTTTTTTGAGTTATGACGATGTTGCAGCAAATGAGCGATATGTAATTTTTATACTGAAGCAAAAACATGGAATGTGTCCAGGTTCACATGTGATCGACATTTTGATTAATATCTATGGACCAGGTTCACATACTAAACTAAGAACCACACCCTGTTAAAACCCTTGTCAACACCTTTCATTTGATACCTACAAATGAGCCCCTTAATGCACAAGTGGCATAAGTGCACCTTTTCTCGAACTGAGATATTCAAGGTTTTGTGTTGTCAACAAATAGGGGGTAGCCTTGACTTCACAAGTTAGCCCTGCTATTTATTCGGCTTCTATGGGTGCTAGGAGTTACCCCGTTAGCTTGTTATATAGAACACATTCATGCCTAACTAAAAAAAACGAAAAATTGACTTATACCACTAAACGGCTCATATGTATTTCGTAGATACATATCTCGGAAATAAGTTCGCATATTGGACTGTTAAAACTCTATAAAGCTCTTATCAACAAATTTGGTACCCATATTTTTTTAAACACTTCCTAGGGTCACATGTGATCCATATTTTTGTCGATGGTTCGGAGACGTGTTTGTACATGGGACCAAGAGCCACTCCCTTTTAAAACACTCACCAACAAGTATTTTCTGTAAATCCTTAAAAATATATGGGGTATTCTCTCTAAATTTTTTCCATAAAAAAAGGACAAATTTCACACTATTGTCGAATATTTTCTAGACTATTGTCATACATTTTTTCATGCAACATCAAAGGAGGTGTGTGTTGTTATTCTTGTTGATGTTGCTTGGAAAATAATTTTGACAATTGTGTGTTATTTTCTTGTGTTTTTTATGAAAGAAATTTAGAGAGAATATCCCACTAGTAACAAGTTAAAAAGAAATATCACTATGCCAAGACGCTCCAACCTAATTTTAACTTACATACATGTTTTCTCTACTTTCAGACGTAACCGAAGAAGAAATTCGTGATCTCTTTGCTCCATGTGGTCCAATTGAAAATATTGTTGTAAACCCTAGCGGCTACGCAATTGTTAAGTTCGAGAATGTTGATGCTTTTTGCAAGGCATTTGCTTTGAACGAAACAACTCTACATGGGAATATACTATTTTTGCAACCTTATTCCGAGAAGAAGCAGCTAGTACTGAAAAAGAATCATTCCCCCTTCGGTAATAGAAAGAGGCAATCAGGCGGCTCGCCGTTCAACAGGAGTGGATTTGGCAAGAAAAGAAAAATGTTTTAAATATAAACAAAATGAAAGATTTTTCTGAGGGGTCAAAAGTAACTTTCAGACAATTTTAATATCTTATATATTATAAAACCTTACTTTTACAATTAGTTTTACCTTATAGTATGCATGTATGCACGCAGCCTACTCATATGAGATGCATATATCCAAAACAAAAATAAAGAAGATATTTAAAAATAAAGAATATACATACACTATTATGATTTAGGTCTTGAGGGAAGGATATAAGATACATATGTGTCAGAGGTCAGCATCGGATAGCTTTTTCGTGACTCGAGTATATCCACAGCCTTTTGAGTATGAGTGCGTATAAATCAGTCAAACGCAAACAGTCTGCTCTATTCATATTCATGCCACTAAGGTGTATGTATATTTGATACATCTTTGGGGTCGTACACCAACTTCAATCCTTCGGTCTTACCTTCCACGATAGCGCTCACTATACAACGAGGCCTTGTAGGCAGCTCTTCCGGCCGAAATCCTACTGTACTCTCAACGGCAGTATGTAATGAGTGAGAAATAGTTGTGACGTTGTGCATTCCTCCTGCTGATAAATTTTTGGATTAAACGGCCTTGATATATGGCTAGATCTCGAAGTAGGGGTTTCGGTGATCTTTCCTTATTTGCCGTGACGGCGCACTGGACACAGTCACTTCTGCGCAGTGAAATCATTCCAGTTTTTCTTCCCAACCAAAGACAAGCACTTTCAGTGTTATCATGTCTAAGATATCACATGAAATTCAGAAATTGCATTCCTCGACACTGTACTCGTACCAGCAAGAGTAGCTGAAAGCTCCAAAGAATTTTTTTAAATTTTCGTTGCGTCAGAAACGTGAATGGCTACACATCTTTAAAAACTGAATTTTAAAATTTTTGTTTTGTCAGAAAAATTAATATGAGCACTCGACGACAGACACCACGGCGTATACGTAACAATTTTGCTTCACATTCATGTTTCTGGTAAAACGAAAATTTTAAACAATTAAAAAAATCATATGAGCTTATTTGAAAGATCGGTTTTGAAATCAAGATAACTCTTCTTTCTATGTTTCGGCGTCACTTACGTCTCATTTCGTTATATGTGAGTTGAGTTTTGTGAAGTTTTTTTCGAAGTTATACTAGGGGTATTCGCTCTTAAGTGTATGTGAAGTTACAAGGGTCTAGAAAGTACACAAAATACAATTGTAATAACAAATCACTCAGAAATTGATGTTACACTATTATCACAATCCTACAACATTTGCAGATGATTGTAGAAATCAAGTGGTGTAAGTGTGAGATCAGTGTAAGTTTTTGACAGTTGAATTTGAGATTATGTTTCTCAAATGGATAGATTTTTTGTTTATACATATGGCAACTACTCTTTTCTGTGCTTCTTGGCATATTGCGTGCGCAGTTTTTTTTATCAAAATAAAAATCAGCTGGTTGTAATCCCATGATAACAAGGTGCGCTCACGCTCATCTAAGTTACACTTACAATTGTACATTGCATAAACTAAAGAACGAATACCACTAATATCATTCTGAAACTTTTTTGCATAGTTCACAACAACAAAAAAAAAAAAACGTTTGGGCCATTTTATATAAAAAAAAGGTATCTTCCACCAAATGACGATTCTAATTTTTGGAAAAAAATTTTTTTGCAAACATTTTTCGCAATTTTTAACTTCTCCATCGTGGTCAGATGGCGCTTTTTTATGATGTTGTTGGGCATTCCATTAGTAACAGTAAAAAAAAATTGTTTGGCTCTTTAAGGAAGCGGGAGTTATTTACATTTTTTACAGACTTGTTAATTTTTTGCCATTTTTTTCTGCGTACTGTGTACTATGAAGACAAAAAATGTAAATAACTTCCGCTACCTTAAAGTGCCAAAAAAATTTTTTTTTGCTAATAGTTACTAATGGAATGCCCAACAACATCATACAAAAGCGCCATCTGACCACGATGGAGAAGTTAAAAATTGCGAATAATGTTTGCAAACAATTTTTTTTTTATTTAAAAAATTAGCAAAATCGGTTTGACCAATCGTGGGACAATCATCAAAAAGTGAGGAATTTCGAAAAGTGTTGATAGGTACATATAACTGAAAAAAATTCAAATTTCGAAAAATTGTTATATACGCGTTTTTGTTTACTCGTTGTGAGCCATACTACCAACATTCACTAAAATACATGGCCGTCGAAAAAATTGTAGGTAGCTCAGTTCAAAAAAACTCAAGTTGTAGTTGTAACGAGGTGTAGCCCTGCCCAAATGACAGACAGGGTCACCCTGCGTGTATTGCTCCTGGCCGGGGCGATATAAAAAAACGGCCCGGGTCGTTTCGGCACGATGGGTACAGCACAAGTACTGGTACCGTTCTCGTAGAACCGGGAACGAGAAACGAGCCATGTAGGCCATGTAGATCATTTAGCGTTACCCAGGGTGCACCAACGGGGAGGCGACCTACTCTTGCACCCATTCAAGTCATGTATTACAGCCTAGCACCAATTAAAACTTAGCTTCAGTGCACTTATTTAACCCTTCTTACACTGCTTAATGGTATTAACTCTACACCTTTTCCAATTGTACTTCAGAAAGCATAAAATGTACTTCAGAATAGTCCATTGTACTTCAGAATCTGTAAAATGTACTTGAGAATAGTCAACGGGACTTCAGAAGGTGTAAAATGAATTTCAGAATATGTAGTCAATTTTACTTCAGAAAATGGTAATTGTACTTCAGAATAATCAGTTGTACTTCAGAAACTGTAAATTTTACTTCAGAAACAGAAGTCAATTGGGTTCAGAATATGTAAAATGTTTTTTAGAATTGATCAATTGCTCTTCAGAGAACTACATACATACATTCACTAAGGACTACTAAAGAAGCAGAGAATAGCATCAATGCAATAGCTAGCAATTATTTTCCTAGGACCAATGGCTTCACATATTGAGCGCTATATCCGTGCCGACCACTAAATGGAATTCATGATCGAAACTGTTAAGTTCAAGGGATAATTTTCATCCGTTCGCATAACGTATGACTAACATATACTACCTATGTACATAAAACACAGTTTGTTCTTTTAAATTGCATTATCGCAGTACAATTGAAGCTGCTTTTCAGGTTTCTATGATACAAATATCAGTTTCTAAAGTACAAAGTGTAGTGGGGTGTGGTTGCTGTGTGACCTTGCCCAATCCCGACTCTTGCGTCCTCGTTCGTACACTCTTGGCAACGTGAGCTATCTAGGCTCGCGGCAGAAAGAGAGGGAGCCTCGGTGGGGCCACTCTGACATACTTGGTTTAAGGGCTCACCGAGGTCTTTTGCGCAGCGTCTGTTCACCATGAGGTGCGGCTGCAAGCGGGCGTCTGTCTTGAAGCAAGCGGCTCGCTATATAAATGTGTAAATATTCTCAAAAAAAAAAACCCCGAAACGGGTTGTACGCTGGGTTTCGGACCCGCCACGTAAAAAACCTAATTCCAATGAAAAGAAAAACAACAAAGCCTCGGATGAGAACCCCCTTTAATGTTGACGACCCGGCAAAACGAATTATGGATTACGAGAAGGATATTAGGGCATGTACGTGGAATGTCGGGACCCTTTCTAGGGAGCGTACCGTTGCCCGACTGGTTGACGTCCTCGCTAACGCAAAGGCTGACATCACCGCCCTGCAGGAAATGCGATGGACGGGGTAAGGAAAGTCGACCATCGGTCCTTGTGATGTATACTACAGTGGCCAGACACGCGGCAAAGCGCGTGGTGTAGGATTTGTGGTGGGAAAGAGACTTCGCCGCCAAGTACTAGCGTTCACTCCTGTGGACGAGCGTCTCGCTGCGATCTAATCTAATCTTCTACAAGAGCGTATGCCGATGATATTGATATCATTGGCCTTAACAACCGCGCCGCAAACGCTGCCTTCTCTGGGCTGGATAAAGAAGCGAAAAAAGTGGGTCTTGCGGTGAACGAGGACAAGACGAAGTATCTGCTGTCATCAAAGAAAGAATCGGCGCACCTTGGTATAATTAAGAACATTCAGGTGTTAAATTTTGATGGTATAATTAAGAACATTCAGGCCCTTCTTTTCTTGCTATCGACATTTAACACGCTTTTATTATTAATAAAATTAGGAATATGATATATACTGGAAGATTTAATAATTTAGGTGTAGGTAAAGTTTTAATGTTAGAAATATATAATTATGTACAATATGGAATTATTTTGTGGCAGACGAAGAAGCCAAATTATCTTTAAAGGTTACAATGAACTTATAAAGTGTTATATTCCTTTACAGTCAATTTATTTTTTACTTTTTAGTTAATTTTATAAACCAATAATAAAAGCTTATTTTTAAAAAAGTTTTTTTTTTCTTTAATTTTATTATTCGTGACATTCAGAGAGCCTGTCACAGTTTTTTACAGGCGGAAAGGCACAGGAGAATGCCGAAGATTTTTCACTTGTAGGAATTCACCAATGCATTTGTATTTAAATGTAATAAACAAATTGTAAATAATTAAAAAAAAAATTCCAATGAAAGGGCCTGCATGCCCTTTACGATCTGATTGCCCGGAATGGGGGTAAGTAGGTCGTTATTTAAGTCCGTGACCTTTAGAATCCCTATTTAGGATACTCCAGATTTTCGAAAAAGGGTCTCAAAGGATGGGTGTGTAATGTTCTTTGACTTTTCTCACGCTTTGTTCCTGTAAAACTTTTTATGTTCCATTGATTTCCTTCATCACCTACGGGTCAGCTTATCACTCTTCTCACTATCACACACAGCTCATGTGCAAGAGCAATAAATTTAATGAGCATTTTTTTGCACACGTGCGTGTGTCGTGTGTGTGCTTGCAAATACGAACCCTGCATAAAAGTTAGAACGCTCACAACTCTCCACAAACTGATTTATACCAAGGAACCTGAATATCTTATCAGAGGCTTAATTTTCTTCAATCTTCTCGATCGGTGCTTCTCATCCACTTCAGATATCGAATGCTAATATCTGATCGCCAGTTCTTTATAACTTCTGTCAGGGCAATTCTAATAAAATTCCGCACGGATTTTGTTCCCACTCCCAAAAATTATTTACTATTTTAATCATTGTTTAATAATATAAGGTTAAGCAGTCCGAGACGTTTTTGACACTTCTCGGCTTCATGCTTCCCTATCTGATTTACAGTGCTACTTCTTTTCAAAATCGTATGAAAATGGTAGTAAAAACCGATATTGATACGAACAAAATTGCAGCAACACTGAAAGCTTTTGAAGTTTGTTTTATTTTCAGTTTGAAAAATTAATTGTCTATTTGGTAAGATTTTTATGAAAATTTATTATTTTAACTAAATAACAGCAGTTTTTCCTGTTTTGCAGCCTTTTGTCAGCATACAAATACGTTACCTCATCGTTTGAAGCTGAATTTAAATCAAGGAAAAAGCTTGTGTGCATTCTTACAAGAAGCTCACATTTCACCAAAATGCATTTCGAAAACCGAGGATACTATAGATTTGTGCAGATTTATCTGAAGCACCACCAACATGAGAGCGCTCAGACTTCCCTGACGTACCCATATCGTCGAGGTCTGCCCCATCCCGGAGGTTGTCTCTCAACGACGAGTTGGCGTAACAGGAGCCTGCTGACTGAAGCATCAGAGATAATGCGCTCAGGATTGGTTGCTCCCCGTCCAGCAAGCTGTCTTCCATCTCCGAGCTGTTCACGTCACTATGCGAAAGTGTTGTGGCTGATAACATGCTTTTCGCGTCGGACTCCTCCGTTTCATCTTGCAGTTCTTCGATATCCGAGTCCCCCCTTGCAGTGGAGATGGCAGCGCGCTCTGCCTAGCCACGGTTTACGTGGATAACGATCTGACTACACTCTAATGCACTAGTCCATTGTAACTTTTAAGGGGCTCGATTGCCTCCTTATTCATGGCGAAGACCACTTTTCTCTCAGGCCCTACCGCATCCCCGACCAGAGTGACACTCCAGTCCTGCGTCGGGAGGGACGGATTCATTATCCGCAGCATCGTGAGAATCCTCTCAAACTCTGCAGGGATGGCAGGAATCCATGCCCTTGCCCTTGGCCAAGCCGGAACTTCATTCCAGTCGACGACCTCGATTTTTGCATCTTTGTAGACTTCACCCAGTCTTGTAGCTGCTGCCTTGTACAGTGCAACAGTTCATGCGTCGTCACACGCGACTATTTTAATCTGTCAAATAAACGTCAATAAGAGCGTTAGCGAGTTCGTTCCGGGCTTGTCGCTACTGGTCTTTGGGGATGGCCAAACGGTCGTTGCCTCCATCAAGAATGCCTATAAGGATCCTGTCCCTCTTTGGCACATAAGTGGTTTGGAAATTCGGTATCAGAGATTGCACCAATTCCACCGACTTCCTGGAACTCGGCGACAGCGTTTCCTGCGAGACTCCCTCATATTTCTTTAGGGTCCTTGAGGCAAATCGTTTTTCCAAGTACGCAGAGCGTAGGGAAGATGTCTCCTGGGAGTCCAGACCCGTAGTTGCCATCGCGGTCGCTCCCTTCGCTGAAAGCTCAGGTGCATCTTTTTTCTCCTTTGAATCTCCGAGGCCAGTTCGTGAGACCGCTGCCACAGACGTTAAGAGATTGGTTTTCATACCGGCGATTGATGCAAATTATTAAAAAAGGATGCAATTATAAACATTGCCGTTTCATAAGCTTATTTCGCACATGTTTACTGCTACCCACAAAAAGGGCATGCTTTTTAAGTTAAATTTAAAATTAATTTAATTTTCCTCATAATTTTAAAAAATAATTGTTGAAAAGACAGATTTCCGGAAAAAAAATCCTGAAATTTTGCGAACGGCGTTCCTTCCTTTTCTACTACAATTTTTCTAAAGGGGGATTTTTTTTTACCCTTTTTGCATCCTTCGTACATGCAACTCTAATAAGGAAGCTTTGCCTTGACAAATGTCAAAATCTGCTTAACCTTATATAATTTAACAATGATTTTAATGACTTATATTAAATTTAAAATTCGCAATATCGTGTCAATTGCCACAACAGATGATTTCCAATACTTGAAATTTTCCCTTGAGAAAGGAATTAAAGGAATTTTGGCAAAATAATCCAAAATTCCTAGGGAGAAAAATTCCGGGAGAATATTGGAACTCTCTCCCTGCTAGACTAAGACTAATAAGCAATACAATGCACTTCATTAAAGAATTAGAAAGTTTCTATAACAACGAAGACAATTAAGATGTTAATTTGTTATAATTATGTGTTCTCTAACGCTTGTTATTATACCCAGCGTAGTAGTACAAGGGTATTATAATTTTTTCCACATAACGGTAGTACGTAACGGCACAAAATAATCGAGATAGATATAGAGTTACATATATGAAGGTTTCTGGGTTGAAAAGAGGAGTTCATTAAGCCATGTCCGTCCGCCTGTTCGTCTGTGTACACGATAACTTGAGTAAAAATTGAGATATTTGCATAAAATTTGGTATACAGATTACTTTCTGGCCAAAGAAGCTTTCTAGAGAAAATGGGTGAAATCGACAACTTCGAAAATCACATAAACTAAAAATTGATATATTTGGCTGAAATTTTGTATACAGGTTACTTTCGGGCCCCTGGTCATTCTCTTATCATTTTTCCATAAGTTTTTTAAAGTGAGCGTGGCACCGCCAGCTTTTAAGGATGCATTTTTGAAAATCCGACTGGTCGTAACTTTTAAACTGATTACGATAAAACGATGAAATTTAGGACAAAGCATACTAGTATCGTAGGGAGTATACCTGACGAAATTGGATAAAATCGCACTCCAACCACGCCCACTTTCGATATCGAAAACTTCGAAATTCAACTAAATTGACAATATTACTGCAATATTGCAGTCATGATACTTTATTGATGCAATGATGCTGATACTTAGATGACCATATGCAACAATGGTTGCATACTTTATTTTCATGTTGCACATGATGACCTTCTGATGCGCAACAGATTGTCAAAATTGTATTCAACGAACGCGCGACGTTGCAAATGTTGCCAAAACGTTGCCGAAGAACGTGATGCTCTGTCATAAAAAGTAACACTGCCGCAACAATTGCGGCTGAACACGCCCGTAATTCGGTAACGGAAACGGCTAACATGATATAGTTTGGTAGGATGAATCCCCTAGTCAATATATTATAATTTTTTGATACATTTTTAAAAGTAGGCGTGGCACTGCCCCTCTTTCACGGGTCATAATTTTTAAACTGATTACGGTAGAACGATGAAACTGGTACGAGGTTTACTAACATAATAGCTGGGTATTTAATGTTCGGTTTACCCTAACTTAGACTTCCTTACTTGTTTTATCTCAAAAACCCGAAATTTAAAAATATCTCGAAAACTGTTCTACTTTTAAATCAAATACATATTTGGAATCAACATAAAATTGTACATAAGAATCATGCTACAAATGTCGAGAATATGAAAATTTGTCGGCCAGTGTATTTGAAAATAATGTTGGATACCAACTTAAAAGTAAATGTTCAAGTACATATCGCTACCTTAATTCACAAAGGCCCTATCTACATGCGAATTGCATTGCAGGTAGGTCCTTTGTGAACTAAGGTAACGATATGTATTGCACTGAAAATGTTCGATATATTACAAGATCTCAGCGTGTGTTGCAAAAATCCTGTCGAGAATAACTGTTCCTTCTGTTGGATCCGCCTAAAGGTGATGACCCAATACACGCTTTTCTTTGAAAGCTTCTATGGCCAAATAGAAGCATCAAAAGCTGTCAAAAATACAGGATGAGACAACAACAAGACAAACAGTGAAGCGAGAAAAGCGCTGTCAAATACAGATTTGGGCTATTCGACGATTTGAAGCGCTTCAAGCAAGCAAAGTAAGGCTGCCAGCTATAATATATTTTAGTATAGTTCAAAAGAATTTTGACATTTGTCGAGGCAAAGCCAGCAAAGCAAGCGTGCATTGGGCCATCACCTTAAATCATTAAAAAAAGGTGCATTCCACATAAAATCGCAAAAAAGGTTTTATAATGAAAAGGCAAAAATACGTGTAAAATATTTGTGAATGTTTAACATTTATTTGTATTCCATGATATCGGCCACTTTTTCAAGTTTTTGTTTTTTTTTTGTCAACTACATACACAGATAGTTTTTTTTGATAGTTGTTCTTTTTGCCACATTGGGCGTATGTTGTTTTTTTTTTTTTGTTTTTCTTTACCAGTGCAGAAATTCGACTTGGAAAGTATGTAGTTGAGTTCCAGTTTTAAATTTTTTTTTCTTCTCTTCGCTGTTTGAGTCGATTTTTTATTTTTATTAGTAAGTTTTAAATTTATTATTTTTAAATATTTTAAACTATTTTAAGAACGTATCTTTGTGTAGATATTTGAAAAGTTTTTGTTTGTTTGATATTTCGTTCAAGTGTCACTGCTAGGAATAAACCCTTTATTGTTTTCGAGACTAGCGACCGATGACTGTCGCTGGCTGTTTACTGGCTTTTAAATCTTTTGAGTAAGTAATCATCATCATTGATTGGCGCTTAACCGCCTAGGCGATTTTGGCCGCACGCTAGTCTATCCTTTTTATATTTTTTTCGATTATACTTATCAGTTGTTTCTACGTATTTAATTGTTTTTGGCTACAATATTTAATGCTTATCTATTGTTTCTATTCGCAATTCGTATGTATGTATGTAGGTCTGTGTTACATAACTGTTAAATGCCTCACTGTTTGGAGGGTAAATGCTTTAATCGATTTTTTTAGTTTTCCATAACTTTCGAGCCATTTTTTCTTTAATTTCATTTTTTCGCAGTTGTGTATAGTTTTTCTAAATATACTAGATTTTTTTAATGTAAGTAATATTATAACTACATACAATAATTTTTATAAGATGCATGTATGTGTGTAAATATAAAAAAATCTTTCAAAATTGTAATGAATAAGAATATGAGGAATTAATTACATATATAGGTTTTTAGGTGCATTTTTCTAATTTCTATTTATTGAAGTTCAGAACTACACTGAGAGAGTTTTAATATGAAACTTTTGCAGTTCTACATTTAATTTAGTATTGTTTTGTGTTCCTACACTGAAGAAAAAATGTGAATTGATTCGAGAGAACTTTTTAATACATATATACACATGTATATCACTTAAAAAAATACATGTCTAGTTTTGTATTACGGTATTTATACTCCCAACGTTTTTATTCATTTATATTCCAACGTTGTTATTCAAATACTTTCAAGACTAATTTTTAAAGTATGATGACATCTCCCACATAACACCATTAAACTTTAATGATTAAAGCCATATCGCATACATTGCTTGTTGGATCAGTTGACTTATAGGTTATGTTACCGTTAGCGCTAGCGCTATGGAAGATAAATTCTTTTTTAAATGGGTATATGTGTAATGGCTTATGGTTATGATAAATGTGTCAGCGTATATATCACCAAAAATGTTTAATATTTTTGTTCTGCATTTGACCAGCTATTTCAAATCGACATTAGGGTGATTCAAATAAAAAAAATGTTTTTTTTTCTTACTCTTAGGGGGTAAGTTAGTAATTGGCGAGAAAATAAGTCTTGCAAAAAGAAGCGATGTAATTTAGCCCTTAGAGGTCGCTTTTTTTTACCTTTTCTATACAAAGTGAATTTACAAATAGTTTTTGAAGTTCAAACTTTAAGAAAATATAATTTTTTTTGGAAATTTTTCTAGAAAATTCACTTTAAAAAACCAAACAAAATGTATGGAAACATGATTCAATCACAAGAACGTTTGCTCTTCGCTTGACGTTTTGTATTGGCGATCGTAATGTACGGGTTTCGAATGAAAAAAGATTGTAATATTTTTTTCTTTTGGCAAGGGATTGGTAGTAGAAAAATTGAAAAAGGAGGATATTAGTAGTAACCAACAGCCCTTTTCTGGGTGATTAGTAAAGCTATTAGTTAATCGAGTATAGAGATCGGTGGTTATTGAATTGGTATCTATTCATAAATTCAAAATTTTGGATTTTTTAGTTAGTTTCCTTTAGATCTATGTGTGCGATAATAATATTAAATCGAACAAAACAATACCGTTTTATATGTATTGTTAGTGCTAATTCAATAGCAAAATCTTCGACATCGACACTCGAGGGATACAATTTTAAGGAAATCGCCTATTGGCTTACCTGATGCCAGCTATGCAATTTTTATTTTTGGCTTTTTTGCAAATTAAATGCCCATTTTTGCATATTTTAAATTCAAAATTAAGTGCTTCCATGAAAATAAATAAAATTTTCAACTTATTAACGGTTTTCGGGCCTTTTTCTGCCTTTTTTATGCTTTGAAAATCTCATCCCTGGTAATTATATATACGACCCAGCTAAATTTTTGGTACTACCTTTTTTAATAATATTTTTCATGATTTTGTTAAACGGCTAACCAGAATGAGAATGCCAACTTTTCTGGGAGCAAGATGGCCACAACTGACAGAATCTGCCATCGAAGAGCTAACCTGGTAATTGAATCATGATATGGGAAAAGTAAAAATAGCGAACTAACGGTGATGGCCCAATGCACGCTTGCTTTGCTTACCTAGTCTTACATTGCTTTTCTTTGAAAGCTTCTATGGCCAAAAGCTGTCAAAAATACAGCGATGGGACAAACAAGACAAATAGTGACGCGTGTAATGCGGGGTTCATGCTAGGCCTGCATTTTGCATTATCCTCACATTTTAGCTCAAAATGCAGCATTTATTTCTGCATTGACCATACAAATTTTGAAAGTTAACTGCCACTAAATGCTACTATTAGCATTACAAATGCTTATACAACTCTGTCATATTAGAAGATACAATACGAACAAAAATTTCCTTGTATGAAGAAAAATTTAAAAAATAATGTTGCATACTTTTGGGAGAACCGCTTTTTATATTAGGGTATCGTCTCACTAGGCAAGTCAACGTTCTTATGCAATAATATTTCTTGTTAAAAGTTGCAATTTTCTAGGTGAAGAATTTACAAGTTTCTTTAGAAAGTCGTTTTCTTTACCCACGAACTCACTGTTATAAAATAAATGGAGTTTATCATACTTCCGCTTGCGATGTAGGAACGCACCTTAAACATTCGAAAATTAGCTAAATGCATATTTATGCACATAATGCAGCAGCATGAACGCATATGTCCGAAAATATAAAATGCTGCTTTTCAAATGCAGCATGAACCCCGCATAAAGCGCTGCCAAATAGAGATTTCGGTTATTCGAAGTTTTAAAGCGCTTTAAGCAAGTAAAGTAAGGCTGCCACGTGGTCAGCTTTCATACATTTAAGTAGAGTAGAGGCAAGGCTTATTTTCTTATCAATTACTAACTTTTGAATCGCCCTAATGGACATACTTAAGTCACCAATAAGTACGTCGTTTATGATTTTATTTATTACAAGTATTGAAAAATATAACTGTTACACTTTTGACTTTAAGTGGCACATTTACATCTGAAGTTCTTATTCTTAGTCGATAATGGCTAATACGTCAACGTCCCTAGTCTCAAAGATATCCTCTAAGGTTAGATGGCTTTCGAGTTATGGAAGCTAAGACTTTTGTTGAAATCAGTCTGCACTAATTTAAGTTTTTTAATGAAAATGTATATATGCCTAGAAAAAAAAGTACTTAATGCAAATATTTTATTTTGTTTTCAGCTAAAAACACAGCAATATCGATTTAAATTTTTTTTTCGCTTAATTTAACTTGCATTCAATTCAATTAACAATAAGGCAAATAAGAGGCAAAGGGCACTAATATTAAAGCAAGCGAAATGATGTTAAATAAATCTATTTCATACTACAAATACAACGTCTAAGGCTTATTTTTTTGTTTAGCGTATGAATCGTTTGATAAATTAAAGTCATGTCTTATGTTAGAATAAATGCTTAACTCTGAATGTATGTATGTAAATATACGTAAATGCATGCTTTGTTTGGTAAGAGTAGGCAATTTGAATAAATTCGAGTCGTGTTTTGGTAAAAATTTTTTTTAAATCTTAAATACTACGTTTAAATGTATAACTTGTTTAAATAATGGATTAAATAATAAGTTATTAATAACAAATAATGAAATAATAAAAGGGATAAGTATCGCAAAAATGTTAACATTGGCGTCTTTGAAACTAAAATCTTGTATACTTACATTTTTTAATTCACAAAGAAGACAACCTCTTTCTAGTTGGAGTAAATGATGTACTTCTTCATTGATTGAACATCGAATAGGAAGCTATCTATCTACGCCTTTTCCAAGAGTAGGTACATCAAAAGTCGTAAAATGTATTTCAGAATAGTACTTTAGAGGCCGTGTGCCAATTGCTTCAAAATCGTAAATTTTGACAGAGCGATGGTAAATTCTGACAGTTATCGTGGTGAATATGAACCAATAATGTGAGCAGAGCGGTGTCAGCAGCGCATTCATATTATAATGCAAGAAATACGCAATGTAAACGCATGAAAAACACGGTAAATTTAAAATTTATTCACAAAATATCTGCTTTCCGTGCTCTTTGCATTTGTCAAAATTTACCCTTTCGTTTGGCACAGAAAAATGGAAAATATTTGTACACCATTGGAAACTTGTTCACCTCATTTTACTCTAGCAGAAATTGTTTTCAATTGAGACACAACCAGAATCCATAAAATTAATTTCAGAATAATCAATTGTACTTCATAAACTGTAAAATGTTCCTCAGAAACTGTAAATTGTACTTCGGAATTCATAAAACTTGCTCAAAAATAGTCAATTGTAATCAGAAACCATACATTGTATTTCAGAAGCCGTAAATTGCTCTGTCAGAATTATCAAATGTACTTCGTCATCTAAAGCGTTCAGCAGAATAAGTTCGTCACTACGTCAGATACGCGACGCTTAAGTCGATTTTAGAGCAAATTCTATTTTGCCATATACGTCGTATCTGTTGTTAAGCGGGAAACAGAATCACTCCGCCAATACGTCAGTTGCGTGACGTACGTCAATTTTAGAGCAAATTCTACTTTGACGTATCCGTCGTATCTGGCGTTACGCATACAAACACCCGCAGTCTACTTTGCTGTCAGTTGTTTCAACGTATTGACGGACTGATTGTTTCCCGCTTAAATGGTTCGAGGAGAAGTAACGATGTCGGTTTAGGAGTGCCAGTCCTGGAATTCTGCTATATGGTGAATCCCGGCAACACAGGGACTTGCCATATGACCGAGTTCTGAGCCTGGATTCTCTAACAGTGAGTTTTGAATTTTTAATTCAAATACATGGCGAAAAAGTGTACATTTGGAAACTCACAGTTAGAGAATCCAGGGCCTGGGACTGACTTTCCTAGTGTTTGTGGTATCACAACAGGTTTAAGTGTGCCTTGCGGCAGACACTTGAACCTAACCTAACTTCAGAAACCTTTTCTAAATTACAATTTGTTGTTTCTATAGTACAAATGATTACTCTGGGGTACATTTTACAGTTTCTGAAGTACAATTTATGGTTTCTTAAGTACAATTGATTTTTCTGAAGTAGATTTTACAGTTTCTATAACCTAATTGACTATTCTGAAATACATTTAACGTTTTTTGAAGTACAATTTATCGTTCGGAAATACATTTTACGATTTCTGCAGTGCAATTGACTGTTCTGAAGTATATTTTACGGTTTCTAAAGTACAACTGGAAAAAGTATAACTGCCATAGTATTAACTGCCATAGAACAATTTTTTACAAAATTTCAGATTTAACCAACCTCAAAATCAGAAAAAGTCAACACTGGAGGCAATTTAATTGCGAAAATTTAGGTCCACCAGTACAACAATGTGATGTGCCCTTGACTTTATAAGCTACGCTAAAACAAAATTTAATTCAAACAGTTTTTATTTTTATGCTAAAATAGCAGCTTCACATGACTTTGTCTGCAAAACTTGAAAAAAAAAACGTTTCTTTTTAAATCAACTCCATCACCACTTTTCTGGTTTCTTTTTTTGCAACCTTTTTTATAGCATACGCCAAAAACAAATATAGCAGTACCATCTATAGGGGGAAAATATACGGCGTTAGAACCATAGGAAAATGATAGCTGTAAAATATCTGTTAAAAAAAAAAACACAATATGATAATAAATAAAATAAATAAAACACAAAAATTAATTTTATTCATTTTTTTTTTAACTTTAGTTTTTAATCGTTTTTTTTTTTTGCTTACAAGTTGATCGTAAAAATTATCGTTGTTTAGAGAATATATAATATAAATTTATAAGTATACTTTTGACAGACTTTTATTAAGATGAGAATTTCATTTTGGTTTTTAAATAAATTAAAGAAAATAATACAAAAGGAGCAACACCGGCAGATTTAAAAACATAAACTTGGAATTACAAAATGAAAAAAAAATTTAAGTAGTAATGTGTATGTAATAGTAATAATACACTGGGCATAAAAGCAAATATTGTATTCACTTTGTTACGCGTGTACAAATATAAAAAATAAATAATAATAATAATAAAACATTCGTTTTTTAAGTATACTGTGACGTTTGCGTGCGTTTTACAATGTGTGTGTGTGTACGTTTCGCACATGTTTGTAAAGAGGAACAGAATAATACAAGTATGAAGTACAAAAATCTAAAAAAAAAAAATCCATTCGAACGCTATGTAATTGTGAAAATTATTTTGTGTTTCGAAGTTTTTTTTTGCATGCGTTTTTTTCTTAATATTATAGATAATTTTTTGTGTATATTTATAAAAGTTAATTTCACTTTATAAATTTTTTTTCGCCCGACGTGTTACACGCCTAATTTTTTAATTTTAATTTTGTTTTTGTTCGCTTTTTAATATTTTGCATTTATGCATTTTATAATTTCGCTTAAGTAATGTGGATAATAATGTATGTATGTATTAGTATGAAGTGTTAATTATATCATTATGATGCCAAATTACTGACGCACATACATATGCAATAAGAGTATTTATATATATATTTTTTTTCTTTGATTCGATTTTTCTTTAATTTTATGATTTTTTTTATTTCGTTTTTATTTGCGAATTTCCAAATACATTAACCAACAACTAATAATGTGACAAGTAAAAATTGATAAAGGTTTACAATGAATAAAAAATATATGCATGAAGCATAAAAAAACGGCTTCAAACAGCTGTAGTTTACAAAAACAATATTAAAAATGTCTTGATTACACAGAGCATGACCATTGTAATATGAAAAATTGGCCACCTCTGTCATGTTGGAAACATAACAATTTAAAAATAATAGCCACCAAATTACACATAGAAAAATTTTGTAAAACATAAAAAAGCAGCTGTTTTAAAATACCCAACACTAAAATGCTGTTGTTATCTAAAATACAAAAAAAAATATTAAACATAGCACGAGCGTTTACAACAATGCAAATTAAAATGACATGCACAATTTTTTTTATATAGCAGTATTTAGTGGGTATTTAAAACACAAAAAAAAAGATTTTTAGTTAAAAATAGCCAAAAACTTTGTTGTATTTCTTGACCCTGTATACTTCTATTCGATAGAAAATTTGTTCGCTTTCGAGTGATTCGTAATCTGTAAAAAATTTTCGAGCAGCACCCGTTAGACGTTCGAATTCCATTCTGTTCCTTTGGATTCGATTCATCAACCTTTCGATTGAATTTGTTACTCACTGTTTCTAAAACGAATGTCAACATGTTCGAATGTTAGACAATTCTATTCGACAACAATTAAGCAAATGGAAACTTTTTTACACTATACAACAAAATAAAATTTTATTTCTGGGTATGGAACCAAAGCAACTTTTTTTGAAGAGATTAAGACAAAGACAAAAATTGCGTTCCTGGTTTTTTGAAATTAGCGTCCAAAACTTAGTTACAAACTATCGAACTTAGAATTTGAACCCTTCAAAGATTTGGCTTTCTAATTGTTTTGTTTAAAACGCTGAGTAGGTCGAGCTCTCCTCTTACTTGATTGGTGTACTTTTTTTGAAAGTGTATTTACAAAAAAATATTATGTCATTAAAAACATGTGGCTTTTTATTTTTTCGAAGATCTCACTTTGGCCCTGGATAGCACTTCTTACATACACTTTTAATAGGAAGAAGGGCATCAACCAAACAAGAGAGTCAAGCAGGCCACACCCGTATTTTGCCTTTTTCCATTTTTTAAACCACACAATTAAAAAACCAAATCTTGGAAGGGTCCAACTTCGAACTTCGAAAGCCCGTAACTATCTCTTGAAGGCCAACTTCGAAAAACGGGGAATGCCATTTTTTAACTTGTGGTCCAATACCCATCATTTTAATTTGTTTTATTCTATTTTTTTTTGTGTGTTATTGAATTTGATTTGATTGTTTTCCCCTTCATTTCGTTTTATTTTTTTATTTTGTTTTATTTTATTTTGTTTTATTTTATTTTAGTTTATATTATTACATTTAGTTTATATTATTTCATTATTTTATTTTATTTCGATTTACCTTTTTTTTAATTTGAATTTATTTAATTTAATTAAAATTTTTTTTTTTCATTTTATTATATTACATTTGGTTTCAATGAATTTTTTTTATTTATCTTATTTTATCATTTTAAATTTGATTTTATATTATTTTATTGTATTCGTTTATTTTATAGTGATTCCTTATTTTATCGAACATCTTCTAAAGTAAATCCGAACGAACTAAATGGTTCCGATATGTTTTAGAATCGATTTTTTCTTTCGAGTAGAACATAATTCCGAATAGAAGTACAGAGTGAGGACCCTTAAGTCTTCGTTTAACACGCATACATTTTTTTTGTTTTTCTATTATTACATTTGAAGCTGTAATTGTTTATCCAAATTCATACGCTTTCTCGCATTCTAACAATTGTTTTTATTTAAAGCAAGGTTCGCTAAAATTTCTTTTTGTAAAAATCTTTGTTTGCCTGTTCCTCGTTTCCAGCATTCTGCTTATCAATAATGTTAGTAATATTATGTGCAGATGCTTTCACACTAAATACTTCCTACTTTAACTTCTATTACTTGGCGTCGTTTTGCAATCGTCTCTCTCTATGCATGTAAGCTTATCTCACACAACAAAAAAGCAATTATCTTTTTAAAATGCCGAAGGATTCGTTGATATCAAATATTTTTCTGCAATACTCCGACTGCGCACTTCTTTAAATAAAAAGCTGCTACAAAGTCTGCTTAATACTACTCCACAATTTAGGCATCAATGAGACCAACAGGTGCCTGCTGTTCCAAAAGAGCACCGTTACCATTTTCTAACTCCACATGATGTATACCATTTTCGAGTTGTTCTAGCTGTGCACCATCACCTTTGCCGTTCAATTGTGCGGTGTTCTCTGTGGTTGTGTCAGCTGTTGATTCTGCTGCATTCACAGCTGTGGTGCCGCCATTCATGTGTGCTGGCCTTTTAATCGGTTTCGCTTTATTATCATCAGTTGGTTTGGTTGGAGTTATGTTTTTTTTGGGCACATCTTTGGCTTTCACTTTCAATGTTGCACTTGTTGTTGTAGTCTTGTTGGGCGACAATGAGGATTTACCAGACGTTGTTGTTGTTGTAAGTCGGGTGCTATTGCCCGGTGGTGTCTTTTTTTGCAAAAGAGTAGAGCTTGTAGTTGTTTTTGTGCTTGTGCTACTTGGTGCACTGCTAGTAGTACGACGTGTTGTTGTGGTCGATAATGTAGTCGAATGTGTAGTCTTGGGTGCGGGACGTGCCGTAAAAGTCTTTGTTGTTGTAGTTGTTGTGGAAGAAGTGGCGCTCTTGGCACGACTGGCAGCCGTTGTATTTGCTAAACTCTTCGAGATACTATTAGTAGTTGGTGCTGTAGTCTTAAGAGGACTTCTAGCTGTGGTAGTTGCACCTGTGCCTGTGCTGGTAGCGGTTGGTGCAGTTCGGCGTAACTGCGATGTCAGAGTAGTGCGTGGAGATGACAATTTTGGTTTGGTTGTAGTGGAAAGTCCTAAAGTTGTGGGTTTAGTTGGTGCGCTGCCCATTGGTTTAGGTTTGGTGTTAGCGGCTAAGCCGTTTGCAGTAGTCGAAGAGCCACCAGCAGTGGTAGTTTGTGCCGAGCGACGTGCTGTTGTTGTAGTGCGTGGTGCTGTAGCAGCTTTAGCTGCTGCAGGTGCAGTCGTCGGACGTGCGGCAGTTGTCTTAGTAATTGTTTTGGTAGAAGCAGTCGAAGTTAAAGGCTTGCGTGTAGCTGTGGAAGTCGTCGATTTTTTCTCAGCAAGTGTTGTCGACTTAGCTGGTGCAGTACGTGGTCTAGCTGCTGCGGATGTTGTGGTCGATGAGACTGTTGTTTTAGTAGTAGTACCGATGGGTTTCTTAAATGGCTCTGCAGCCTTTTTGGCATCGAGTGGTGCTGCCTTCGATTTGGTCGAAGTAGGTGTACGTGGTTTTTTAGTATCGGGTTTCTTGTCATCTTTGGCGGCGGCAACAGTTAGAGCAGCAGATGTAGTAGCGGCAATAGCACCAACACCGACAGCAGCAGCAAGTAACTCATTATTCGTTGACGATTCGGTTGAGTCAGGCAGTGGCGCTGAAGTTGCATCAGCTGTGATAGAAACGGGTGCTTCAGCTGCAGTCAAGAATGCTTCATTGGCAGTGGGCAAATTAGAAACAATATCACTACTCAATTCTAGCGCAGGTTGAGACTCGAATTCTTCTGGCTTTGCTACAGACATGGGCTCAAAGGTTGGCTCAGCTGATGGAACCAACACTTCAGCTTCGGTGATAGGTGCGCCTATGTTGCCTTCAATGGAAAACGGTGTAGAGGAGTTTTCAAATCCATTCATTTCAAAATCAATTTTGGTAGGGTATACTGTTGGTTGTTGTTCGGCTGGCTGTGTCATAAATATATCATTTTCATGATGTGCATATACAGGCTCAGTTTGCATCACGTCTTGTGCTGTTTGGTGTTGTTGCTCCATTTGTTCGTTATCATAAGATTGTTCGTGGTTTTGTTGCAAGAAGTCAGCAGCATGGGGCTGTGATTCGGTCGAAAATGAGTGATTCGCTTCAATTGGCATTTGTTCAAGCGTTTCATGTTGTTCGGGTTCTGGAGCAGAAAACGGATTCATACTTTCAACGATGTTAGCTGCAGTTTGAGCAACCTCCTCTACCTATACGAAATGAAGAAAAAAAGTAGAAAAAAATATAGCGTTAAATAAAATGCAATTAAAAATATTAAAAAACAGTAAATATTATTAACCTTTTTATACAGGTGGCGAGCAAATATATGTAGGTATGTATAAACTTAAATGCATTTCAAACATTATGTAAACATTGTTGCTTGCATTGGCAAGTGAAAGAACTAAAGAACTGCAAACGTTAAAGAAAACAATCAGACAAATTGTCTAATGCTGCATAATTACTAGAATTTCGAATGGAGATCTATTTTTTACATTCCAATGCATTCGCATTGATGCATCACATACATTCGTACATTAACTTTATCGCATTTGTGTTGCATCATTATAAAATTTTCTACTTTACACCGTCATTCACATACTTTGATATACATACATACCTACAAACATATAGCATAAAACCCAAAAGCCATTGACATTCAAACCCCACCATAAATAGGGTAAACTGGTGGTGGATGCCAGACCTTTATTCAACGTTCAGCGTTTTGCGATCACGGCAGCTGTTTTGGTGCATTTTGTATTCAAAGCAGAGGTCGGCAAATTGAAACTTGAGGGTGTATTGGTAAGCTGGGGCCCATGAACCAAAGAGAGAAGACTGTTCCAAAAGCGATATCGTTACAATGAATTTCATCTCCTAAGATTCTAAGAGTTCATTTGTTCAAGCATTTTCGCTGCTAGGAGATGGAGATCTCTGAAAATCAGTTGGTGGTAGTTCGACGTGGCCTTTATTAAGTATTCACGCGACACTTATAGCTTGCAACAATTCCCTTGCTAAGCAGTCACTGATTTCGGGGCTCATACCAAAAATTATACCTGAGAAATCTGTAGTCTCAACTTTAAACAGTCTAACAAATTCCTTTTTATTTAGTATAGGCATTAAATCCAAACTAAATTATTTTTTAAAAAGCCTCGTATCTCGACTTGAGCCCGCAGATATGTAAACGCTAGCAAATGTACCCCAATTTACCCTTTTTATGTGAATACAATGTATGTATGTAGCATAGAATTAGTCATAGCTTTAAGTGGCGTTGGCCGGTGATTGAGAATAATTAAGAAAAATATTTGATAATTGTGTTTGCAGCAACAAAAAGAAAACTAGCCCGTTTACCCAAAAACAAAGAATTAAATTACAACTGTAATGAATTCTGCTGAGTAATGGAATTTTTTTCTAACTGTGGAGATAACAAGACAATAAGTGCGAAGATTTCATTTTGGACTGGATTATAAACTTAGTAAAAGGAAGCAAGAAAAAAAAATAAATCTACAATTTGAAATTACACTGGTGGCAAAAAAAGGAACATTCAAAATAGTATATATTGCGAATATATTTTTTTAATAAAAGACACCGTATACCCATGAACCAATTACTACAGATCACGCATTCCGTGTATATGTAATTTAATTTGAGAAAAAAGTTTGTTGTCAAATTAGGTCACGGTTTTGAAAGTTTCACTGACTTTTCTCTTCTCACTTTCATTGACGTTTTGTTTTTGAAATTTCTTAATTAAAATTATGTAAACATTGAACGATTTCGTCGCGATTTTTAAAATGCGTTTAAATTGTTCTTAAAATGGGTGTAAGAATTCTTATGAAAAGGACATGTCGGGAAAAGTGCGTGCAGTTCTGAAGCCAAAACATTAGACAGCAGGCCAAAAAATGCAGCGACCACTTTCTTTCTGAAGATTTTGATAATCTTTTAATATTAAACGGTGATCGAACCTGATCAATGCTGATATACTATCCCCTACAACACGGCTTCTAGAACACAACGAAAAATTGGCGCTTTGTAAGGAGATTATCACAAAATTTTGTTTATAAACATAAAAAAAAATAAAATCACAACCAAAATATTTGTTTGTTTGTTTTCGTTTTTATTTCTTTATCACATTTGAGACATTTAAATCGAAGCAGACATGTTTTTTAAAACGGTGACGTCACAGCTGTTTTTAAATGCGTGATCTTATTAATTGGATCATGCCGTACACCCATATTTGATTAAAGCACGACATACCTCAACATTTTTCTCAACAACGCGCTATCTCAGATGAATATGTATTGAATTATCGGTATTAGTTTCCTTTAGGGGACAACTGCTAATAAATTAGCTAAAATTATGGGAGATAGCTCAAAAGACGGGTTTTGGCCTCAGGATCACGAATCCGGAAGCGCTTTTTTAATTTTTTGTTTTAGTGAAAAGTTATGGGTAAAAAACCGAAAAATGACCCGGGTCCGATACCAAAATTGGGGCGGAATCCATGGTATTTATGTGCGAAACACCTTTCTGAGTTGGCGGCCTTCGGCCGCGCTTATAAAAAATAACCCTGGGCTACGCCATCCCAAGTCCGGACGTGTGACATAACCGTGGCTACCGCCACGGCGGGACTTTTTTTGCACGTTTTAGGGACAGTCTAATAAAATTACAACAACCATATGAAAACTTGAAACTTTGATTGCGAATATCTCTGCAGAGAAGCAAAATATTAAAAAAGCGCTTCCGGATTCGTGATCCTGAGGCCGAACCCCGTCTTTTGAGCTATATCACATAATTTTAGCTAATTTATTAGCAGTTGACCCCTAAAGGAAACTAATACCGAATTATCGTTCAGATAGTGAGAGACATCAAGAAGACTTATAGTATAGTCTTATTAAAATCATAATTTTTATTGCTACACAAAATGTTTACAAAAACAAAAACGTGATCTATCAGATTGAAGTTGTTGTAGCTGCGTAACCTAGATCACAATCTGTATAATGAAACTGCAAACGGAAACGAAGTCATAATTTAAATTGAAATCTAGATTGTAAAGTTATTATGGGATGATATTTTATGTTATATAGGTATGAACAAATGTGTGTGGTATGTTGACCATTGTAATGGTACAATTTGAAGTATTGGGCGAACTTCATTACATTTTAACTATTGGGAAACCTAATATTATCAGCGATAGTTCGGTAAAAAAATTCACCAAAAAAATTACCCCGTTAGCGTGTTATATAGAACACATTTTCCCCTACATAGCGTCATTCCTAACCAAAAAAAAACGATAACTGGACTTATACCACTTGTGCTTTAAACGGCCAATATATTAAATACAAATTATATACCGTCACCTTAATTCACAAAGGCCCTAACTGACATAAGAAAAATTTTACAGGAAAAGCAAAAAAACAAAAATTTCGAAAAATGTGTCAATTAGGGCCTTTGTGAATTAAGGTAACTATTAGTACCTATTTACAGATGTACTGGATATCTTCCAGGGATAGTCACAGGCTAAAAAATATTTTCATATATATGGGAGACTGGGGTACCTTCGGCACTTTTTTTTGAACCTCAATATCTCAGAAAATATTCAACGAATCGCAACTTATATAACCTTAAACTAATCTCTTATTATTTAAAAATAAGATGATGTGAAGCCATTTCTTGAAATTTTAGCGGAGACTAATTTATTTTAAGTTATATGAAAAAAGTCAAATTTGCTAAATGTGCCCCATGCCGGGGTAGCTCCGGCAATTGCCGGGGCACCTTCGTCGTCCATGTTGTGGGGTATAGTTATCAAGTAAAAATTCGTTTTTAAATGGTATCAGGTTTTATTTCATATAAACCATTTTTAAATACCTAGATAAATATATATACAAGAAAAAGGTTTACTTAAGACTATGCAGTGTACATTCGTCATCACTTTTCACTTTTCCGTATTTTTTTCCAAGGGTTGACTTTTTTCATCCCTAAATAACACTTTTTCTTAAAACTAACATTCTTACCATTCCGTTTTATTGAATTTTGTAAAAAAGGGCTTATATGAGATCGATCCCCACCACCTGCAAAGATACTGGGGATAACGAAAAAGGGGGCGTGCCACCTCACATGCGAATGAAACACTTCATAGTAAATATCTCGGGAAGTATTTGGGTTAGACCACTGAAATCTGGTGAGGAGTTATATAATATCAATCCCTACCATCTTCAAAAAAACTGGGGATAACGAGAAAGGGGGGCGTGGTTCCTCCCACACGAAGGAAATATTTCATAGTCCATATCTCTGGAAGTATTTAGGTTAGACCACTAGGGGGTGAGGGGTTATATGTGATCGATCGATCCAAAGATACTGGAGATATCGAAAATTTACATGATGATAGGGATAGGGATGGGGATACAGATAGGGATAGGGATTAAAAAAGATATAGGGATCGGGTTAGAGAAACAAGCAGGGAAATAAATGCGTGGCAGGACAACGTCTGCCGGGTCAACGGATTTAACTATTAATTGAAAATTGGCCAACTCGTCACACAGGAAATATTATTATTTTTTTGTTCGGTCTATCATAACAATATCTAACAGACTAGAAATGTACAAAAAAGACGAAGGAAATTACTTACTGACTAAATAGGCTAGAATTGATTACTAGGGATAAAATGATGTAATCTAATCGCGAAATGGGATCTCCGCATTGCAAAGTAAAGATCTACATTTTTGTAAATATTGTTAATTTCGCTGACAGCCCTAGTAATGGGCGCGGGATAGTGGTAATTGGATTTAAATGTTATAAGATGGAAAGGGTAGGGGGGTTCGGGCAGATTCACGCAGTCAATTAAGCCATTAGCAGTCGAAAATGAACATTATCCAATTAATAGTACGCCTACTAGAGAGAGATTTCAAGTTTATGAGCAAACACCGTGCATTATAGGATGGATAGGGGTCGACAAAAGTTCGAATCTGGCGAAATGAGAACTATATAAAGAGTTCCAGATAATTGATGCGTACTCCTTTAAAATATTTCGCATAACGTTTCATAATGCCCAAGTTCGACTGAGGACCGTTGATTGTTTAGGATCGAGTAACTTGAATTGACACGATTCCGGGTTCTCGACAAGGTTAAATCAAAGCATTTTTTGATGTTGATGTCAGACACGTAGGTAACTCTAGAATACAGGGTCAAGTCGTCAGCATAGAGAAGAAATTGGCGTGGTTGAAGCAGGACCGGATAAAAGAAGCGGGTGTGGAATAATACCCTACGGCACTACGGAGGTTAACACAACAGTATAAGACGCAGTACCAGCAATTCCCCAAAACGATGTCCTTTTCTTGAGGTAGGAGCGCAACCACAGAAGAAAGACTGAATGGAAACCTAAGAGCTCAAGCGTGTGTAATATAATATCATGAGAGACTGAATGAAAAGCTTAACAGAAATCGGTGTAAATGGTATCCACCTGGGATGCACTCTTACAAAACCAATAAACAGCACTCAGAAAAAACCGCAAGATTAGTCCCCGTGGAGCGACCACAAACAAAACCATGTTGGTTGGGATCAATAATATCTTTTGATCCTGAACATTTTGTTATATACACCTATCTGGACAGCTGGGTATAAGAATATGCGAACACCTTTTGTTTTTGTGGCACCTTGTAGTAACAGAGTGTCTTGCCCGCCAGCCTTTTGTAGCTGAGGAGGTCGATTGGGCGATATTCTCAAAGGCGCATGGTCGGCATAAAAATATCCAGCAACGAAATGCTTTACCGCTAAACTTAGTTTCTCCACACTCTAAGATTGTTTGAATGTAAATATACGGCAACGTTGATGATGCGCCTCTCCAAAAGGGACCGGCTGAAAGACAACCAACACAAAACCAGAGCGACAACGACGGGAGTACAAAGTAACAAAAAAAACATAAAAAAAAAAAACAAAACAAAAAAAACGAACCACTAATAGCAAAAAATTATGATTCTACCTACTGTAGCAAATGCGAGAATAGTAACACAAAAAATTCATGAAATCAACATGAAACACACATAGATCGACAGGCCCCTTCGGAGCTGATTGTTGGTAGCTGGTTTTTGGCGTTTGAAAATATTATTTAAAATATAAATGGTGGCAATTCAAAATGTCATTGACCATAGAAAATGGCAACAAAAGCAACAGTTGCTGATAATCAACTATGGGCAAGCGCCAGCAACACCTAACATTAATACCTCACTTAGGCACATGCATAAGTGTCATATCTTTACTATACTAGCAAACCTGACAGACGTTGTTGTCCTGCCTAAAAATTTATGAAAAAAAGTTGACTCAGACCCTTTTCGACACTCTATCTTTTTCAGTCTTACGTACCTAGTTAATTTGTATCGTTTTTGTTTTTTTAGATATCCAGTATGAAAAATTCAGTTTGTAGGAGAGATGATGCGTCTCCTTTTTCGATAACTCCTCTTTTTTCGAGTGAGAATTTTATTGATTAAATGCATCTTCACTTATCGTTTAGCTTCACATAAATTTTCAGTCCCTGCCATGGACCCTTTTAGAGATATTCAGCTTGAAAAAATAAGTCTGTATGGGAGGTGCCACGACCCTATTTCGATAATTTCCTTTTTTGTAGAAATTGTATCGCATATCTCCATATAAAATAGATATGTATAGGATGTGGTTGTGATATTGTATATCTCTTTACTGATTTTCAAGTCCCTACCTTGACATCTTTGAGAGAAATTTTGCCTGAAAAATTAAGTTTGTATTGAAGTTGACCCGCCCATTTCTTCGATATCTCCCACTTTTTTCTGTGAGAATGGTATTTATTCGCTTGTACGCTTTTATTTCTAGATATCTAGGGCAGAGTGGAAGATTGCCAAACGTTATTTTCGAAAACGCCCAAATTCATAATTTGGTCGAAGTACGCCCTACCTCAGCATATTTTTCAGCAACTCTCTATTTTAGGATTTGATTAAAAGATGATATGGCGTTATTGATACAAATTCTAATGACCGGGTTCTCATCTAATCTAATCTTGGCTTGAAAATTTTTTTGACGTTTAACCGCCAAGGCGATTTCGGCCGTTTCGTATCAAAGCCCGCCAGTCATTCCTTTTTAGCGATAACTGAAGCCAATTGGAGACCCCAAGGGAGTTCAAGTCATGCTTCATTAGTTGTTTCCATCTCAGTCAAGGCCTCTCCCTCCCTCTGCTGCCGAGTTCGGTGTCGATAGGAAAACCTTCTGTGCTGGTTCTTCTTTGTACGGATGATAAATATGGTTTTTTGAATATCCACACTCCAGCTCCACCTAGCGGGATATTTTTTTGTGGCAGAGCACACATGATATAAGGTATCAAAACGTAGAAAAATACGGATTTTCTGAATATCTCGACTATAACGCCACCTATCGGGTTAATTTTTTGTAACAGACTTTTAGATTATACACATATGTATGTACGTACGTGCCAACTATGAATAGAATCGGCAATTTGCAAATATAGCGACTATAGTGCTATTAGCGTTTTGCCCGATATATCCCATGTCGAGATGACGTTTCCAAGGAATAAACTGTCAAAATTTGGCAAAAAAATCGTTAACCTCTATCGGGTCTAAAATACGCCAAATATTGTGTAGACAAGTGAAAGAAGTACAAACGCCATTTTTTTGAAGATTTGATGCAGATTCAGTATGGCCTTCAAATAAATAAGATAAATTGGAAATGGTTCTTGTCACGAGTAAAGGTTGTTATACACGATGTGTATTGTCATCTGTACCTGTCACGTTTTCAATCCATATGTAGTCATATGTGTGTCAAATTCGCTTAATTTGCTTTGTGTTTACACTCTATGTCAGATGGAAATAGAAACCATTCTATTACTTTTGTCAGAAGACTGGTGTCTTAAACAGTGCTGCCAATTTAGCGGTTTTACCGGCGTTTTCAAATATATTTAGTGGGAGGAAATTCCCAATTTTAGTTTAGCGGTTTTCAGGCGTGTTTCCTCACACACAAGTTCGAATATTAAAATTTCAATTTTCATAAACATTCCTAATAATTTAATCTGACAAATTTCTTACTTGCTATTGTGAATGCAGCTTTTGATTCGAAGTATGACAGCTGCAGCATAGATTATATGGCAGATTGTTAAGGCGATATAAGATCTTTACTACGGTAAAAATTGTTTTTTCGAAGGGATGAGTAGAACTAGAAATTTATTCAGTAATACAGTCAATCTCACTTCGTAAAAAACGATAATGTCGCGAACGAAACGGTTCATTTTCGATAAGTTTCGTTATTTCCAGTGTCCTGCTCCGACAGCATGGCTGATAGACCCCTATAACTCCCTATGGCCCGGTTTTTCAGTGCAAGTTTAAACTGAGTTTGAACGGCTAATTTATATGAAATAAACTCTAGTCAACTTGGTCTGTTTTTTAAACTTGCACTGAAAAACCGAGCCTATAACGCATATCTCTGTGTGCATATTAGTTTAGTTGGGTCCCGTATTATTTAGAAGAGAAATAACTTTCTTTAAAGAGCCGAAATTGACGGTCCTTGGCCGGATATGAGCGCGGTACGCTGCGGTACTCCCTTACGGTACTGCCCGACTGTCGTGGTAGCGATTTGATATGACCAGTAGAACCTTCTAGGTCATGTCATCCCTCCATCCGTGGGGAAGGAGAATATGGGTATTGAGAGGTGAGAGGCATTATATCCGTAGATCAACCATCGAGTTAGCACGTCCTTACCTAACTATGTGCATATTAGTCGCCTCTTACGACCGGTATGCCTACCTCGGGTATATTCTAAGCCCCTAGCCCGCAGGGGTTAGTTTCTAGCGGTATTTTGTGAAAATTTAGCGGTTTTTACTTGGTGATACTTGGCAGCACTGGTCTTAAAACATATCAAACACTTCATAATTTGATGAGTCACCCTACCCATCCATCAAATAAATGTGAATACTGACTTTATAGATACATGTGTCTGTATGTGTTTTTATTTGTCTAGATTTGGTACTTCGCTACGAGGCAGCCAAATGTAATGAGGTCACATATTAAGCCGTGCTAAAAAACTATTATGCTGTTATCTAATGGTGGTATGCTTTTGCAGCCTCATAGCAAGTTTAGCGCCCATCCATCTAGAGTCCAGATTCTAGACAAAAGCTCGTAAACCCAACAAAAAATTATGTAGCAATTATAAGAAACTAGGCGATGTCCGCGACTTTGGCTGCGAAACTTATATCCCGACTTCAGCGCCTAGGGGTTAATTTTTGCAACAGAGTTGTGATTATATATCAAACATACATAAGTGCCAAATATGTGTGAAGAAAATCGGACCATATATACGGATATTGTAAATACATGGACGTATCCAAGGAACAAACTGTCAAAATTTGTCGAAAATACGTTAACTAGTTTTTGAGCCAATTCCTCACAAAACTCCCTCAGGGATACTCAAATTTATAAAGAGCCTCCGCATACAGCAATAAGAAGAAAGGTCACACAATAGATCGTGTAAATGGTCGCGGTGTAATAAGGCCTTATAACTAATAATAATAGGGATGCCGTCCAGGGTTGCTTATCTCGCTATTGTATTAAGATAATTTAATTAACTGGGAATGTGCGATTACGACTGACAAAAATTTTAATTTATAATTTTTCTGAATAAATAATCTTTTTGAGAGACAACTTTTAACATAAGGCTGATGAACCATGTAAATACAGCCATTCTTACTAACGATTTATCAATTAACCTAAGCTTAGTTACTTAATTGATGAGAGATTAATCATAGGTTAATACAATTTTTTTTGCTTAATCAGGTTCTGATTACATACTTAGTTTTCTTAATATTCATTTTATGTTTTATAGCCATTAATTAAAATGTGATTAATCGGGAAATTAACAGTTTTGTTTAATCGATAATTATTATTTGCTCATTAATTTTTTGACCAGCCTTAGGTTAATTGATTAATCGTTTAGTGAGAATGGCTAAAAGAAAGTATCAAATCTAACATCTGTGACGGCATTAAAAGGAAAAGTCAGGTGTCTATTGCTAGCCTTAAAGTGCACACTTTTTGTGATGAATGTTCAAAGTTACAGGAAAAAATACACAAAAATAAACAAATTCAAATACAGACATCAATACAAATTTAATAGTCGCTGTAAGCTCTAGCCTCCAGAGATTGGTTGGTGCACTGCACTAAAATTGGGCTATACAGCCAACCAGCAAACTAATGCGCGAGCGAACGTTTATTGCTTGCGCCATTTCGCACGAGTATTTTGGTTCGCATGCTAACATATTACAATACATATATATCTTGTACCTACTCGCATACATATTTATATACAGTGGGTTTTAAAATTATGTGTGCTTAGAGACTTAACCTAAGAGAAGCGTTTACTTTGATAAGTCTACGTCAAATAGTAACCGTTCATACTTACAGATCAACTCTAAATATACTCCTGGAATTTAATTCCCATCAAGTTCAGTAAATTAAAAGCAGTCATTGCCAAAATTTTATTTTTATAATGAAAACGTTTAATCAGGACAACAGGATCCGATTCTATAGAATTTTTGGTTGGTCGGAACTTGCCAGCAGTCTACTAATAACATCTGTATTGGTAGAAATCCTATTACTCTACCCAGCCAGCAAAATCATCGCAAACGAGCTCGTAAACTGACGTTTTCTCGAAGAAAACTCTGATAAAATATCGTTTATGATATCCGTTTACGATTCGCCTACGAATCCGGTTTCGCTCTGAAATGTTTTTTGCCTACGATTGTCGTAAAAGTATCGAAAAAGCACTCGTATATGAATCTTTTTACGTCCGTTTTTTTATCGTAAATGTACTCGTAAACAATTAATTTTCGATAGAAAAACCGACTTTCTAGACTGCCTTACCGACTGATTTCAATGCGAAAAATAATACAAATAAACAAACCTAAATTTTAGGCATAAAGTTTTTTTTATTAAATAATAAAATTGTGTACCTTTTTGCCAGTGTGTAAGTACATACTGATATTGGTTTACATATTAGGCATCACAACTTATAAATAGTGGGTCATACAACCCAGAGGGCATCCCGAGATCCCAGAATAGCAGCTACTTTCTCTGTCCCTTTTTCTTTTTCCGCAAATCCACCTTCCAGCACGCTAGTAATAATTTAAAAGATATATTTTATGTTATTTGTGTTTTTAATTAGATATTTTACAAGCATACTTACTTTTAAAATATCAGTTTGAAAATTTTCGTTCAAAATTTTTTGTTTGAAATTTTTATTTTAATTTTTTTGTTTGACGTGACAGAAAATCTTCTTTTGTTATTGTTTTTTTATTCGAGAATAGCTCGTAAATCGCAATGTTCGTAAAATGTACGGTACCTTGCTGGCTGGGTACTTTCTGAAATTGAAAGAAAGTAGGCACTAAAGATAGCGTTAGCATTTTTGGCAGATGGGCCGTAAGAAATGGTGTCAAAATGCTGTCGCTAACTTTAGTGCCTACTTTATTTCGCCTATGAATAGACGTCGACATAGTTCAGCAAATTAAAACCCAGCAGCTTCGCTGGCTAGGACACGCGGTGCGAATGAAAGAAGACGCACCGGCCCAGAAGGTATTCTTATCGTCACCCGCCGGTGGAAGTAGAGAAAGAGGGAGGCCACCACTCCGATGGCAGGACCAAGTGGAGGCAGATCTGAGAACACGCGGTGTCTCCAATTGCCACCAGTTGGCTCAACAAAGAGCCGATGTAATATGAGCAAACAATTTTTTCAGGAACCGATTAGAAATTCCCTTTTATTAAGTTAGAATAAGGACCCAAACTTTTTCTTCATTGAACGTAGCGATGAGTAGCATGATTGAAGTACCGTTTTTTTCAGGCTTATATTTGTTTTAATATTTAGTCTAATGCAATGATTTTTGTTTTATTTAGTCAAGAAAGTGCTATATTTCCGCACCGGTAGAATTTATACCCAAAACACATGGAATTTTTGGTAAATGCAGCTACATTAATGCACTAATGAATTGTTTATATGTAGACATTTCTTTATAAGACTACATCACTTAAATCCGTAAATTAGATATCCATAAAAAAAAATGTTTCCCCGGCTGAGGCACTGTGAGACACTCCCAAACTATCAGAATGGGAAACGATATTTGACGTTAATCTCGCGCATTTAGAAAACATTGCAAAAAAATATGAGCACCACGTAATTTTGAAACGCACTGTAATCTATATGTACATATGTAAAGAG
Source organism: Campiglossa producta (assembly GCA_964058755.1). Classification (NCBI taxonomy): domain Eukaryota; kingdom Metazoa; phylum Arthropoda; class Insecta; order Diptera; family Tephritidae; genus Campiglossa; species Campiglossa producta. Next base: position 54,503,132 of record CAXKVI010000001.1, on the reverse strand, counting down.
ATACATGCATAAATGAATTGGCGAAAAACTCAACACAAAAGAAAAACAAAATTTTGCAATCACATGAAAAAGTTCCAGACTTGTGTATAAGACAAAAATGTGTTGGAAAAAATATCCAATAATGATGTATAATTAATTAATCATGAATACATTGCAGTTTTTTTCTTTTAAAAATAACCGCCTAGATGGTGGTGCTAATATTGTAATTTTACACAGAAAATTAGATAATTTGGATCAGAAAAGGCGTTGGCCCCTTCTTTGTTTTGCTTTTGATTTTGCTGTATGTTTTAAGTTTGGTTTTTTTTTACATGCAATTTTACAACCGAGATTTTGCATATTGGCTAATTCAAAATAAAGTTCAATGACTACAAAAACTTGATTATTTAAAAGTAATTAATATTATTTCGAAATGGATAAATGCAACCGTTACTCGTAACTAAATGGTTGAATTGATCTGAGCGCAATTAGACACCAAGCAAAGAACTAATAGGTACGTGGACATAAACCAACTAACGGTGGAGAGAATTATGAATAACAGAAGAAAGGCAGAAACAATCGTAACTGTTACAATAACCGTAACTGAAACCAAATATCCTGACCGGAACCGTAACAATAACCATAATCGTTGTGTTAACTCCCTCAAGATGATCGCAGATAATTTCTTGTACGATGAGCAAAAAAGCACTTAATAAAATCACATTTATAGGATGACCTGATTTTATAAATACCAACGTATATTAATTAGATGTACATTAACGTGCGAAAACATTGCAGCGCAAAGCAAAACTACATGGAATGGAATTCCTTCTTCCTAGAACGAAACCAAAAATCGCCAAGAGCTAAGTGAGGATCAGTTAACAAAGACGCAGAGGCGAGTCTATGCAAATTTTCGATATGTAATACGACTTCGAAACGCGGTCGATTCTCAAAATGTATCTATTCATTCCATAAAGTTGATATAGATATAGAGTTCCGTATATGAAAGTTATTAGGTTGAAAAGATGAGTTGATTAAGGCAAAATTGAGTAAAATTGAGATATTTGCATGAAATTTTGTACACTTTGTTCTGGCCAAGGTAGATTGATATTGAAAATGGGCGAAATCGGATGATAACCACGCCTCCTTTTTCGATATCGAAAATCACATAATTTGACATTTATAGGAAGCTGAAATGATATAATTTTATAGGTTATGGTAATTCTATTATGATTTTTTGATAAACTGTTTAAAGTAGGCGTGGCACCGCCCACTTTCAAAGGAGGCATTTTTGAAAATTCGACTGGTCGTAACTCTTAAAATGGTTACTATAGATCGATGAAATTTGGTACAAAGCATACTACTATCGTTAAGAGCACATCTCCAACCACGCCCACTTTCGAAAATCAATTAACATAATTCGGTAACGGAAATGGCTAAATGATATAATTTGTATGAGATAAACTCTAGCAAACCTTGTCTGTGGTTTAAACTTGCACTGAAAAACCGAACCTAAGTGGTGCCATTGTAGGTAATACCCGAAATCTGGAATTATGATGTCTTCTTCCTAGAGTGGTTCCAATTTGGTGCTCTCACACAGTAGGATTTAGGTAAAAGCTGTACCTAACATTTATATAAGTGTGCTTTTTTTTTTTTTTTTCAAAATAACGTGTCCATTCATATACCGGCTATAATACATACATTACAAATAATGGTTTTTATTGACAATTCCGCAAAATACTCAAATGATGACATCAACAATTCGCTGGTATACGCATACACCATCGTTGTACATATATACCACTTATGTTCGGTACCAAGAAGCACTCATATATTCACATAGAAAAAGCTTAGTTGAATGAAGTGCGAAGTGAATGGGCAGGCAAGGCATATCTAATAGTGACGGCATCGAGACGCACAAGACCATATGATAGCTGTTGTTTAACAAGGTAGTGGGTGATGATCGCTACCAGCCGGCTTTTAGGAGCTCAAATACATACATATGTTAATGTGCCATCTAGAAAACTTAAAAAAATTAAGAATGCTTACAAAAGTTTTAGAAAATTGCCTTAAATTTTGTTCCGTTAAAAGCTAACTCAAAATCCGAGATTTGTGTACGTGATATTTTTAATTGAGGTTATGTTATTTTCACAAAATATTCGTTGGTAATTTTCGTATTTTTTATTAAATTGAAGTATCATCGCGAATAACGTTTCAAGTTACAGAATCAAAATTTGTGAGCAGAGAAAAAAAACGTTGAAGTTATAAGTATTTTTTAAAATTTATTTCTCTCATCCGTCTTCTTAACTTTTTCTTTCATATCTTTCTTTTATCAGTTTTACACCTTCCTTATTATCTTCCAGGGCCGTTATATCACTTTCGTTGCTTTTATGCAAAATAATGTAAGTCACTTTAAATGAACCTATTTTTAAATGCATTTTTACAGTTTTGGTGTGTCAAATTTTAGAAAATTTGTTATCTGGACAATGCAAGAGAGCAATACAAAATGTTATATGCAATAAAACCGGTTTTGAAAAAAATGACACTTAGAACGTTATTCGTGATGATGCTTCAATTGTTTTAATCAGGTTTTGACTAATGTGCAAACTACATAATTTTAAAAGGTACAATTTTTTTGATACCAACTGTATATACATATTTATGTATTTGTTGTGCATAAACCACTAACAATTCATTGAAACCGGCAAATATTTGCCACTAACTTGGACAAGCACTGAATGACCACAACTTTTGTATTAACGGTAATAATACATAGACACTAACACACACACACGTAGGTATTTGTATAACTCATTAAAATACCCTGCAAAGAATTACTACACTTTTAATTTCTTTGTATGATTGAAATAATGACTATGTTACTACTTATCATACCCGAACTGAGCCTATAGTAGAAACACTCTTTAAAATTTGGGGTATCGATAATCACTTATTCATAACCAGAACTACTCCTGAACTACCTGAAATAGAACTGGTTGAGTATTAGCCAAAGCGAAGCTACTGAAGGACTATTCGAATTGCAAGCGGTTGCGAACGAGTTGTCAAATAATGCACTGAACAATTGTCATGTAAACTTGACAGTTAAAGCATTGTTTGGGTATTGAGTTAGAACCAGTACACTGAACCAAAAAAGTACATACAAGAAATGTTCATGAAAACCTCCCAAAAATATGAATCTATTAATTGTAAAATAGAATGTATAAGCCTCTAACTTATATTCTAAGAAAAGCAGAGTGAGCTTTTATGAAACTTTTTCTTTAAAAAAACATCTAGGATTTTCGTTGAGTGTAGTTATAAGTGATAGTGTAGATAAATGGTTTAGCTCATGGACAGTTCTTAGCGAGTCCAATTTACCGCAGTGAATAGCTGAAGTTAATTAATTAGTTAGACACATGTCCTTAGATACCCTTTTGGCTGAAGTGTGCGTAGGTGCAGCAACCAGCAGTCATAAAATAATCAAGAAACGAGTGTTAAGGAGTATTATTTATATATTATGGCATGCAATCCCATTTCTATTTTTAATGAACGAATTATAAATTTTAACTTACTTTTCAAGGGATATTTTATGCTATTTATTTATATCATAAAATTACACCGTGTTCAAGGAGTTTAAAAAAAGTGCCATAAAATTCCAAACTTTCGACCATTTCTTCAGCTTTTTAACTTTTTTCTGGGGGATATACTTCCTTGTGTTTCGGGATTAATTGCACTAGTCTGCATCAAAAACAAAGGGTGGGATTTCAAACTGACTTTCGTTGATATGTGGCACTAAGGGATGCAATTTTATTTTATTCATAGATATGTTTCTCGTAAAAGGTCAAAAGGTTAACATAATATTTAGTATATTGATGTTGTAAATATGCTTTGTATGCATTGTAGTAGAGGTAAAGTCAGCACCCACTTGCAAGATTAGATAGGAAAACACCTGGTTTAATAAACAATTGGTCATACAAAGTACAGTTAGGTCAATTTTGTTTAGAATTGTCCACTTTTCATATAAAAACTCTACCAACCTTTTTCATTAGTTTACTCATATACCAGGAAAAACAGCGGCGTATATCGGATAGAAAATATCTTTCTACAGTAGGCGAATTTCCTTCGCATTGAGTGTGAAAATAATACTCGCTTATTTATCGAATTAACTTCAAAAAGGCAACCTGTTGGGCGGTGGAAAAACTTTTCTTTTGTGAATGAGCTCTTAAAATATATCAGGAAAATATTTTAATAAATTGTCAGCTGAAACGTTTTCAGTGTTTTGAAATACACGAAGAACAATTTTAACCGAGTTAAGCATTCGATGAAAATGCGCCTAGAATTCAAGTTCTGCAATCTTCTTCTTCATCTTTATGTTTATGGTTGGCATGCGATTAAGCACTGAATTTGCATTCATTTTTTATCATACTAGAGTTCATTACTACTAAAGTTTTTCATCATCTCGTATGGACTTATCATAGTTCGTATAGTTTTTCGAGCTACTGTACATACATTATGGTGTTTCAAAAAAATTTACAGGGTTTTTTGAAGTTAATTTCTTAAGAGGCGATGCAATGTTTATATGGAGAATGAAATTTGAATAGGAAACAAAAAAGGGGCGGAATTACGCAACGGAAATGAAAAAAACGGGACGGAAATGAAAACTTTTAGCATGCAGATAGGAACTATGCTTCATTCCAAAACGTTCTACTTGGGTGTTGTCACTTAGGCCGCTTTACAGGGTTGCCACCTACAAACTTTATTTCTTTAATATTGAGTAAGATATTGTCATTTTTGGGTGTAAACGAATATATTTTCAGGTAAGGTCGGCACCTACGGTTGCCACCTAATGGCATTTTATTTATTCTTTTGTTTGTATAATCTTCATTAACATCATTTTCCTAAACACGTGCACTACATATGCTGCACGCGTTTTTTTTTCTCTTACTTTCCATCCAATGCGGAGCTCCTTCCTATCCAAGGTAAAAACTCATATTAGGAGAGAATTCCTCAATTTGGTAAGGAATCTTTTTTTCGTAGTACAAATCGAAAAACAAAAACACAATCGATTTTTTTTTTAATCACCCTAATATTCATAGTTTGAGTATTGCATTGAAAAAAAAAAACGCAAAATAGGCTTAGAGCTCTTAACACCAAACATGCATGAGACATTAGTTGAGAATGACTAATATGCATTTATATGGGAGGGAAATGACACATGCCCACTATGGGGGAGAATTATGGAAATGCTAGCAACGTCATTTCTCTTTTATCGATGGGCTATAAAGCCATAAAAAGAAAACCTTCATAGGCCTATAAATAAAAAATAAAGAAAAAATTGTGGATGGCTATATTTAACACTTCATTGGTTAGAGTGTGAATTTACATACGAAGAACGTTAAAATACTAAGTACTGTACATGAAAGTCATTTGTAAAATATGTATGCATGTAATTCAAACAAACATACATGCATTGCCAAATTAAGTGGCCAAATATCGTAATTTCTATTTTTAAATTTTGCACAGAAATAAAGTATTGAAGTACAGAGGCCGAAAATAACGAGCAACAGAAGGCGAGGGCTTGTCATTGCCCCCACTGCGTTCACAATAAACGCAAGACACATTAAAAGAAGAAACAGCACAGAGTACAATCAAACAAATGGTCGCGAAGCACAAAATCAGTCTGACAAACTGTGAGTGCAGTGCGCCACATTGTCAGTCGGAAAAATTGTAATTCCGTTCACCAAAACTTCGCCTCGTTTTGCCTTCTGCCTTTCTTGGTGAGTAAGCAGCAATCGAAGTAAGTGGCGAAAGAAACAAAACCAAAAAAAAAAAAAAACAACACAGTAAAATTGAATTGAAATTTTTACACGCAAGCCATCATCGAAACCCTGCAGTAAAACAATTTAGTTATAAACTAACTCATAAATAGTTGGAGTACGAGATCCAAAGACAAAAATACCCCTACCCTTCAGCTTTTGAAAGCCGAGCATTGCTCGTGCCTTATCGACGAAAATCACGACAGGTCTTTCCCGATTCTGGCCGAGCTGGTGGTGTTGCTCAGCGTCACTTTGAATAGCCGTATAAGTTTTGTGGGGAAACCAAAATCAGACATAGCGGCATATAGGCAACTCCTTTTCATGCTGTCGAAGGCGGCTTTAAAATCAACAAAGAGATGATGTGTGTAGATCCTTTTTCACGGGTTTTTTCCAAGATTTGGCGTATTGTAAAAATCTGGTCGATGGTAGATTTACCAGGTCTGAAGCCACATTGATAAGGTCCAATCAGTCGGTTTACGTCAGTCTTTCACACAATACGCTTGATAGGATCTTATATTCGATACTCAAAAGGCTGATTCCACGATAGTTGGCACAGTTTGTGGGATCGCTTTTCTTGTGAATTGGTCAGAGAACACTTAGACTTCAATCTTCAGGCATGCATTCATCCGAACATATTCTGCACAAGAGCTGGTGCATGCACCTTACCAGCTCCTCGCCGCCGTATTTGAATAACTCAGCGGGCAGGCCATCAGCGCGCGCCGCTTTATTGTTTTTTTTAGCCGTATATAGCTATTCGCACCTAGTTATAGTAGGGTTGTGGAACTTTAATTCCATCATCTTCGATTGTGGGGTCAGGTTCGTCCTCTTCTCTGAATTGTTGCTCTGTTCCTCCGTTTAAAAGGGCAGAGAAGTGATCCCGCCATAACCTTAGTAATCTCTGAACATCTGCCACCAGGTCGCCGTTGTCATCTTTACAAAAGTTTGTCCCGGGTTTAAAACCTTCCGTCAATCGTCGAACTTTTTGGTAAAATTTTCGGGCGCTGCTTCTGTTGGCTAGCATTTCAAGCTCTTCGATTTCACTTTTTTAAGCTTCCCATTTCTTCGCCTGGAAAAGTCGTCTCGCTTCCCTCTTCATCTCTCGGTAGTCTTCACACACGCTCCTCGTTGCATTCGCTTTTAACGTTGCCTTATAGGCGTCGCCCTTTCTTTTCACTGCGTCTTTGCACTCTCTATCATCGTACCAGCTATTTTTTTGCACTTGCCGGAATCCATTTACTTCTTCGGCTGCGGTATGAACGGCTCCGGAGATATGTTCCCACTGCTCGTACACTCCTCTGGGTTGAATTATGCTCTCAGAGAACAGGTGCGCGAGTCGTTCTGCGAAATCATGGGCTGCCTGTTGTGACTGCAGTTTTTTTCGACGTCCAGCTCTCCGTGCGTTTTTGTGGCGCCTCTTTTGTTGTACTTAGGCGGGTACGAATCTTGGCTGCTGCCAAGTAGTGATCGGAGTCGATGTTCGGACCCCGCATCGTACGTCCATGCCGTCCTTCTATTACAAAGTGAACCCTATTAATATGGAGATTTTTCTTCTCCTTAGGGCATAAATGTGTCTTGATCTTATATCAACCCATTTTGTTTGTCCGGCACCCTGGAGATTGTACTATTTCATCATTAGATTGCATGTGGCAAACGACATACCTACGCGGTCTTTATCCCGACGAACATGCTTGGTTCTGCTTGCCTCGCAAGTTCGTCTGTACTACAATTTCCCTCAATGTCCCTATGTCCCGGGACCCATGTGAGGTTCACGCGGTTATGTTGGGCCATCTCTTGTAGAGATCGACGACAGCTGAGCGTCAGTTCAGAGTTGATCGAGTAAAGGTGATGGCCCAATGCACGCTTGCTTTGCTGGCTTTGCCTAGAGAAATGTCAAACTTCTTTTAAACTCTACTGAAATGTATGAAAGTTGGCCCAGTGGCAGCCTCACTTTGCTTGCTTGAAAAGCTTCAAAGCGTCGAATAGCCCAAATCTCTATTTGACAGCGCTTTGCACGCTTCACTGTTTGTCTTATTTGAATCATACTGTATTTTTGACAACTTTTGTAGCTTCTATTAGGTCATAGAAGCTTTCAAAGGAAAGCAAGGTAAGCCTAGGCAAGCAAGGCAAGCAAAGCAAGCGTACATTGGGTCATCAGCTTAAGAGCCAAGGGATTTGGTGGCCGCTTGGCTATCGCTGAAAATAGCGATATCTTCTCCTATAACACGTTTGCTTAACCAGGCCGCGGCGTCCAGGATTGCCGAGACTTCCGCCTGGAAGACGCTACAATGATCATGTAGTCTGAAGGAGAGCTCAAGGTTCAGATCCTTTGAATAAACCCTCCTCTAACTCTGCCGTCTAACTTCGAGCCGTCGGTATAAATGGAAGTGCCACCATGAGTAGCGGGACTCCGTCCCGTCCTCTCCCATTCTTCCCTGCTGGGAATGTTTATTTTAAAACAGCTATATCCGACTGTTGTGGTCGCACAACGATCTGTGCTCAGCGGAAGAAAACTGTAGGATCCCAAAATATTGGAGTATCCAGTAGTGCTTGCTGCTACCCGGTGCCCTTCCAGATCTAGTGGCAAAATGCCCAGAATGGCGTGGAATGCTTCGTTGGACATTGTTCTTAACGCACGCTTATACAGACCATACAAGATCTGTTGACTTTACTTAACAGATTTAGGTTTGTTGCCTTGCTTAGCGCAGGCCACCATACCATAACTCCATATAGCATGATTGTTCGAATGATTGCAGTGGAGATCCATTTGCATATTTTGGGGCTGAGTCCCCATTAGAGTGCAATACACGCTTTCTTCTGGCGCTGAAGAACATCCTTCCAGGTTAGTTTCCTATCCTGAACTGTGCCTAGGAACTTGGAGGTGTCAAGCAGCAACGAGTTGACAGTGAGGTTCCATAGAAGAAGAGGGGAGAGAACACCACCCTGAGGCGTTCCCCTTGTGACATAGCGTGATAAATCAACCCAGCCCAGTGATGAAACTATTCTTTTACCCTTTAGTAGTTGATCAATAAGTCCAATAAGAGACCTGATCATGCCCAGATTTGTTAAAGCGGTGTTAATAGCATACGGGCTTATGTTGTTGAAAACTCATTCTATGTCTAGGAAGGCCACGAGACCGTTATCAAGCGGAGCTTCCCTAGATTTCCCTTTGGTTGCTAGAGAAAAGGTTGCTATCAATAGTAGTGGAGAGGTAGTCGTTTATTATCCTCTCGAAGGTTTCGAGGACAAAGGACGAGAGACTGATCGGTTTGTAGTCATTTGGCACGTAATGGGACGCCTCCCCGCCTTAGGAATAAACACTACCGTGGCGCTTCTTCAGGAGCACGGAATGTAACCTAGAGCCAGGCAGGCTGTATAAAAAAATAGGCTTCGTCCCATAACAAAAACTTCAGGCAGACACCTCAAAACTGGGAACTTTTTTACTCTTACTTCGCTTTCTTTTGTTTAAACGAGTTTGTCCAACTTTGGCTGTTTTTAAATGGGGGATCTTTGCAAATGTGTCGTAGAACACTACTCTTAAGAGGTATCAGCCGTTTTTATACTTCGTCCCATGGCAAAAACTTCAGCCACAAAGCTGGGGACTCTTCTTTATTCTTACTGCGATTTCACTTGTTTAAGCGGGTTTGTCCCACCTTGGCCGTTGTAAATGGCGGAGTCTGGCAGTTCTGCGATCTTGGTCTATGACTAGTTTCGTGGTTTATTGTAGGGTGGTAAGTTGACCACATGACTCTCTACCGGGACATGTACTTAAATATCTAACTATCAACCAGCAAATCGTAAAATGGGCAAAAGCCAAAACGAGAATACACGCAGGCCCACCACTCGTTAATATATATGCCCCAATGTCAAGTTATAAGTACAGATGTAAGTATATATGTATATATGTAAGTCAGCATGCGCACTGTGAGCTAAAATATAGAATTTGATAGATGACACATTGATGCAACTTTCTGACACAACTCTACCCAATTCAATGTGTCAACACCCCATCAATGCAAGCAGCAGTTCCTTCACTTTTTCCCAAAAAAAAAATATAGCAACAGGGAGAGTCTTTGGTTCTCTTATTATTTGAATTTTATTGTTTTTAGAGTATTATGATTTCAAATAAAATGTGTACTCCAGACTATAAGTGCTCATTTCTACAGCTCGGTGCTTTAGTTGAGGTAGGTAAAAATCTTTAATTTTGTCTGTTCGTTGTAGGGTTTCTTGTTTCTATTGTTTACGGATATGTTCTTCCCTGTCTATCCTATTTCGGGGTCACTTTTGTTGCATTTCCGTGGCATTTTTGGATCTTTTCGGGATCGTTTTGGCATCATTTTGGGAATATTTTTGGGTCATTTTGTATTCAATTTGAATAATTTTGGGATCATTTTGGAGTCAATTTGTGGTCATTTTGGGATCAGTTTTTGGTCAATTAGGGTTGATTTTGGGGTTGACAACTACTTGAATACTTGGCAACTATTCGAATAGTTAAACAAACACTTCTGCCTATGCACACATTTGTTCATGCAAATTATTCGCTTTTCATCCAATACAACTATTCGAATAAACGAATAAATAAGTCGAATAATTAGTATTCGAATTTTTTGTACCCGTCGAATAAAAGAATTGTTTATTCGAATAGTCCCATTTCTAGATATTATTATCGCTAGCCAAATCAAATATCTCTTTCTCATAATTAAGTGTATGTAAATAAAATATTTTAGCAATAGCCGGAAGCTTTAGTTACGTTCCAAATACGGCTGTACAAGAAAGATGGAAAATAGGCGTAACCAAAGAAAAAGAATGATATATCGCACAGAGCGAAAACCACCTAATAAAATGGAACAAAAGTAAGAAGATATCTCTATAGTTTTTCTCCAAGAGGCTGGGCTTCTTACATATATTTGTAGAGAAAATCTTATTAATGTTTTCAAAGAGAAATCACATACTATTAAGAAGATTTTCAAAGTAAAAAAAAAAAAAAAATGAACGCTCACAACCCAGATGTCTAGTCTAATCTACACTACCATGCCATCGTATTCTTAACTTGCCAACGTCTAATTACACCTTTGTTCTTTTTGCCTCACCACATGCCCACTCGCCTTATTGCCTTCACCGCGAATCGAACTAAGAATTATTAACTGCTGAACGGAGATCTCTGCCATGATGCTATCGTGTACATGTGCTTGGTATCGTCGAATTACACATTTGAAGAAGGTATACTTTTAAATAAAATTAAAAAGATTTACCTCCCAAAAATAAGAAGAAATCTCTTTGGAAATATGTTCGTCTCTGACTTCTGTCCTCTTTTTGTGACTCGAAGCTGTTCAAAGAGACAATCTTCTTATTTTTATGAGGATTTTTTGGCTCTGTGCGTGCTTGTTTTAGAAAGTCAAATATCATGAAGTATTTTAAGACCATTGTGAGCTATAAAACGGCCGCCAACTTTAAAAAAAATCTAACCAACAAACACTGAAGCTAGATATCTCGATTAGAGGTAGATCAGATAACTATTCCCATTCTCTAATCTCTAACGTTAGAGAATGACTCGAGAAACACTTGAGAAACATGATGTTCTCAAACAAAACGGGACACAAGTAATTCTCAAATCTAGAAAATCGTACACACAGAATAATTTTGTCAACATGAGGCAGATAGTGTTGTTTTAACAGAAATTAATGTCAATTTAACACGAAGTCAAGTTTTTCAGCATGTGGTCATGTTAATTTTACACGAAGTGAAGTTATTCAAAAAAAGAGTTGATTTTACATGCACATTTTTTTGTTTGTAGTCATCCATTCGAGTTCTAATGTCATTCTCTAAAGAGATTCTATAATATCTTTCTCGACAAGTGTTGCCACGGGCATTTTTTTTTCGTTCCAAAAAGAGTACCAAAATGCTCTGGAAAGCACCAAAACATTGTTATCTAGTAATACAAGACAAACGGTTTTTTTTTATTTTTTTATTCATTTTCAATAGGGAACCAAGAGGCTTTAAACATAAATTTACATCACTATTTGTACTACAAATGTATATATATATAAATTTTTGAGAAAAAAATTTCCATCTTAAAGCTTAAAGACACATGGTCGTTTGTATAGTCGAGATCAAGTAGTCAGATTTACTCACATCTTCTTTTTAAAGATAGATACACTAAAAGGAGCTTATTTTCTACAAAATATGATGGAAAAGAGATAAATGTAGCCTCTGCTTTTATTTTATAAGTATCTAAGCTGGAGTTAAATGGTGGGCGGCGAGCAGTTTTGTTATTATTGTTGTTGTTATATTATATGGTTGAGGGAGTTGGCCGGGGTTGCCGGTTCGAATCCCACCTCAACCAAAGTCTTTTTAATTTTATTTAATTTATTATTTTTATATTCCATCAAGTCTCATGGACTGTGTTTGGTTCTTTTTAATTATTGGTATGTACCATCAAGTCTAGTGGACTGTGTTTTGGTATTGACACTCTGTATGTATTAATTGGGGCGAGCACTTTGGCTCTGAGAATGCATCGTTGGCTATTCTCACTTCCTTAGAAAACCCCTCAAAATTGTTGGTGGTGAGCACTTGGGCTCTGAGGCATTGGCGGCTATTGGCTTACCCCATTTTTCTTGTGAAAAACCACGTTTTGTGACTGCGACTATAAGCTATGTATTCCGAATATTCCATAAATTATCTGCGAATTACAATAATATGTAATGCAGATGAAATAAACGAAACCATGTTATGTCGCTTAAACAATAAGTTTATAGTCTTATTCAGCAGGCCATGCTTTATGGATTTAATTTTTAACTAGTTCTTTACAAACCATAATATTGTTTCAATAACTAGCTTATTTCTTAGCTTAACTGAAGAAAATTTTCTTTCTGCGCCTTCAGAGCTATGTGGCAAAGTTAGTAAATTGAATACAAAATTGGTCAATTCTGGGAACATTAGCTCGTCCAGCCTATTATTCAAGCTCCCTACATTTTACCAAAAAGAATTAATATCCGAATTGCTTTTCAGATTATGGTCACTCAACTTAAGTAAAGACCACTGGGTAATGATTTGATGACTATCATCGCTTAAGATTTGAAATTTTAAAATTAAGTCAAACATACAGCTAAATATCTTTGTCAGACAACACTTCCGCAAGTGTTATAATTTTTAAAAACTCGAGATCTTTTCTAACTACTAAAATTAAACCGCATTTTGATTTGATCTAATAGATTAATATAAAATTTTAAAATATTTTAGCAATTCACAACGTCTACTATTTCTGCTATTTGTCTATTTTTCAAAAAATTTATATTGGAAACCATGGAAAAAACCAATTCTTTTGGTGGATTTGGCCGGTGCAGTGAAATAACGCCCGCCGACCAAAGGAAATTACGCCCGCGGGCGTTATTTCCTTTTGAAAAAGAAATAGCGCCCGCGGGCGTTATTTCCAAATAAAAAGAAATAACGCCCGCTTTCAAAAGTAAATAGCCCCGTGTGGAAATTTAAATTTTCATTTTTTATTTTGATAAAAATTGAAAATATTTAGTCTTATTAATTTATCATTTACTCAAAACTGAGTTAAAAATACTGGGTCTATTAAAAAATTTTAATTTTTTATTTTAATAAAAATACTCGGTTTATTAAAAAAAAAGCGCCGCAGGCGAAAATTGCGCGATTTTTAATTCCAAATTTTTATTTTTTATTTTAATAAAAATTTAAAATATTTAGCCTTATTAATCTAACTTTACTCAAAACTTAGTTAAAAATACTGGTTCTATTAAAAAATTTTAATTTTTTATTTTAATAAAAATACTGGGTTTATTAATCGCGCGATTTTTAATTCCAAATTTTCATTTTTTATTTTAATAAAAATTTTAAATATTTAGCGTTATTAATTTATCATTTACTCAAAACTGAGTTAAAAATACTGGGTCTATTAAAAAAAAGCGAATCGCGCGATTTTTAATTCCAAATTTTTATTTTTTACAATTATTATTGTTATTATTATTATTTAAAGGAATGCAAAGATTTAATAATTTTTATTATTTTATTATTCGAGAACTTTAAATTTCCGCACGGCATTATCTCCTTTTGTCAACACGGGCGTTATTTCTTTTTCAAAAGGGAAATAACGCCCGCTACAATAGGAAATAGCGCCCGCGGGCTTTATTTCCTTTTTAAAAAGGAAATTACGCCCGCGGGCGTTATTTCCAATTAAAATAATCTCTATACAAATAACTAGCTACCTACCCACCAAAAAATCCATTGGCTAGGGTACAAATGAGTTTAATATCTTATTCCCCCAGAAAAAAAAGACGAGATAGCGAGAAGGGCGCGTGTTACCTACCATTTTTCGTACTAAATATTTCTAGAAGTATTCATGGTAGAATGTTGAAAATGGGTAAAGGGTTAAATGGAATTAAGGAGAGAAGAGGGTGTGGCTCCTACCATACAAATGCGATTTTTCGTACTGAATATCTCTGGAAGCATTCATCAGAATTGGAAGATGCAGCAGAGCGAATTTTTGGTCAGGGCATCGTTTGCCGGCCTTCTAATTTCTTAAAATCGCTTACGCAATTTTTTGCTGTGTACGTACATATACAAAACATACTAATCGGAATTTTCGCCACAATCACCCAGTTTATCGCACTCTACCTTTCCCTATTGCCAATCCAAAAATAAAAGCACTGTTGCATTGCCTTTGCTACTTTTTGTTTGTTCAGGTTAATTTTTTGTTGTTGTTTTTGTTGCTTCTCGCTTGCGGTTGTGACTTTTCGTTCAAATACTCGAAAAGTAACTCAGATACATTTGTCGGTATATATGTACAGACCTACATTCATCATGAATCACAGTTCCAGTATTTGACTGTTAGACCAAGATCCCAGAACCGCCAGACTCCGCCGTTTAAAACAGCCAAAGTTGGATAAATTCGCTTAAGCAAGTGAAAGCGAAGTAATAATAAGAGAAAAGTCCCGATCTTTGAGTTATCTTACTGAAGTTTTTATTATGGGACGAGGTGTACTACATAAGGATAGTGTTATACAAAAAATTGAAAAAAAAAATCTGGTATTTAACAACAGTCAAAATATACAAAATCCTTAGTTAAGATCGAACTAAGTTCCATAGGAAAATATCCGAGCTTGGGGTGTGTAGCTGGAGGCTTCTCACTGGTACGGGTCTAACAACGCTCGATACTGACTCAGGGTGGTATTCTACGACAAATATATGAAAATCATCCATTATAAAATAATTTAAGTTAGGATAATTTTTTGGCGACTTGACCCTAGGTTACTAGGTCCCTGTCATAGGTACAGCTTTGAAATTTCCACATTCGTTCTAGATTCGGGGAGGACTATCCAGCAGTAATGGATTCATCCATTATAAAAATAAGTGATGTCTGGCTGCTCTGGGATCTTGCTTGTGATTCAACCTTGATTATTTTGTTACTTTTTCTTTTAGTAGGTATTTAAATTTTCTTTGATTCTGTATAAGACAATTTGTAATTAACTTTCTATTTTGTGAATTGCTTTATTATACCAAAAAAGTATCAACTAAAACGTTGCTCAACTTTAGCCACAACAATTCTACACTTTAAGCGTGCTCAAGAAATAGTTACTCACAGACTAACATACATGCTTTTTTATGAACAATGAATGAGTGTATAATCAACACTCCTCCACGGATACCACCATCGTCTTTGCATCAATGTTACTCATAATTTTCCTCATTTTGCACAAAATTTTTTTTTTTTTTATGATTTTATTTCCTTTTCCCATTCTATTTTTCATCTTTTGTTGTTTATGTATGTATGTAGTTTCACTTCTTTGTTTCGTTCGGCAAATATTTGGTCATATCTTGTTATGTTCGCAATTCACAATTCGCAATATGCGCTCGGCTGCGTCATTTCTCAAATGTGGCATTGGTAGATATTGTGGAATTTCGGGTTTTAACAGCTTAAGTAATTTTTGTTTGCTTATTTTGACAAATGTGTAGATATGTATGTAGCTTTATAGAAAATAAAATAGGTTTATGAATTTAATATTTATTCATATTTTAGGGTCGTTTTCTCATCTAGCCTTTAAATTTAAAGTTCACTACAATTTTATCGGGCACTTCATAATTCGTTTTTTTTTAAATATATTGGAAAAGTCCACATACTCTGAAAAAGAGAGGAGCCAAAACTTTATGTCATTCATACTCCACGTGGTGTTAAAGAGAATTAAAAATAATAAGAATAAACTTTTCGAGTACGCAGTTTTATATCATCATTGTAAACTTTCTTAACTTCGATTGGATCATAGGGCCTCGACCACCGACTTCAATCGTATTTTGTTTGGAGCTGATCTAGTGACATCATTCCACGCAGTTTTGTATAAGAGTTAGTTTTAATAGGTATTACATATTATTATTATAAGGCCTTGTTACACAGCGACCATTTTCACGTGTTGAACTTTCAGCTTATTGCTGTATGCAGAGGCTCTTTATAAATTGGAGCATCTCCTCAAGTTTTTTATCCCATATCACAAACGGATTGAGAGTGATACCACCTACAAATATAGCAAACTCTTTCTTTCTTGCTAACGAAATACATTCGCAGAGAATATGAACCGGTGACAGATTGTTTTATCAGCTTACTCCGGTGATTACGTAGACTGTAATGTAGCTAGTGAGGTTTCTTAGATCCACCCTTCTTAAATTAATGAGCCTGGCCGATGCCGTTTGTGGGGGTTGTATAAAGAGTTTGGCTTGCCTCAGTCCTAGGCTGCTAAGCAAATGCTGCCTAAACTGTTGGTTTCCCTTACGTAAGCCTTGGTGAGCCCACAGAAGGGAAGAATTCCGCAGTTAAATGTTGCTTTTTAACCGTAAACACACCGTGAAATCCAAAAACTACCGTTTTTGATTAAAAAAAAAAAAAAACCCTAGTAATGCTAACTTGAAAGTCTTAGCACTACCACCCTCGAAAACAATTTAGTTCGACTCTTAAATTAAAATCAATTGCGCACATAATTCCTGTTTAATAACCGTTGTTGTTTTTGTTGTTGTTGTTGTTAACAGCAATACACTCCCCGAAGGTTTTGGGGAGTGATGCCGAAGTTGACAATCCTTGGCCGGATATGACCCCGGTACGCTGCGGTACTCCCTTGCGGTGCTGCCCGACTGTCGTGGTAGCGATTTGGTATGACCAGTGGAACCTTCTAGGTCATGTCACCAACACTCGATTAAGGAAAAGGAAGTATCGGAACGAAAAAAGAATTCCGCAGTTAATTGCTGCTTTTTAACCGTAAACACACCGTGAAATCCAAAAACTACCGTTTTTTTTGATTTTTTAAATATAACCCCTAGTAATGCTAACTTGACAGTCAAGTTAGCACTACCACCCACCCTCGAAAACAATTTGGTTCGACTCTAAAATTAAAATCAATTGCGCATATAATTCGGTTAAAAAGCAGTTATTCTTTTTTCGTTTCGATACTTCCTTTTCCTTAATCGAGTGTTGCTAATGCTACACTCAGATAAAATTAGAATTGTAAAATTAAGTCCGACCGGAATTAAAATTATCTTTTACCATTCTTAAAATTTCAAGAATTTTCCGTACTTAAATATTCTTAGAATAAGAATTTTTCGTTCTTGTTTTTGAAATTGAGATGCAAAAAGCTTCAAATAAGAATAAAGTACTTATATTAGAATTCGTGGTAGAGACGTCCGTGCAGCAGTCAAAGCGTGTGAGCTTGATTCCCGGTGGAGGCAACAAAAAACACCGTGTCATTTAGAACAAACATGTAATTTGAAAGTGGCAAGAAAAAGTAAACGATGGCGTAGTAACCACCCTGGTTAAGCGTTAAGGACCTGAGTTCGATTCTCAATGAAGTCAATATAAGAACTCTGAAAAAATTATTATTTTTTTTATATAACAAAAAAATTATATTGACTTCACCGAGAATCGAACCCCTTAAACTTAAATCTTGTTTTGAGAATTTTAGTATTAGTTTAAGAAACAATTGGGATTGAAAAAAAGATTTTTTCGGTTTCAAATTAAGAATAACAAACTAACCCTAAGAATATATTGTGGTTGAAACAGCCCCGGGCGTTCTTAAATTCGGATAAATTATTCTTGAAAGAAGAATTTTCGAAGAAAAAAAATTTTGATTTAAGAATTTTGTACTTCGAATAAGAATATTCGGTATTACCGCGTACTTTCGTGTCCAAAATTCTTGATTTGGGCTTGATTTAAGTACAAAATTCCTGTTTTTTCTCTGAGTGTACTATTTTCTTTTTCTTAATTAAATTTGAGAGAAAAAACGTATCGATTTTTTTCATTAGCACTCCTTAATTACGGTTATTAAACGGGAATTATATGTGCAATTGACTTTAATTTTAGAGTCGGATTAAATTGTTTTCGAGGGTTTTTGACTGTCAAGTTAGCATAACTAGGGGTTATTTTTACTAAAAATCGAGAAAAAAAATGTCGATTTTTTTCATTAGCACTACTTAATTACGGTTATTAATTAATGTCGAGTTCTTCACCGCTCGGAGCTTGACATTATCGCCAACAAAGTCCTCGGCGACCATATTCACGACGTGGACGGCGCAGATTGGTATGGAATTAGAAATTTATGTAGGTATCAAAAAATTACTACTATCGCGAACCCAAAAATCTTAGGAGTGACTTTCGACACCATGCACACTTTCGCAGCCCATTCAGCTGCAATTGTTTCAAAATTACAGAGCCGTAACAAAATCCTCAAGTCACTAGCCGGCTAACTTGGGGTAAAGACAAAGAAACGTTGTTGGTAACGTACAAGGTAATTGGTCGGCCGATTCTGAACTATGCGTCGCCGATATGGTCGCCGGGGCTTGCAGACGTTCATTGGAGTCAGCTGCAGGCCTGTTAAAACACCGCGCTCAGAACCGCTACGGGGGTTGCGTCCTTATGTCTCCTATAACTCATATACACAATGAGGCGGGAATGCTTCCAGTTAGGGAGCATAATGAAATGCTAAACAAGCAGTACCTACTGGATTGTTGTAAACCACAGCACCCCAATAGACAACTGTTTGAACTCACTCCGCCTCCTAGGACCATAAGGACGCATTTGCGTAAACATTTTGATGAGATCCGGCATTATATAACAACGCCGTTTGATCTACCACGCATTTCTGAAAAGGAACGTCATCTTCCTCGAGAGACAAGGGTAACTCTGGCTCAATTACGCTCTGGATATTGTAGCAGGTTAAACTCCTACATATCCAGACTAAACCCTGATGTGCCAAATGTATGTCCGGCAAGCGGCTCATACCCCCATAATACCAACCACCTTTTCCCTTTCTCTACGGAGCCCACTCTTCTCACACCCATCTCCCTTTGGTCCAACCCTATTGAAACTGCTAGTTTCCTTGGACTCCCGTTAGAAGATATTGATGACAATTTAGGCTAAGGAAAAATACGCGTTGGGCAGGACTACACCTCGTTACAACAACAACAACGGTTATAAAACGGGAATTAGTTATCTGTGCAATTGATTTTAGAGGGTGGTAGTGCTAACTTGACTGTCAAGTTAGCATTACTAGGGGTTATTTTTAAAAAGTGAAAAACGGTAATTTTTTGGATTTCACGGTGTGTTTACGGTTAAAAAACGGAAATTAATCCCATATAGCAATATTATTTTTTTCAAAGTTGTAGTGCTAACTTGACGGACATGCGTAGGTGACTATTGGCTTCACCACTGTATTAAATGACCAGTACGTCATTTTGGGAGACAGTCCCCATGTTTTTCCATAAAGTCTAGTGCAGGTATTTCGCGTCTGTCAAAAAGGTTATGCGGCAGCCTCCTAGGGATGGCTCTAACATAGACAGCTTTCTTCGCCGCGTGTAAGACACCAATACTGTTTTGTTTGGGTTAATAGATAACTCTTTGTTAGCACAAAATCATTTTGTTTCCTCATGTATCGTACGTCAAAGCCATTGCCCTTCAAATGGTCGTTTATGACTAGGGTCCACAGTAGAGGAGAAAGTACACCTCCTTGCGGGCATCCTCTTGTGGCCACGATTGAGTCAGCACTCCCTCCTAGCTCCAAGCTGATTTCTCTTTGTTTTAGCATGGCCAGCACCCAGCCAGTTATAATTGGGCCTATGTCCTTATTAATCATGGCTTCCTCAATGGCCTGATGCGTCGTATTATCGAAAGCGCCTGATATATCGATAAATGCACACAGGGGTATGTATTTAGACTCAATGGCCTTTTCAATTTTCTGCAGGCGCGCTGCCGTAGGAAGATCTTTAATATTTCCGCAGTGTTCTTTCCAGGTTGCCCTCTTAGATCTGTCTGTATCTTAAGAAACTCCCTGATTACGCCCATGTTGGCCACATTAAAAATACTCCAGTGAGTCTTGCGTTTCCAAGGGTGCCGCACCCAGCGCTGGTATAAATATATTAAAATTTATAATTACCACAACACATTAAGGATTAGTACTTTGCTGTCTAACCAAATAACTTATTTGAAATAAGTACGTTTGTATGTTTGTAAGTACATAATATGGTCACCGTGCCCATTTGATATGCATGTGTGCAAATGAAATCATCTAAAAATGTATGTACATAGTCCATCTAATACATAAAACACGCTCCAGCTCCAATAAAGTTAGCTGAGCTTTGCGCCAGTGCACAACGTTAACGGCGCGACATGCAATCGATAATATAATTTTTTTTTTAACTGCTTTGTTGCTTTTTCTTCATTACTACTGTTTTTCTATTTTTTTTGATTTTGCATGTTGTGAAAGTAGAATAGAAGAAGCGAAGCAGCAAACTGCAAACTGTGCTGTTATAGCTCGCAGAAACGTTAAAGAAATGTATTGCACAGCTACAGTCCACTACATAGAGTAAGAGCAAAAAAATTATAATCATAATACGCTTAAAAATGTAAAAACGTGTGGATAGCTAGGAACTGTAATAAAACACCTGACACAATACTAGCGATGCCTTGACGAATGAGCCGAGTTTACTGCCGCCAGAGCTAAGCAACGCTGCTGGCGATTGCCTTTCGTGGCTTCAATTTGCTTCTTTCTAGTGATTTTTTGCACTGACTAACATCGTACACATTTTATATTGCATATTCGTTAGCTGAACTGCAAAAGATTGCAAAAGGTACTTACAAATATGTTGAAGTTAACTTCTTAAAAGACTTAGGCTCACTTGCACAATGAAAATTTAAATTTTTAACTCAGAGTTAATGTCGAATGAGAGGTTAAACTTATACTCTTTTGACAGATATTCAAATTGACTCTGAGCTTAAAAGATAACCTAGCCTTGGTGCAAGTGGCCCTTACAGATTTTTAAAATGACATTTCCATTTCCACATTTTCCAAGTTTTTAATTATGGGAGATTAATAAACCTATTTTATTTTTTATGAAGGATTGCCATTTAGACATTTTTTTTTAAATGAAGTGGTATATGGGTGTTTCTAGCGTTACGGACGTTCAATGCTGGCACACTATTTTCTGTATAAAACCTAGAGGATGCTTTGGATCAGTATATTTTTTTTGTTATATATAGCCTTTGTACTCATCTATCTAAGGCCATTAAAACATTTTTCTAAAGATGACACATTACCACTGTAAAAGGGTTTAAACTTGTCGTTCGGACGTTCCTTTATCGTACCTCATATTTGAGGTGATTTGAGATTTCCTTAAAGTTCAACGAATTGGTTCGAGCTACAAAAAAATGGTGCGTACACGATTAATAGAGGAATAAACAAAGACTTATACTGCATTAACATTATCCTTATAGAGAAGTTTTTCTGCCCCCTCAGAAATATTTCATTTTTGATAACTTAAATTACCGCATAGTTTTTGTAAGGTTGCCTTATCAATTACTAACTATGCAGACCTAAAAAAATCTATTTTTTTTGGACCACCCTAATATACATATGTATGTAGGGATGGGTCAAGTTGCGTCCCATACGTGCCTTTATGTTATAAGGTTTATAATGTTATCAACAACCTAGGCCTAGGTGAATTTCAAAATTATTCACTTCGGTTGACACGTTTTAAGCAACCCCCATATGCCAATATGGGTATCAAAAGAACCAAGAGTTGCCACTCAATTAGATTATATGTGTTCTATTAAACTTTGTATGTAGTTTATCTGCTAGTACTTATCTCTAGAAAAGTTTTACCAGTTAGGATATTTTCGTTTTTCAAAAACGTAACCGAAACCGTTATTTTGATTTGAAACGAACGAAATTTTTTTATTAATTTTTTATTTAAGTTTTTGTGACCCATTTTAAAAATGTTGACTTAGGCCCAATTTCACAGTGCCAGGTTAAATTACGTTCCACAGATTTTCAATTTTCATATTGGTTTAACCAAAGGTTAACTGCCCAACGTTGGTGGTTTAACCTCTGGTCAGATATCAGAAGGCCGTCTACTAACAATTTATGTAAAAAAAATTCAGTTAATTAACTTACGGCACTGTCTATGGAAGCTAGGGCGAAAATTGTTGCCTTTTTGCAATTTTGTAGGGGAAAGTTGTTGAGAAAAGATAATGATAATCTTTTAAGGTAATGCCCATTTCACAATAGAACATGACTGTTTGTGGGAATGGCGTGAGGGCGACATTTTCTTGCAGAAAAGAAAACGCTATTAAATAAAATTTAGAATCCATAGTTAACTGTGGAACTTGAGTTAACCTGCCACTGTGAAATTGGGCCTTAGTTGATATAATTTTCGTAATCTTTTGATTTTCATCCACTCATATTGATATTTTGACTATTTATTTCATTAAGTTTTTATTCTAATATTCTTTCATTTAAAAACTTAGGGAAGAGTTTTGAAAAACCTAGAATCGTCTAATATTGTAAATTTGATGCTAATTCCTTCGCGTATTATATATAATTAAACTTAACCCTTATGTATATAATTAAACTTAACCCTTTTTATACAAATTATAGTAAATTACTCATGATGTTTAGGTCAAGGCATTTCTTTGACACCTAAAACGAACTACCTATTAGTATATTTACACCGCACCAAATTTGGCGAATTCAAATGAGTCAGTTCGACACCGTGTACACTGCCAAATTTGCATTTGGCTTCACTATACTAAAAAAATACCGTTAAAGTAATACCGTTAGTCAAAGCTTTTTGACACAACTTTACAAGTGCTATCTGTCAAAAATTCTTTAACTAACTTAAACTCGTGTTTTTGCACATCTACTGGCTGACTCCTTTCATATGACTCCTCAACTTTAAAGCTCAAACTATACATGAAAATTTATTTCTTTTAACAGGTGGCAACCCTTAACACATGAATTTAGACTTCTGTGCATCTATGTACAGGTTGAGCACTTTTTTTTTTGACACATCATTTTTGAGAATTGTGAAAATCTAATGCTAACCTAGCGATGCCACCTAATTCCATTGTATTTATTTTTTGTTACTTGCGAACGATTTCATTGAAATTGGTATATGGATTATCGGCTACAATCTAAACTTCCTTTATTTCTAAGATAAGTTCTAAGGCTTGTTATACAAGTGTTGCCAGTTAGACTGTTTCTACGTAGTTGCCACGTATTTGCAGTTAAAAGAAAGTTAAATGGAAACGAATCGTATTCAACCACTTGTCTGTGCAAAAAATTATAATTATTCGCAATTTAAGAAGTCGCCTGGGCATAAAGCGCCAATAAATGATGATGATGATTTGATGTGCTAACCAAAAATTACTCCAACTTAAGAGTCTTCATTGGGATGGATGTGCTAAGCAAGTAATTTCATACTTATGCTATGCTTATACAAACATGATCGTGTTGGATTGAATAAGTAATGGCTAATAGCAAATAAAAGAAGAAGAAACTAGACAAAAATATATACAACTAAACACAAAGAACAAAAATCATATTTTTTCACGGTAATAATAATTTAAATTAAAGACCGCTCCATGCATTCATACATATATGTATATACTTATGTAGGTACAAATATACTACTCCAGCGTGCATAAATGCTTGGCAACTGCGAAATCTGGTCTTGAAGTTCACGTTGAAGTTTATTAGTATACAAGTTTAGCACAGCAAAGTAATTTTTGTTTGGCATTAAGATAAAGATTTGGCTGAGTTAGCAGAAATAGGCACAAATCCCTTGGGAAGTTGTACAAACTTATTTACAGGCTTATTTTAACCGAAAAATTTTGTTACCAAAAATAATTTTCACTTCTTATAACTATTTTTTCATGGCAAACGGTAACAATGTGAAGCACAAAAAATGCGCAATAGAAAATTGTTCAAGCAAAATACGAATGCCTTAAACTTTCGCTACCGTTAGCAAGAATTGTGTTACCAGACTGGAATAGAGACGTATATTAGTAAAAAAAAAAATCAACAATAAATCTATTTTTCAAGTGAAAGGTAAATACCATTCACTATACTAAAATATCGTAAAAACTAAAGAGGGAAATAGTAAAATCAACAAAATTTAGATAATATATTAAGCGTTAATGTGAAGGTTTACAGGCTGGATTTTTGTATTTATGTGTTTTATAGGTTGTCCTACATACGAAATATAAAGTTACAACACTGCAAAAGTATTGGAAAAAAACTAAGAAACGCAAATAAGATTCGGGCTAGAGTAACATAAGATCTTGAATGGAAACTATCGGAGTTTTCAAATAGAGAAACATCTCAGCACCACCTCATCTCGTTCTGCCTTCTGATCGAAACGAACATACATTTTTTGAACAGGTGGCAACTCTTTTTGTGTATAAAAAATTATAAATTACAATTTTCGGCCCAAGGCATTTCATGTCACTTAAAATTTCAAAACAAATTTTATAACAGCTTGCAACCCTTTTTAACGAAATTTATCTTTCTGCACTTCCATGGGTTGAGCTTTTTAGTCTAGTTACTCACCGACGGACGTACGTAGTACGTGTCAGCTGACACGACCAGTCTTATGAGAGTTCTATGTAAATGATGACTCACCGACATTAAATTTTTCCGTGTACGTAGCAGAACGTAGAAATCAAATGGCTTTTGCTTGCTCATACGATAGTGTTGCCTACTCATATTTTTGTATGCTCTTTTTAGACCGTTTTTAGTTGTTTTACCAAATATCTTTTCAAGTATGGGAATAATATTGCACTGAGAGAAATGCTTTGAATGTTGTGACAATATCGCTATTGATAGCGACGAGTTTGATGCAATATTCATTCAGAATGAGCGAGTTATCAAATATTATTTGCTCCCAATAAAAAGTAAAATGACAAGTCAACCATTTCGAAATGATGTACTATTTTCTATATTTATTGATAGAATGCTAATATATTTGAACGGCACGTCAATATCTATGGTCGTGATATGAATTTCTATTGTCGGTATATCCATATCCATATTTACTGGTAGATACATCGCATTAATATATATTGGCGAAATGTAAATTTTTCTGGGACGCATAATCATAATAGTTCAACAATTTTTACTATGGATTTCCTAACAATATTACAACTTGTTGGAGCGTTTTTTTAATTCAAAATTTTTTGAATTTCTTATGATTGAACACTTTTCTAAAAATTTTATAAAATGCCGTAGCCGAATGGTAGAATACTGGGCTAACGTGCCAAAGGAGCAGGGTTCGAATCTTACTGAAACCATATAAAATTTTGTTTTTTTAAACTATTTAGAATTTATCAATAGTTTATATGGATACCATTTCAATAGTGATTTATCAAAAAAGCATTGATGAAACATCCATATTCATTGATGGGACAGGATTATCAATTTTTATTTAATGTGATATCAATAATTATGGTCCATCCATAGATTTCCCTCCGTGTGCAATAACCCGAAATAAAAAACTACAAACTATGCAGGAAAAAATTTATTTGAACAGGTGGCAACACTTTTTTTGTATACAAATCATTTTCAGCCCAGAGCATTTTATAAGGCAGTTAAAATTTGATAACAGCTGGCAATCCTTTTAAACGAAATTTATCTTTTTGCACTTCCATAGGTTGAGCAGGTGGGAACCCTTATTGTATATAAAAATAATATTAAATTACTCATTTTCAGCCCAAGACATTTCATATGGCACCTAAGATTTCACAAAAAAACTTAACAGGTGGCAACCCTTTTAAAAGAAATTTATTTTCCTGGACATCTTTAGGTTGAGCGCTTTCATTCGACATCTCATAAAATCAAACAAAATATATATGTATACCGGAAAAAATATTTTTAAATAGATGGCAACAAATTAAAAAAAAAAAAAAAAACTTTTCTGCAATCTACACACACCTCATCCTCGAAAATCGTTCTAACGGTGCAAATCTGATGCTCTGCGCAAAAAATTACTTCGTGTATTATATGTACATATAATAAGGCTGAAGAATGAAAATTTGAAATTCAAGTTTTCATCAATTAAAACTCCTAAGTACTTCATTGCATTTACTCTTTGAATTATATTGTTTTTTATCTTCAGGGTTATATTGTTTAAATCGTTATTACGTATGATGTTATGGTTTATCCCAAATACCATGAACTTAGTCTTATCTACATTTACCAACAGGTTATCATAACCTCTAACGAGATTTTTAGCCGAGCTTCTCTTTCCAACTTGTGGTGTGTTGCTTTTGAGTTTTCCTACAAGTTGGCGGGACCTACAGTTTTTTGCCGACTCCGAACGGCACTTGCAAAGCAAATGAATTTTTTGCTGAGAAGCTTCTCATGGCAGAAATACACCCGGAGAGTTTGCCAAACTACTGCCGAGGGGCGACCCCGTTTAGAAAAATTCTAATTTTTGATGTTACTTTTGTCGGGCATCGAACCGCCACGACTTGGTGTAGAAGGCCGAACACTTAACCGCTACACCACGGCGGCCGCCTAAATTTAACTTCAATTTTTTAAGGCACAACCAGTTGTATAGAGTCAAGATCTTCTTGTGCTTTCTGCATTGCACTGTGGGCATCTTTCTCACTGATGATAAGCAGTGCATCATCCGCAAATAGACGTATGTATATTGCAATGTTTTAAGCATTTTTTTATATCATTAATGTACAATGTAAATAGTATCGGTGCAAGTACTGAACCTTGCGGCAACCCAATATCTACATCCACAACCGATGAAACTGTTTTTCCAATTACAGTCCTTTGTTTTCTGTCACTCAGATAGCTTCGGAACCATTTCAAAGTCGTTCCTCTGACACCAGTTCAAGTCTAAAAAGACAGACACCACAACTTTTTTATTTGATATATTTTCTTTCCATTCTGCAATAACCATGTTTCACAAGAATGGGTCTTCCTGAGTCCAGACTGTTCAGGTATAATAACTTTGTGCTTTTCTACACTGAACCAAATACGTACATGTTTTTTACGAACAAAGTTTCATAGAAGTTCACGCTGATTTTTTCTTAGAATTTAAGAAAAATTACATATAATGTAAGAAGAGTTTCTTATTATGTATGTAAAAATATGTTAAACTCTATTTATGTCAGAACTCCGTTCTTAAAATTTAAGAACTAAAATTCATAAAATGTTTTGGCTAGATTAGTTCTTAGATGGTAAGAACTTGTTCTTAAATTTTAAGAAATTACGTACATACAATTTGTTTACTATGATCATAAGAACTTTTTCGTATTATATAGAACTTGTTTCTTAGATTTTAAGAACTTTTTTTTATGTTTTCTTTGCGTATGAATGGGTTCATATAATCTAAGAATATTTTTCTTACAATTTAAGACTTTTTTTTTATTGTTTAACCAAACGTTGACACGTGAAAAAAAAAAATGTAATCAAATAAAAAATATTTTGGGAAATATCAAAAAGATACACAACTTAATAATTGATCAAGAAAGTGGAAAGGCCCCACGTAAAAAACTTGACACAAAGGCAGCTTGTAAATCGGCTCCCTCAACCAGAGGTGTGAAAAAGCCACATCATTATCTTTAGCTTTACGTGAAATTCGCCGTAATAAGAAGTCAACTGAATTACTCATCCGCATATTTCCAGAGTTAAGTTCGTGAAATCGGTGCTATTGGTGCTCTGCAAGAAGCTGTGAGGCATATTTAGTGATACTTTTAAAAGATACCAACTTGTGCGTATGCAATTAGCTCGTCCCATCCGAGGAAAGCGCGCCTAAGATACAATTATTTTGCAAATAATCTTATAAATATATGTATACCATTTATAATAATATAAAAATTAATAAACTAATACATTGTACTGTTTCTTAATTTTAAATTCCACATTTTGTAAATAATAAATTACAATTATGTATAAATAAATTTCATTTCAATAAATTTTCATTTTTTAATTTTTTTGATGGGTTCGTAAATTCTATGAATTAGTTCCTAAAATTTAAGAACGGATTCATACATTGTAAGAATGAGTTCGTATAATTTATGAATGGTTTGACATATTCTAAGAATGACTTCGTACAATTTAAGAAATTATTCATACATTCTACGAATGGGTTCGTATAATTAAACAATCGATTGACATATCTATTCTAAGAATTAGTTCGTACATTATAAGAATGGGTTCTTGCATTTTAAGAATTATTTTTAAAATTTAGTTTGACATGAATATTTACGAATTTTTGTTCTTAAATTCTATGAAAACGTTCTTTGGAGAGCTTTTAATGAACAAAATTCGTAAAATATACGTACTTTTTCGTAGAAAATATGTACCTTTTTGGTTCAGTGTAGGTATGCCACCAATTGATTTTTCACCACTAATTCCATAATTTTCTCATCTGCGGGTAACGTATTGATTGGCCGTAACTCCTCCGGTTTAACTGTATTTTTCACTTTTTCCACAGGTACTATTGTTGTTGAAACTTTCTAACAGTTTGGAACAATGCCATTATTTAGGGACTCATTTATTACGTCTTGGTAAAAGTTACCAATGTACGTCATTGCATCATACACTCTGCACCGTTCCCAGCATACATTTATCCTTTCTCCAGCTAGTATATTCGTGAAAGCTTCTACGTGCACTTCTAGTACTGCGTTGTAATACACATTCGAACCCTTTTTCTTTTCATACTGTTTTATAATTTTAATGTCCGTTTCAGTAAGACACGCATTTTGTCGTTTAATTCTCTGCGCCAGTTCATCACTATCATATTTTATACCCGATACAACAACTGTCGGTTTCACTTTCTTAGGGATCTTAACCTCATAGGCATTCCCAAGATTAGTCTCGATGGCATTTTTAATTTTATCTCTTTCTTCATCATTTTTACTTTCGACTATCACCACCGCTTTGCGTAGTTACTATATTCGTTATTTGCAGCTCTTTTGGGTCTACGTTTGAATTAAGGTCATTTTTTGTCCTTTCCGCATCTTGTTTATTGCTCGGTTTCACTATTAATGGATGATTTTTTTTTTATCTCTGGCAACGCTTCTTTTTTTTGTTTACTACTGTTTGTTATATTCGCATACGATATTTTGCTTAAAAATTGAGCACAAAAATTTGTAGCTTGACGGACCTGCATAATAGTACAGCTGGAAAAGCGGCCGGGCTCAGACTCGGGGTTTTTATTTTTATTTTCTTGCGCTGGAAATGTCAGACAAAGAAGCAACAGAAGCAATTTGGCAGCTCCAGTCCAGGGAAGGTGAATTCCCTTTGAGAAGCTTTTTTATGGAGAAAAACTCAAGCTGAATAATCGAATGCTGTAATATATAGCCATGCAGGTACTACTTTAGCTTTTACTAAATTAAAAAAACAATCTTTTTGAAGTTTTTTCCTTCCTCTTTTATGCCATTCCTATTTTTAAACTAATATACATTTGACCCTTGCGTCTTTCATCACTTTGATTTTGCACGTTTTTTTTTCAAAATTTGTATTATTTTTACGTAACTGCAATTTTCACTGCAGGAGAGCAAGAAAACGCTAAACACTCCCAGTGAACTACAGACAAGCAGAGCAAGTAAGTAAAGTATTGCAATTGTGCGGCAAGACATCTTCCATTTACCTTCCGCTATGCAACTTGACGGCATCTAATTTTTGAAAACTGCATATATGTATATGCGGTACTAGCGCTTTTATTTTGTTAATTTCATTTTTATAAGAAGGAAGGCAAGAAAAAAGGTGAACGTGGGGTGTTGTACTGCAACATCTTCCAACTGTGGGTAGACATACCCGATGAGTCGTCGTCGTAAGATAAATGAGTTTCATATGCTTCGCAACAGCGAGTGGTAAGTGCCAATATGTATAATGCACAATATTTAAGGTGCAGTAATTTTTGTGTGTAACCGCATACATATGTACAGGTAGTAGAGAAATATATATGTGGGTAGAGACAAATATATATCTTAATTTACACACGGGGTCTCTGAAATAGGTACATTTTTGGGAGCTGCGAACATTTGGAAATCTTAGGCTAGAAGAGTGATTTATTGTCTCTAACTATTTATACCTAGTAAGTAAAATTATTTATCTAAAATAACGTGGTTTACTCCACACAAGTATAATTAATAACTGCCGTGGAAAAATTAGGGATCAATAAATCCGGACTTCATTGATTAATTTATCATAGAACTACAGACTACTTAATTTTCAAAATAATCGCATCTTGATTAATCATGATCTGAATTATATGATTAATCAAAATTTGACTATTTGACAAAATTTGACTATTCGAAAAATCAATCGATTATTATTTTTCTAATTGACTCAATAATCCTTACATATTTTTAATTTTTAGACGGATCAAATCATCGATGTATTTTGCACTTTTTGATAGGATCGCACGATAAATCAATCTTAATCGTCCTGATTATTAATTTCCGAACAATCTCATTTTGATTAATCAATTTAATTTCAATTCAATTTCGATTGTTCGGGAAATTAATCGGCCTAGTAAAGCGATTGAATTGAATGTATTAATCAAAGAATTCTTCGGGAATTAATCGTTCTGATTAACCGATTAAGATTGTTTTTTTTTTTTTTTTTAAATTAATTTATGGTACGACTAGCAGGCCACGCAGACGTTATCCCGCCGAAATGTAGACCTTCGTGACTCCCCCACTATTATGTTTTCCGTCTCACAGTTTAGGAGATATCCAAAACCACCTAAGATATTTAAACTAATCATATACCCGCACCTTTCCTTTGATACCTATATTGTACTAACACATTTTTGGTCCCCCCTGTTCCACATATTGATCGATAACTCCGAAATCGATCGAGTAATCGATGTCCTTTATATTTCAAGTAAAAGTTTAATTTAATTCCATTCAGGAATTTTCGAATGATACGGCCACAAACATAAAAACAGTACAGACATCGACCTGTTACAATTTTATTATATGTAGAGATTTGTGTGAAACGGGCCGAGCTACCCTTCCAAATTGTAGTGTCTTACTTCTGAATTTTTCCCTTTAAATGGTTGGATGAAGACTTTCAACGGAATCTGCTAAAGCAGATAAGCTCTTCATGACAAAAATATTTTTTATGGTTTTCGGACTCATTTACAAGGGCGAGAGTCTCAAAAGATCTTGGTTTGTAAAGTTGAATTTATTTTGGACAAAATCGTGTTCCCTTGGAAATACTCTACAAGACATTACTGATGGATGAATCAGATTTTTCATATTGTTGCTACAAATTTGATTGGCATATCGTTCTATGTCTGATGTCCCTTCAGCACCTTCTTTCAGATGACTCCTGTTGCAGGGTAGAGTATAAATTGTTACAAATTTTAATACTCTTCCAAGCGAACTTATTTAAATGAACTTATGAGTATATGAATCACAAAATTGCACAAGAGATGTTTCTTTTGCAGGTATTGAACTTGGCAGTTATAAATTTCAAAAATAGTTTTGCAAAAAAATAAAAATCATAAATATACATACATTAGTGTGTGCCAGAGTTTTGTATGTTTTATCTGGAGATATTACGGAAGTGAGTCAAACAAGTGATACATATTAATGCAACACTGTGTATTATGAGCATATAAACACAGCACTGTATCGTCGACGTTTGATACTGAATTCGAAGTTATAACAATTACCTGGCGACGAGAAAAAAAAAAGAAAAGAAAAGTTGATTATTTCGCGTTGTAATTAAAAAAGTGGTGAGCAATTAAAGCGTAGATAATACAACAAACTCCGCATCAATATGGAGGTAGCTGCTGTAGAAAAACTGCTAAAGCAACAGCAGGACTTTTTAGTGGATGTGCTGAGTGCAAATAGGACGTGGATAGTCTCACAATTGGAGGAACAAAAGGTGAACCTAGCAAAGTTGCAAGAAAATTCACGTGGACCAAACATAACCTCATTGCCTAATTTAGTCGTACCAGCATTTCCACCCTTTATGCATACAAAGCAAAGCTTTGAATCATATATAGCGCAGCTTATGATACATTTACACTGCACCAAATGCGTCGCATTTGGCGAAGTTATTTCGAGAATGTTTGTCCGCAGAATGAATTTGTTTGCCAAATTAGATGAATTTAATTTAATTTGACCTAATTTGGTGATCAAATTCAATCTGCGGATGAACGGTCTCGAAAAAAATTGGCCAAAAGTAACGCATTTGGTGCAGTGTAAACGTAGCTTTACTCAACATTTTGAAGCGTATTCGGTTGAAAAACCAGAGCAAAAGCGAGCATTTTTCCTCTCGTGGGGCTGGGCTGAGTGCTACGAGCTACTAATTAAACTGTTTGGAACAGAAGATATTCAGAAGCAGACCTGCGAGTGCATTTTAACCAAGTTATCTACGCATTACAAAGAAATAATAATAATAGTGTTCCAGTCAAATTCCAAATGGATACTGGAGCAACGTGCTCGGTCATTGGAATAAACGTATACAACAAGATTGGAAAGCCCTTGCTTACTCCTTATGCAAGCGGTAAACTAATCGCTTATGGCGGTAGCTCCGTGAATACAATAGGAACTGTTAACGTCACTATAGAGCAGGGGCACATCAAAAGGTTAAGTAAACTTGTTGTCGCCGATTTACAACATAAAAGTGAAATTTTGGGAACATACTTGCTGGAAGTATTAGGGCTATGTACATGTCAAGCCGTGCATGTGAACACAGTATCGTCAGGCCTTAACGACAACGTTGAATGTCTGTTGCAGAAGTTTTCAACAGTGTTTGAAAATACCCTAGGTTACTGCACTACGTCTCAAGCTGCGTTACGATTAAAACCAAATGCATGTCCGAAATATATGAAGTCACGTCCTATACCCTTCGCACAAATAAATGAGTTTAAATTAGAAGCAGAGTTTAAATTGGAAACCAATTACGTTCAGCAATTGGGCTGCGCCTATTGTAGTGGTCCCCAAAAAGGACGGCAGATTAAGAATATGTGGTGATTTCAAAGCTGTTAACGCACAGCTTGATGTGGATCAATATCATGTCCGTCAAGTTAGCACTACAACTTTGAAAAAATTAATATTACTATATGGGATTAATTCCCGCTTTTTAACCGTTAACACACCGTGAAATCCAAAAAATTACCGTTTTTCATTTTTTTAAAATAACCCCTAGTAATGCTAACTTGACCGTCAAGTTAGCACTACCACCCTCGAAAACAATTTAATTCGATTCTAAATTTAAAATCAATTGCGCAGATAATTCCCGTTTAATAACCGTAATTAAGTAGTGCTAATGAAAAAAATCGAAAAATTTTTTTTCTCGATTTTTTTTAAAAATAACCCCTAGTAGTGCTAACTTGACGGTCAAGTTAGCACTACCACCCTCGAAAACAATTTAGTTCGACTCTAAAATTAAAATCAATTGCGCATATAATTCCCGTTTAATAACTGTAATTAAGTAGTGCTAATGAAAAAAAATTAAAAATTTTTTTTCTCAATTTTTTTTTAAAATAACCCCTAGTAGTGGTAACTTGACGGTCAAGTTAGCACTACCACCCTCGAAAACAATTCAATTCGATTCTAAATTTAAAATCATTTGCGCAGATAATTACCGTTTAATAACCGTAATTAAGTAGTGCTAATGAAAAAAATTGAAAAATTTTTTTTTCTCGATTTTTTTTAAAAATAAGCCCTAGTAATGCTAAATTGACGGTCAAGTTAGCACTACCACCCTCGAAAACAATTTAGTTCGACTCTAAAATTAAAATCAATTGCGCATATAATTCCCGTTTAATAACTGTAATTAAGTAGTGCTAATGAAAAAAATTGAAAAATTTTTTTTCTCGATTTTTTTTAAAAATAACCCCTAGTAGTGCTAACTTGACGGTCAAGTTAGCACTACCACCCTCGAAAACAATTCAATTCGATTCTAAATTTAAAATCATTTGCGCAGATAATTCCCGTTTAATAACCGTAATTAAGTAGTGCTAATGAAAAAAATCGAAAAATTTTTTTTCTCGATTTTTTTTAAAAATAACCCCTAGTAGTGCTAACTTGACGGTCAAGTTAGCACTACCACCCTCGAAAACAATTTAGTTCGACTCTAAAATTAAAATCAATTGCGAATATAATTCCCGTTTAATAACTGTAATTAAGTAGTGCTAATGAAAAAAATTGAAAAATTTTTTTTCTCCATTTTTTTTAAAAATAACCCCTAGTAGTGCTAATTGTTTTCGAGGGTGGTAGTGCTAACTTGACCGTCAACTTAGCATTACTAGGGGCTATTTTTAAAAAAAATCGAGAAAAGAAATTTTTCAATTTTTTTCATTAGCACTACTTAATTACAGTTATTAAACGGGAATTATCTGCGCAAATGATTTTAAATTTAGAATCGAATTGAATTGTTTTCGAGGGTGTTACTAGGGGTTATTTTAAAAAAAAAATCGAGAAAAAAAATTTTTCGATTTTTTTCATTAGCACTACTTAATTACGGTTATTAAACGGGAATTATCTGCGCAAGTGATTTTAAATTTAGAATCGAATTGAATTGTTTTCGAGGGTGGTAGTGCTAACTTGACCGTCAACTTAGCATTACTAGGGGCTATTTTTAAAAAAAATCGAGAAAAGAAATTTTTCAATTTTTTTCATTAGCACTACTTAATTACAGTTATTAAACGGGAATTATCTGCGCAAATGATTTTAAATTTAGAATCGAATTGAATTGTTTTCGAGGGTGTTACTAGGGGTTATTTTAAAAAAAAATCGAGAAAAAAAATTTTTCGATTTTTTTCATTAGCACTACTTAATTACGGTT